>JAEVFF010000913.1:155388-210333 GCA_018901945.1 Pugionium dolabratum | reverse complement strand
TAACTTTTTATTTAGAGCTAAGAACGACACGAATCCAATGCCCACGTTAAGCTAGCTGAATTTTCTATATTTTAACAAAATTTGAGACAAAAGTAGGATGACAAAGCGTCCAAGTAATCCAATCTATCGTAAACTGCGTGATGCCACAAGTTATGCTTCATTAATAAGCCTTTACTCAATGAGAACCAATGATTAGTTTAGAATGATCAATTAAAGTGGCTGATCAATTTGACATGTCCACACTAAAGCGTCTGTAACTTTTCATTTAGTGTTCCGAAACACACAAATCCAATGCCCACGTTAAGCTAGCTTAATTTTCTATATTGTAATAAATTTAAGACTGAAATAGATACGACAAAGCGTCCAAGTAATCCAATCTATCAAAAATTGTGTGTTGCCATGCATTATGCTTCATTTATAAGCCTTTACTCAATGAGCAACAATGATCATTTTAACGGGCCGATAACCTTGACATGTCCGCACTACATCATTCGTCACTTTTGATTAAGAGCTCCGAATGACGTGAATCCAATGCCAACATTAAGCTAGCTCAATTTTATATTTTGTGACAAAAAATAGATATGACAAAGCGTCGTAGTAAACCAATCTATCCAAAAATGCGTGATACTCTGCATGATTCTTCATTTATAAGCCTTTACTCAATGATCACTAATGATTAATTTAGAATGACCATTTTAACTAGCTGATCAACTTGACATATCCACACTAAATCGTCCGTAATTTTGATTTAGAGCTCTGAATGACAAAAATCCATTGCCCAGGTCAACTTAGCTTAATTTTGTATATTGTGGCAAAATTATTGACCGAAATACAAACGACAAAACGTTCAAGTAATCCAATCTATCCCAAATTGCGTGATGCCATGTAATATGCTTCATTAATAAGCTTTTAATCAATGAGCACCAATGATCATTTTAACTAACTGGTAAACTGGACATGTCTGCACCAAATCGTCCATAACTTTTTATTTAATGCTCATAATGACACATATCCAATGCCCACGTTTAGCTAGCTCAATTTTGTATTTTGTGACAAAAATATAGAAAGAAATAGAGACGACAAAGCGTCCAAGTAATCCAATAAATCCAAAATTGCGTGATGCCATGCATTATGCATCTTTTAATCAATGAAGTAATCATTTTAATTTGCCGATCAACTTGACATGTCCGCACTAAATCTTCCGTAAATTTTGATTTAGAGATCCGAAATGACGCGAATCCAATGCCCACATTAAACTAGCTCAATTTTCTATATTGTGACAAAATTTGAGACAAAAACAGATACGACAAAGCGTTCAAGGAATCCAATCTATCCCGAACTGCGTGATGCTCTACATTATGCTTCATTTATAAGTCTTTCCTCAATAAGCACCAATGATCAGTTTACAATGATCCTTTTAACTCGCCGATCAACTTGACATGTCGGCACTAAATCATCCATAACTTATTATTTATAACTCATAATGAGACGAATCCAATGCACACGTTAAGCTAGTTGAATTTGCTATAATGTGACAAAATTTGAGACAAAATAAATACGAGAAAGCATCAAAGTAATCAAATCTATCTCAAAATGCATGATGCCATGCATTATTCTGTATTGATAAGCTTTTCTCAATGAGCAGCAATGATTAGTTTAGAATGAACATTTTAACTGGCCGATAAACTTGACATGTCCGCAGTAAATCATCTGTAATTTTTGATTTAGAGCTCAGAATGACACGAATCCAATGCCCATGTTAAGCTAGCTCAATTTTCAGTATTGTCATCAAATTTAAGACTAAATTTGCTTCGACAAGTCCTCCAAGAAATCAAATCTACTCAAAACTACGTGATGTCATGCGTTATGCTTCATTTATAAGCTTTTACTCAATGAGCACCAATGATCAATTTAGAATGATCATTTTAGCTGGCCGATCAACTTGACATGTCTGGCCGAAATTGTCCATAAATTTTGATTATAGCTCATAATGACACGAATCCAATACACATGTTTAGCTAGCTCAAATTTTTTAGATTTTGACAAAATTTGAGACATAAATAGATACGACAAAGTGTGCAATTAATCCAAACTATCCCGAACTTCCTGATGTCATGCATTATGCTTCATTCATTATCCTTTACTTAATGGACATCATTGATTAGTTTAGAATGATCTCTTTAACTGGCCGATCAACTTGACATGTCCGCACTAAATCATCTTGTAACTTTTGATTTAGAGCTCCGACTGACACGAAATAAATGCCCACATTAAGCTACCAAAATTTTCTATGTTGTGAAAAAATTTGATACAAAAATAGATACAACTAAGTATCCAAGTAATCCAATCTATCCCGAACTGCATGCTGCTCAACATTATGCTTCATTTATAAGCCTTTACTCCATAAGCCGCAGTGACCAGTTTAGAATGATCATTTTAACTGGCGGATCAACTTGACATGTCTGCACGAAATCGTCTATAACCTTTTATATTACTCATAATGATAGGAATCCAATGCCTACGTTAAGCTAGCGTAATTTTCTATATTGTGCCAAAATTTGAGACAAAAATAGATACGGCAAAGCGCCCAAGTAATCCAATCTATCCCGAACTACGTGATACCATGCATTATGATTCATTTATAAGCCTTTACTCAATAAGCACCAATTATCAATTTAGAATAATCATTGTAACGTGCCGATAAACTTGACATGTCCGCACTAAATCATCTGTAACTTTTGATTTAGAGCTCAGAATGACACGAATTCAATGCCCATGCTAAGCTAGCTCAATTTTTTATATTGTGATAAAATATAAGATTAAAATTGCTTCAACAAGTTCTCTGTGTAATCAAATCTATCCAAAACTATGTGATGTCATGCGTTATGCTTCATTTATTAGTCTTTACTCAATGAGCACCAATGATCAGTTTAGAATGATCATTTTATCTGGCTGATCAACCTGACATGTATGCACTAAATCGTCTATAACTTTTGATTTATAGCTCATAATGACACGAATCCAATACCCACGTTTAGGTAGCTAAAGTTTCTATATTAAGACAAAGTTTGAGACACAAATATATACGACAAAGTTTCCAATTAATCTAATCTATCCGGAACTGCGTGATGCCATCCATTATGCTTCATTTAAGCCTTTAATTAATGAGCACCAATGATCAGTTTAGAATGATAACTTGAACTGGCCGATCAACTTGACATGTCTGCACTAAATCGTCCATAACTTTTGATTTAGAGCTCGGAATGACACGAATCCAATGCCCACATTAAGCTAGCTAAATTTTCTATGTTGTGACAAAAATTTGAGACAAAAATAGATACGACTAAGCGTCCAAGTAATCCAATCTATCCTGAACTGTATGATGCTCAACATTATGCTTCATTTATAAGCCTTTACTCAATAAGCACCAATGATCAGTTTAGAATGAACATTTTAACTAGCCGATCAACTTGACATATATGCACTAAATCGTCAATAACTTTTTATTTATAGCTCATAATGACACGGATCCAATGCCCATGTTAAATTAGCTCAATTTGCTATATTGTACCAAAATTTGAGACAAAACTAGACACGGCAAAGCGCCTAAGTAATCCAATCTATCCCAAACTGCGTGATGCCATGCGTTATGCTTCATTTATAAGCCTTTACTTAATGAGAACTAATGATCAAAAGACATGTCCGATCAATTTAACTGGCCGATCAATTTAACTGGCCGGTCGTTTGTAACTTTAGATTTAGAGCTCAGAATGACGTGAATCCAATGTCCACGTTAAGCTAGATCAATTTTTTATATTGGGACGAAATTTGAGACAGAAATAGATACGACAAAGCATTCAAGTAATCCAATCTATCCCAAACTACGTGATGCCATGCATTATTCTTGTTTTATAAGCTTTTACTTAATGAGCACCAATGATCAATTTAGAATGATCATTTTAACAGGCCGATCAACTTGACAGGTGCAAACCAAATTGTCTGTAACTTTTGAGTTAGACTCAAAATAACACGAATCCAATGCCCACGTTAAACTAGCTCAATTTTATATATTGTGATAAAATTTAAGATAAAAATTGCTTCGACAAGTCATCCAAGTAACCAAATCTATCCAAAACTACGTGATGTCATGCATTATGGTTCATTTATAAGCTTTTACTCAATGAGCACCGATGATCAGTTTAGCCTGCCCATTTTAACTGGCCATTCAACTTAACATGCCTGCATTAAAATATTCCATAACTTTTGATTTATAGCTCATATTGACACGAATTCAATGCTCAGGTTAAGCTAGCTCAATTTTCTATGTTGTGACAAAATTTGAGACAGAAATAGATACGAAAAAGCATCCAAGTAATCTAATGTAGCCAAAACTGCGTGATGCCATGCATTATGCTTCATTTATAAGCCTTTACTCAATGAGCACCAATGATTAGTTTAGAATAATCACATTAACTGGCTGATCAACTTGAGATGTCTGCAATAAAACATCCGTAACTTTTGATTCAGATCTCATAATGACATGAATCCAATACCCATGTCAAGCTAGCTCAATTTTCTATGTTCTGACAAAATTTCTGATAGAAATAGAGACGACAAAGCGTCCAAGTAATCCAATCTATCTTAAACTGCGTGATACCATGCATTATGCTTCATTTATAAGCTTTTAATCAATGAGCACCAATGATCAGTTTAGAATGATCATTTTAACAGGCCGATCAACTTGACATGTCTGCACTAAATCGTCTATAATTTTCATTTATACCTCAGAATGAGACGAATCCAATGCCTACGTCAAAGTAGTTCAATTAGCTATATTGTGACAAAATTTGAGACAGAACTAAATACGACAAAGTGTCCAAATAATTCAATCTATCCAAGTCTGCGTGATGCCATGCATTATTCTTCATTTATAAGCCTTTACTTAATGAGCACCAATGATCAGTTTAGAATAATCAGATTAACTTGCCAATCAACTTGACATGTCCGCACTAAATCATATATAACTTTTCATTTAGAGTACATAATGACACGAATCCAATGTCCGCGTTAAGCTAGCTCAATTTGCTATATTGTGATAAAATTTAAGACTAAAGTTGCTTTGACAAAGCATCCAAGTAATCCAATCTATCCAAAACTGTGCAATCTCATGCATTATGCTTCGTTTATAAGCCTTTACTCATTGAGCACCAATGATCAGTTTAGAAAGATCGTATTAACCGGCTGATCAAATTGACATGTCCACACTAAATCGTCTATAACTTTTGAATTACAGCTTAGAATGACACAAAACCAATGCCCACGTTAAGCTAGCTCAATATTCAAAATTGTGACAAATTTTAGAAAAAAATAGATACGATAAAGCATCCAAGTAATCCAATCTATCGCAAACTACGTTATGCCGTGCATTATTCTTTATTTATAAGCTTTTATGCAATGAGCACCAATGATCAGTTTAGAATGATCATTTTAACAGGACCATCCATTTGACATGTCTGCACTAAATCGTCCGTAATTTTTATTTGTATCTCAGAATAACACGAATCCAATGCCTACGTCAAGGTAGTTCAGTTTGCCATATTGTGACAAAAGTTGAGGCATAACTATATACGACAAAGCATTCAAGTAATTCAATCTATCCAAGTATGCGTGATGCATGCATTATGCTTCATTTATAATCCTTTACTTAATGAGCACCAATGATCAGTTTAGACAGAAATAGATACAACAAAGTGTCCAAGTAATCCATTCTATCCAAAACTGCGTGATGCCATGCATTACTCTTTATTTGTAAGCTTTTACTCAATGATCACCGAAGATCAGTTTATAATAATCATTTTAACTGCCCTATCGACTAGACATGTATGCACTAAATCATCCGTAACTTTTGATTTATAACTCAGAATGTAAAGAATCCAGTGCCCAACCTTAAGCTAGTTCAATTTTCTCTATTGACACTAAACTCGTGACAAAAACAGATACGACAAAGCATCCGCAAGTTTTTATTTAGAGCGCAGAATGACACGAATCCAATACCCACGTTAAACTAGCTCAATTTTCTATATTGTGACAAAATTTGAGATGGAAATAGATACATTAAAGCATCCAAGTAATACAATCTATCCCAAACTGCGTGATGCCTTGCATTACACTTCATTTGTAAGCCTTTACTCAATGAGAACCAATGATCAGTTTAGAATGATCATATTAACTGGCCGATCACTTGACATGTCAAGTTAGATAAATTTTCTATATTTTGACAAAGTTTGTGACATAAATAGATACAACAAAGCGTCCAAGTAATCCAATCCATCCCAAACTGCATGATGCCATGCATTATTTTTCATTTATAAGCTTTTACTCAATGAGAACCAATGATCAGGTTAGAATGATCATTTTAACCGGTCGATCAACTTGTCATGTCTGCACTAAATCGTCCATAACTATTGATTTATAGCTAAAACTGGGTGATGCCATTCATTATGCTTCATTTATAATCCTTTACTCAATGCGCACCAATGATCAGTTTAGATTAATCATATTAACTGGCTGATCAACTTGATATGTCCGCATTAAATTGTCCTTAACTTCTGATTTAGAGCTCCGAATGACACGAATCCAATGCCCATGTTAAGCTAGCTCAAATTTCTATATTGTAATAAATTTGCTTCGACAAAGCCTCCAAGTAATACAATCTATCCAAAACTGCGAAATGTCATGCATTATACTTTATTTATCGGCGTTTACTCATGAGCACCAATGATCAGTGTAGAATGACATGTGCACAATAAATCATCCATAACTTTTGATTTGTACCTCAGAATGACATGAATCCAATGGCCACGTTAAGATAGCTCAATTTTCTATATTGTGACAAAATTTATGACAGAACTAGATACAACAAAGCGTCCAAGTAATGCAATCTATCCAAAACTGTGCGATGCCAGTCATTATGCTTCCTTTATAAGCCTTCACTAAATGAGCACTAATGATCAGCTTAGAATAATCATATTAATTGGCCGATCAATTTGACATGTCCGCACTAAATCGTTCGTAACTTTTGATTTAGAGCTAAGAATGACACGAATCCAATGCCCATGTTAAGCTAGCTAAATTTTCTATATAGTGATAAAATTTCTTTGACAAGGGGTCTAAGTAAACCAATCTATCCAAAAATGTGTAATGTCATGCATTATGCTTCATTTATAGGCCTTTTCTCATTGAGCACCAATGAACAGTTTAGAATGATCATATTAACAGGCTGATCAACTTGACATGTCTGCAGTAAATCGTCCGTAAATTTTGAAGGAGAGCTTAGAATGACACGAATCCAATGCCCACATTGAGCTAGCTCACTTTTCTATATTAAAAATTTTTTTGAGGCAAATATAGATACGACAAAACATCCAAGTATTTCAGTCTATCCAAAACTGTGCGATGCCATGCAATATGCTTCGTTTATACGCCGTTACTTCATGAGCACCAATGATTAGTTTAGAATGATCATTTTGACTGGCTGATCAACTTGACATGACTTCACCAAATCGTCCGTAATTTTTAATTTAGAGCGAAAAATGACACAAATCCAATGCTCACGTTAAGCCTGCTCAAGTTTTTGTTCTGTGACAGAATATGAGAAGGAAATTGATATGGCACGTGTCTAAGTAGTCTTTCTTCCCCAAGCTGTGTGATGGCAGGCATTATTCTTCATTTATAAGCTTTTACTCAATGAGAACCAATGATCAGTTCTGAATGATCATTTTAACTAGCCGATCAACTTGACATGTCTGCACTAAATCATTTGTAACTTTTGATTTATAGCTCAAAATGACACAAATCTATTGCCCTCGTTAAGCTAGTTCAATTTTCTATTTTGAGAATAAATTTGAGACAAAAATGGATATGACAAAGTGGCCGAGTAATCCATTCTATCCCAAACAGCAAGATACCATGCATTATGCTTAATCTAAAAGCCTTTACTCAATGATCACCAGTGATCAGTTTAGAATGATCATTTTAACTTTTGATTTATATGTAGTCTTGTCTACCCCAAGCTGTGTGATGCCATGCATTATTCTTCATTTATAAGCTTTTACTCAATGAGCACCAATGATCAGCATAGAATGATCAATTTAATTGGCTGATCAACTTCACATGTCTGCACTAAATCGTCCGTAACTTTTGATTTATAGCCTAGAATGACATGAATCCAACGCCCATGTTTAACTAGTACAATTTTCTATATTGAGACAAACTTGGAGACATAAATAGATACGGCAAAGCGTCCAAGTAATCCAATTTATCCAAAACTGCGTAATGCCATGTATTACGCTTCATTATAAGCCTTTACTCAATGAGCACCAATGATCAGTTTAGAATAATCATATTAACTGGCCGATCAAGTTGACTTTTTCGCACTAAACTGTCCATAACTTTTTATTTAGAGCTCAGAATGACATGAATTCAATGCCCATCTTAAGCTAACTCAATTTGCTATATTGTGATAAAATTGCTTCGACAAAGCGTCCAAGTAAACCAATCTATCTAGAACTGCGTAATGTCATCCATTATGCTTCATTTATAGGCCTTTACTTAATGACCACCAATGATTAGTTTAGAATGATCATATTAACTGGCCGATATAACTGACATATCTGCACTAAATCGTCTGTAACTTTTGATTTATCTATCAGAATGATATGAATCCAATGCCTATGTTAAGTTACTGCAAGTTTCTATATTCTGACAAAATTTATGACAGAACTAGATACGAGCGTCCAAGTAATGCAATCTATCCAAAACTGGGTGATGCCATTCATTATGCTTCATTTATAATCATTTACTCAATGAGCACCAATGATCAGTTTAGAATAATCATATTAACTGGCCGATCAACTTGACATGTCCGCATTAAATTGTCCTTAACTTTTGATTTAGAGCTCTGAATGACACGAATCCAATGCCCATGTTAAGCTAGCTCAAATTTCTATGTTGTAATAAAATTGCTTCGACAAAGCCTCCAAGTAATACAATCTATCCAAAACTGCGAAATGTCATGCATTATACTTCATTTTTCGGCCTTTACTCATGAGCACCAATGATCAGTGTAGAATGATCATATTAACATGCCGATCAACATGACATGTGCATAATAAATCATTTATAACTTTTGATTTGTACCTCAGAATGACATGAATCCAATGGCCACGTTAAGATAGCTCAATTTTCTATATTGTGACAAAATTTATGACAAAGCGTCCAAGTAATGCAATCTATCCAAAACTGTGTGATGCCATTCATTATGCTTCCTTTATAAGCCTTTACTAAATGAACACCAATGATCAGTTTAGAATAATCATATTAATTGGCCCATCAATTTGACATGTCCGCACTAAATCATTCGTAACTTTTGATTTAGAGCTAAGAATGACACGAATCCAATGCCCATGTTAAGCTACCTAAATTTTCTATATAGTGATAAATTTCTTTGACAAAGGGTCCAAGTAATCCAATCTATCCAAAAATGTGTAATGTCATGCATTATGCTTCATTTATAGGCCTTTTCTCATTGAGCACCAATGAATAGTTTAGAATGATCATATTAACAGGCTGATCAACTTGACATGTCTGCAGTAAATCGTCCGTAAATTTTGAATGAGAGCTTAGAATGACCCGAATCCAATGCCCACATTGAGCTAGCTCACTTTTCTATATTGAAAATTTTTTTGATGCAAATATAGATACGACAAAGCATCCAAGTATTTCAATCTATCCAAAACTGTGTGATGCCATGCATTATGCTTCGTTTATAAGCCGTTACTTCATGAGTACCAATGCTTAGTTTAGAATGATCATTTTAACTGGCTGATCAACTTGACATAATTTCACCAAATCGTCCGTAATTTTTAATTTAGAGCAAAAAATGACACAAATCCAATGCTCACGTTAAGCCTGCTCAATTTTCTGTACTGTGACAAAATATGAGAAGGAAATTGATAAGGCACATGTCAAAGTAGTCTTTTCTACCCCAAGCTGTGTGATGCCAGACATTATTCTTCATTTATAAGCTTTTACTCAATGAGCACCAATGATCAGTTCAGAATGATCATTTTAACTGGCCGATCAACTTGACATGTCCGCACTAAATCATTTGTAACTTTTGATTTATAGCTCAAAATGACACGAATCTATTGCCCTCGTTAAGCTAGTTCAGTTTTCTATATTGAGAATAAATTTGAGACAAAAATGGATATGACAAAGTGGCCGAGTAATCCATTCTATCCCAAACAGCAAGATACCATGCATTATGCTTAATCTATAAGCCTTTACACAATGATCACCAGTGATCAGTTTAGAATGATCATTTTAACTTTTGATTTATAAGTAGTCTTTTCTATCCCAAGCTGTGTGATGCCATGCATTATTCTTCATTTATAAGCTTTTACTCAATGAGCACCAATGATCAGTATAGAATGATCATTTTAATTGGCCGATCAACTTCACATGTCTACACTAAATCGTCCGTAACTTTTGATTTATAGCCCAGAATGACATGAATCCAATGCCCGCGTTTAACTAGTACAATTTTCTATATTGAGACAAAACTGGAGACGGAAATAGATACGACAAAGCGTCCAAGTAATCCAATTTATCCAAAACTGTGTGATGCCATGTATTATGCTTCATATATAAGCCTTTACTCAATGAGCACCAATGATCAGTTTAGAATAATCATAATATCTAGCCGATTAACTTGACAAGTCTGCAAGTTTTGATTTACAGTTCAGAATGACACGAAACCAATGCCCATTTTAAACACGCTAAATTTTCTACAATGTGATAAAATTTAAGACTAAAATTGCTTCGACAAAGCGTCCACATAATCCAATCTATCCCAAACTGCGTAATTTCAAGCATTATGCTTCATTTATAAGCCTTTACTCAATGACCACCAATGATTAGTTTAGAATGATCATATTAACTGGTCGATCAACATGACATGTCCACACTAAATCGTCCGTAGTTTTTGATTTATAACTCAGAATAACATGAGTCCAATGCCCACATTAAGCTAGCTCCATTTTCTATATTGTGACAAAATGTGAGACAGAAATAGATGCGACAAAGCATCCAAGTAATTCAATCTATTCCAAAATGCGTGATGTCATGCAATATTCTTCATTTATACGCTTTTATTCAATGAGCATCAACGATCAGTTTAGAATAATCATTTTAACTAGCTTATCAACTTGACATGGCTTCACTAAATCGTCCCTAACTTTTGATTTATAGCTCAAAATGGCACGAATCCAATGCCCACGTTAAGCTTGTTCAATTTTCTATACTGAGACAAAATTTGAGATACAAATATATACGACAAAGTGGCCGATCCATTATATCCCAAACGCCGAGATGCCATGCGTTATGCTTCATTTATAAGCCTTTACTCAATTAGCACCAGTGATCAATTTAGAATGATCATTTTAACTGGTCGATAAACTTGACGTACATGCACTAAATCGTTTGTAACTTTTGATTTATAGCTCAGAATAACAATGCCCGCATTGAGCTAGCTCAATTTTCTATATTGAGACAAAATTTGAGACAAATATAGATACGACAAACCGTCCAAGTAATCCAATCTATCCGAAATTGCGTGATGCCATCCATTATACTTCATTTATAAGCCTTTACTCAATAAGCACAAATGAGCAATTTAAAATGATCATTTTAACTGGCCGATCAACTTGACATTTCTTCACCAAATTACCTGTAAGTTTTGACTTAAAGCTGAGAAGGACACGAATCCAATTCCCACTTTAAGCTAGTTCAATTTTCTATGTTGTGACAAACTTTGAGATAGAACTAGATATGACAAAGCGTCCTAGTAATGCAATCTATCGAAAACTGCGTGATGCGATGCATTATGCTTCATTTATAAGCCTTTGCTCAATGAGCACCAATGATCAGTTTAGAAAAATCTGTTATATCCCAAACGAAGAGATGTCGTGCATTATGCTACATGTATAAGGCTTTACTCAATGAGCACCAATGATCAGTTTAGAATGATCTTTTTAACTGGCTGATCAACTTGATATGTCTGCGCTAAATCGTCTATAACTTTTGATTTATAGCTCGTAATGACACGAATCCAATGCTTCCGTTAAGCAAGCTCAATTTTTTATATTGATACAAAATTTGAGGTAAATATAGATACGAGAAAGCGTCCAAGTAATCAAATCTATCCCTAACTGCGTGATGCCATGCATTATACTAAGCCTTACTCAATAAGCACCAATGATCAAATTAAAATGATCATTTGAATTGGCCGATTAACCTGAGATGACTTCACCAAATGGTCCGTAAGTTTTGATTTATATCTCAGAATGACAAGAATCCAATGCCCATGTTAAGCTATTTCAATTTTCTATATTGTGACAAAATTTGAGACATAACTAGATACGACAAATCATCCAAGTAATTCAATCTATCCAAAACTGCATGATACCATGCATTATGCTTCATTTATAAACCTTTACTCAATGAGCACCAATGATTAGTTTAGAATAATCATATTAACTGGCTGATCATCTTGACAAGTACGCACTAAATCGTCTGTAACTTTTGATTTAGAGCTCAGATTGAAACAAATCCAATGCCCACGTTAAACTAGCTCAATTTTCTATATTGTGATAAAATTTAATACTAAAATTTCTTCGACAAAGCGTCCACGTAATCCAATCTATCCAAAACTGCGTAATGTCATGCATTATGCTTCATTTATAAGCCTTTACTCAATGAGCAAGATTGATCAGTTTAGAATGATCATATTAACTGGCCGATCAATATGACATTTCCACACTAAATCGTCCATAACTTTTGATTTATAGCTCAGAATAACATGAATCCAATGCCCATGTTAAGCTAGCTCAAGTTTAAATATTGTGATAAAATTTGAGACAGAAATAGATACAAAACGGCGTTCAAGTAATCCAGTCTATCCCGAACTGTGTGATGCCAAACATTATTCTTGGTTTATAAGTTTTTACTCAATGAGCATCAATAATCTGTTTAGAATAATCATTTTAACTTGCCTATAACCTTGACATGTCTTCACTAAGTCGTCCATAACTTTTTATTTATAGCTCCGAATGACACGAATCCAATGCCCACGTTAAGCTAGTTCAACTTTCTATATTGAGACAAAATTTTGAGATACAAATAGATACGACAAAGTGGCCGAGTAATCCGTTCTATCACAAACGGCGAGATGCCATGCATTATGGTTCATTTATAAGCTTTTACTCAATGAGCACCAATGATAAGTTTAGTATAATCATTTTAACTGGCCAATCAACTTGACATTTCTGCACTAAATCTTCTGTAACTTTTAATTTATAGCTTAGAATGACACAAAACCAATGCCCACGTTGAGCTAGCTCAATTTTCAATATTGAGGCAAAATTAAAAACAAATTTAGATAGGAAAAAGCGTCTAAGTAATCCAGTCTATCGCAAAATGCGTGATGCCATGCATTATTTTTTATTTATAAGATTTTACTCAATGAGCACCAATGATCAGTTTAGAATGATAATTTTAACTGGCCGATCAACTTGACAAATCTGCACTAAATCGTCCATAACTTTTGATCTATAGCCATAATGACACAAATCCAGTACCCATTTTAAGCTAGTTCAGTTTGCAATATTGTGACAAAGTTTGAGAAAAAACTAGATGCTACAAAGCGTCCAATTAGCTTAATGCAATATTCTTCATTTATACACTTTTATTCAATGAGCATCAATTATCTGTTTAGAATAATCATTTTAACTAGCTTATCAACTTGACATGGCTTCACTAAATCGTCCCTAACTTTTGATTTATAGCTCAAAATGGCACGAATCCAATGCCCACGTTAAGCTAGTTCAATTTTCTATACTGAGACAAAATTTGAGATACAAATATATAGGACAAAGTGGCCGATCCATTCTATCCCAAATGCCGAGATGCCATGCGTTATGCTTCATTTATAAGCCTTTACTCAATTAGCACCAGTGATCAATTTAGAATGATCATTTTAACTGGTCGATAAACTTGACATACATGCACTAAATCGTTTGTAACTTTTGATTTATAGCTCAGAATGACAATGCCCGCATTGAGCTAGCTCAATTTTCTATATTGAGACAAAATTTGAGACAAATATAGATTCGACAAACCGTCCAAGTAATCCAATCTATCCGAAATTGCGTGATGCCATCCATTATACTTCATTTATAGGCCTTTACTCAATAAGCACAAATGAGCAATTTAAAATGATCATTTTAACTAGCCGATCAACTTGACATTTCTTCACCAAATTACCTGTAAGTTTTGATTTAAAGCTGAGAAGGACACCAATCCAATTCCCACTTTAAGCTAGTTCAATTTTCTATGCTGTGACAAACTTTGAGATAGAACTAGATAAGACAAAGCGTCCTAGTAATGCAATCTATCGAAAACTGCATGATGCGATGCATTATGCTTCATTTATAAGCTTTTGCTCAATGAGCACCAATGATCAGTTTAGAATAATCTGTTATATCCCAAACGAAGAGATGTCGTGCATTATGCTACATGTATAAGCCTTTACTCAATGAGCACCAATNCCATAACTTTTGAATTAGAGTTTAGAATGACACAAATCCAATGCCCATGTTAAGCTAGCTCAATTTTCTATATTGTGAAAAATTTTGAGACATAAATAGATACGACAAAGCATCCAAATAATCCAGTCTATTCCATACTGCGTGATGCCATGCATTATTCTTTATTTATATGCTTTTACTCAATCAACACAAATGATCACTTTAGAATGATCATTTTAACAGGCCGATCAACTTGACATGTCTGCATTAAATCGTCTGTAACTTCTGATTTATAGCTTAGAATGACATGAATCCAATGGCCACGTTAAGCTAGTTCAATTTTTTATATTGTGCCAAAATTGAGACTGAACTAGACACGACAAGGCGTCCAAGTAATTCAAGCTATCCAATACTGCGTGATGCCATGCATTATGCTTCATTTATAAGCCCTTACTGCATGAGCACTAGTGATCAGTTTAGAGTAATCATACTAACTGTCGATCAACTTGACATATCCGTACTTAGTCGTCGGTAACTTTTGATTTAGAGCACAGAATGACACGAATCCAATGCCCACGTTAATCTACCTCAATTTTCTATATTGTGATAAATTTAAGACTAAAATTGCTTCAACAAAGCGTTCAAGTAATCCAATATATCCAAAACTACGTAATGTCATGCATTATGCTTCATTTATAAACCTTTTCTTAATGAGCACCTATGATCAGTTTAGAATGAGCATATTAACTAGCCAATCAACATGAACTATCCTCGCTAAATTGTCCATAACTTTTGATTTATAGCTCAAAATGACATGGATCAAATGCCCATGTTAAGCTACCTCAAGTTTCTATATTGTGACAAAATTTGAGATAGAAATAGATACAACAAACCGTAGAAGTAATCAATTCTATCCCAAACTACGTGATGTCATGCATTATTCTTCATTTATAAGTTTTTACTCAATGAGCACCGATGATCAGGTTAGAATAATCATTTTAACTTGTCTACCAACTTGACATATCTGCACTAAATCGTTCGTAACTTTTGATTTATAACATGAATCCAGTGCCCACGTTAATCTAGTTCAATTTTCTCTACTGAGAAAAAATTTGAGACAGAAATAGATACAACAAAGCATCCAAGTAATCCACTTCAATCCCAAACTGCGAGATGCTATGCATTCTTCTTTATTTATAAGCTTTTACTCAATGAGCACCAATGATCAGTTTAGAATGATCATTTTAACTTGAGATGTCTGTAATAAATTGTCCCTAACTTTTGATTTATAGATCAGAATGACACGAATCCAATACCATCATTGATTTATCTCAATTTTCTATATTGAGACAATGTTTGAAAGAGAAATAGATACGACAAAGTGTCCAAGTAATCCAATCTATCCCAAACTGCGTGATGCAATGCATTATACTTTATTTATAGGCCTTTACTCAATGAGCCCCAATGATCATTTTATAATGATCATTTTAACTAGCAGATCAAGTGGACATGTCTTCACCAAATCGTTCCTAAGTTTTGATTTATAACTCAGAATAACACGAATCCAATGCCCACGTTGAGCTAGCTAAATTTTCTATATTAAGAAAAAATTTGACACAAATATAGATACGACAATGCGTACAAGTAATCCAATCAATCCCAAACTGCGTGATGTCATGCATTATACTTCATTTATAAGCCTTTACTCAATAAGCACCAATGATCAATTTAGAATGATTATTTTAACTGGCCGATCTACTTGACATGTCTTCACCAAATCGTTTGAAAGTTTTTATTTATAGCTTAGAATGACATGAATCCAATGCCCACGTGAAACTAGTTCAATTTTCTATATTGTGACAAAATTTGAGACAGAACTAGATACGACAAAGTGTCCTAGTAATCCAATCTATCCGAAATTGCGTGATGCCATCCATTATACTTCATTTATAAGCCTTTACTCAATAAGCACAAATGAGCAATTTAAAATGATCATTTTAACTTGCCGATCAACTTGATATTTCTTCACCAAATTACCTGTAAGTTTTGATTTAAAGCTGAGAAGGACATGAATCCAATTCCCACTTTAAGCTAGTTCAATTTTCTATGTTGTGACAAACTTTGAGATAGAACTAGATATGACAAAGCGTCCTAGTAATGCAATCTATCGAAAACTGCGTGATTCGATGCATTATACTTCATTTATAAGCCTTTGCTCAATGAGCCCCAATGATCAGTTTAGAATAATCTGTTATATCCCAAACGAAGAGATGTCATGCATTATGCTACATTTATAAGCCTTTACTCAATGAGCACCAATGATCAGTTTAGAATGATCTTTTTAACTGGCTGATCAACTTGATATGTCTGCGCTAAATCGTCTATAACATTTGATTTATAGCTCGTAATGACACGAATCCAATGCTTTCTTTGAGCAAGCTCAATTTTTTATATTGATACAAAATTTGAGATAAATATAGATACGAGAAAGCGTCCAAGTAATCAAATCTATCCCAAACTGCGTGATGCCATGCATTATACTAAGCCTTACTTAATAAGCACCAATGATCAAATTAAAACGATCATTTGAATTGGCCGATTAACTTGAGATGACTTCACCAAATGGTCTGTAAGTTTTGATTTATATCTCAGAATGACAAGAATCCAATGCCCATGTTAAGCTATTTCAATTTTCTATATTGTGACAAAATTTGAGACATAACTAGATACGACAAATCATCCAAGTAATTCAATCTATCCAAAACTGCATGATACCATGCATTATGCTTCATTTATAAACCTTTACTCAATGAGCACCAATGATTAGTTTAGAATAATCATATTAACTGGCTGATCATCTTGACAAGTCCGCACTAAATCGTCTGTAACTTTTGATTTAGAGCTCAGATTGACACGAATCCAATGCCCACGTTAAACTAGCTCAATTTTCTATATTGTGATAAAATTTAATACTAAAATTTCTTCGACAAAGCGTCCACGTAATCCAATCTATCCAAAACTGCGTAATGTCATGCATTATGCTTCATTTATAAGCCTTTACTCAATGAGCAAGATTGATCAGTTTAAAATGATCATATTAACTGGCCGATCAACATGACATTTCCACACTAAATCGTCCATAACTTTTGATTTATAACTCAGAATAACACGAATCCGATGCCCACGTTAAGCTAGCTCAATTTTAAATATTGTGACAAAATTTGAGACATAAATAGATACAAAACAGCGTTCAAGTAATCCAGTCTATCCTGAACTGTGTGATGCCAAACATTATTCTTGGTTTATAAGCTTTTACTCAATGAGCATCAATAATCTGTTTAGAATAATCATTTTAACTTGCCTATCAACTTGACATGTCTTCACTAAGTCGTCCATAACTTTTTATTTATAGCTCCGAATGACACGAATCCAATGCCCACGTTAAGCTAGTTCAACTTTCTATATTGAGACAAAATTTTGAGATACAAATAGATACGAAAAAGTGGCCGAGTAATCCGTTCTATCACAAACGGCGAGATGCCATGCATTATGGTTCACTTATAAGCTTTTACTCAATGAGCACCAATGATAAGTTTAGTATGATCATTTTAACTGGCCAAACAGCTTGACATTTCTCCACTAAATCGTCTGTATCTTTTAATTTATATCTTAGAATGACACGAAACCAATGCCCACGTTGAGCTAGCTCAATTTTCAATATTGAGACAAAATTAAAAACAAATTTAGATAGGAAAAAGCGTCTAAGTAATCCAGTCTATCGCAAAATGCGTGATGCCATGCATTATTTTTTATTTATAAGATTTTACTCAATGAGCACCAATGATCAGTTTAGAATGATCATTTTAACTGGCTGATCAACTTGAAAAATCTGCACTAAGTCGTCCATAACTTTTGATTTATAGCCATAATGACACAAATCCAATGCCCATTTTAAGCTAGTTCAGTTTGCTATATTGTGACAAAGTTTGAGAAAAACTAGATGCTACAAAGCGTCCAAGTAATTCAATCTATCCAGGAATGCATGATGCAATGCATTATGCTTCATTTATAAGCCTTTACTCAATGAGCACCAAGGATTAGTTTAGAACGATCATTTTAACAGGCCGATCAACTTGACTGTTTGCAGTCAATCATCCGTAACTTTTGATTTATAGCTCAGAATGAAAAGAATCCAACGCCCACGTTAAGCTAGCTCAATTTTTCATATTTAGACAAAATTTGAGATAGAAATAGATAAAAGAAAGTGTACAAGTCATCCAATCTATCCCAAACTGCATGATGCCTTGCATTATGCTTCATTTATAAGCCTTCACTCAATGAGCACTAATGATTTATTTAGAATGATCATATTAACTGGCCGATCAACTTGACATGTCCACATTAAATCGTCCGCAACTTTTGAATTACAGCTCAGAATTACACGAATCCAATGCCCACGTTAAGCTAGCTCAATTTTCAATATTGTTACAAAAGTTTTGACAGGAATAGATACGACAAATCATCCAAGTAATCCAGTCTATCCCAAACTACATTATGCCATGCATTATTATTAATTTATATGCTTTTACTCAATGAGCACCAATGATCAATTTAAAATGATCATTTTAACAGGCCGATCAACTTGACATGTCTGCACTAAATTGTCCATAACTTTCATTTATAGATAAAAATGACACGAATCCAATGCCTATGTCAAGGTAGTTCAATTTCCTATATTGTGACAAAATTTGAGACTGAACTATATACGACAAAATGTCCAAGTAATTCAATCTATCCAAGACTGCGTGATGCCATGCATTAGGATTCATTTATAAGCCTTTACTTAATAAGCACCAATAATTAGTTTAGAATAATCATATTAACAGCCCGATCAACTTGACATGTCCGCACTAAATCATATGCAACTTTTGATTTACAGCACAGAATGACACGAACTCAGTGCCCATGTTGAGCTCGCTCAGTTTGCTATATTTTGATAAAATTTAAGACTAAAGTTGCTTCGACAAAGTGTTCAAGTAATCCAATCTATACAAAACGGTGCACTCTCATGCATTATGCTTCATTTACTCATTGAGCACCAATGATCAGTTTTATAATGATCATATTAACCGGTTTATCAACATGACATGTCCACACTAAATCGTCTGTGACTTTTGATTTATAGCTCAAAATGACAGAAATTCAATGCCCACGTTAACCTAACTCAATTTTCTATATTGTAACATAATTTAGACAAAAATAGATACGACAAAGTGTGCAAGTAATTCATTCTATCCCAAACTGCGTGATGCCATGCATTATTCTTCATTTGTAAGCTTTTACTCAATGATCACCGAAGATCAGTTTATAATAATTATTTTAACTAGCCTATCAACTAGACATGTCTGCACTAAATCGTCCGTAACTTTTGATTTATAACTCAGACTATAACGAATCCATTGCCCAACCTTAAGATAGTTCAATTTTCTCAATTGAAACTAAATTCGAGACCGAAACAGATATGAAAAAGTGTCCATAAGTTTTTATTTAGAGCTGTAAATGACACGAAGCCAATACCCACGTTAAACGAGTTCAATTTTCAATATTGTCACGTCAGCACTAAATCATCCGTAACTTTTGCTTTATAGCTTAGAATGTAACGAATCCAATGCCCACGTTAAGATAGTTCAATTTTGTATATTGAGACAAAATTTGAGGCAGAAATGGATACGACAAAGCAACCAAGTAATCCTATCGCAAACTGCGAGATGCCATGCATTATGCTTCATTAATAAGGCTTTTACTCAATGAGCACCAATGATCAGTTTAGAATGATCATACTAATTGGGCGATCAACTTGACACGTCCAGACAAAATCGTCCATAAGTTTTGAATTAGGTCACAGAATGACACGAATCCAATGCACACGTTAATGTAGCGTAATTTGCTATATTGTGATAAAATTTAAGACTAAAGTTGCTTCGACAAAGCGTCCAAGTAATCCAATCTATCCAAAACTGTGTAATCTTATGCATTAGTTCTCGTTGATAAGCCTTTACTCAATGAGCACCAATGATCAGTTTAGAATGATCATATTAACCGGCTGATCAACATGACATGTCCACACTAAATCGTCCGTAACTATTGATTTATAGCTCAGAATGACACATATCCAATGCCCACGTTAAGCTAACTCAATTTGCTATATTGTAAAAAAAAATTGAGACAGAAATAGATACGACAAAGCGTCCAAGTAATCCATTCAATCCCAAACTGCGTGATGCCATGCATTATTCTTCATTTATGAGCTTTTACTCAATGATCACCAAAGATCAGTTTAGAATAATTGTTTTAACTGGCCTATCGAATTGACATTTCGGCACTAAAACATCTGTAACTTATGATTTATAACTCAAAACGTAACGAATCCAGTGCCCATGTTAAGCTAGTTCAATTTTCTATATTGAGACAAAATTTGAGAAAGAAATAGATACGAAAAATTGTCCGTAATTTTTTATTTAGAGTGCCGAATGACACAAAGCCAATGCCCACGTTAAACTAGCTCAATTTTATATATTGTGAAAAAATTTGAGACGGAAATAGATACATCAGAGCGTCCAAGTAATCCAGTCTATCGCAAACTGCGTCATGCCTTGCATTATGCTTCATTTCTAAGCCTTTACTCAATGAGCACCAATGGTCAGTTTAGAATGATGATATTAACTGGCTCATCAACTTGATATGTCTGCAGTAAATCGTCCGTAATTTTACTTTATAGCTTAGAATGTAACAAATCCAATCCCACGTTAAGATAGTTCAATTTTCTATATTGAGAGAAAATTTGAAACAAAAATAGATACGACAAAGCATCAAAGTAATCCAATCTATCGAAAACTGGGAGATGCCATGCATTATGCTTCATTTGTAAGCCTTTACTCAATGAGCACCAATGATCAGTTTAGAATGATCATATTAACTGGCCGATGAACTTGACACGTCCACACTAAATCGTCCTTAGCTTTTGAATTAGAGCTTAGAATGACATGAATCCAATGGCCACGTTAAGCTAGCTCAATTTCCTATATTGTGAAAAAATTTGAGATAGAAATAGATATGACAAACCTTCCAAGTAACCCAATCTATCCAAAATTGCGTGATGTCATGCATTATGCTTCATTTATAAGCATTTACTCAATGAGCAGCAATGATCAATTTAGAATGATCCTACTAACTAGCCGATCAACTTGACATGTCCACACTAAATCATCCTTATTTATTTAGAGCGTAAAATGACATGAATCCAATGCCCACGTTAAGCAACCTAAATTTTCTATATTGTAACAAAATTTGAGACAGAAATAGATATGACAAGCGTGCAAGTAATCCAGTATACCCCAAAATACGTGATGCCATGCATTATTCTTCATTTATAAGCTTTTACTCAATGGGCACCAATGATCAGTTTAGAATGATCATTTTAACAGGTTGATCACCTTGACACGTCTGCACTAAATTGTCCGTAACTTTTGCTTTATAGATTAGAATGTAACGAATCCAATGCCCACGTTAAGATAGTTCAATTTTCTATATTTAGACAAAAATTGAGACAGAAATAGATATGATAAACCGTCCAAGGAATCCAATCTATCCAAAACTGCGTGTTGTCATGCATTATGCTTCATTTATAAGCATTTACTCAATGAGCAGCAATGATCAGTTTAGAATGATCATACTAACTGGCCGATCAACTTGACATGCCCACACTAAATCGTCCGTATTTAGTTAGAATGTAGAATTACACGAATCCAATGCCCACGTTAATCTACCTCAATTTTCTATATTGTAACAAAATTTGAGACAGAAATAGATACGACAAACGTGCAAGTAATCCAGTATATCCCAAACTGCGTGATGCCACGCATTATTCTTCATTTATAAGCTTTTACTCAATGGGCACCAATGATAAGTTTAGAATGATCATTTTAACAGGTCGATCACCTTGACATGTCTGCACTAAATTGTCCATAAGTTTTGCTTTATATATTAGAATGTAACGAAACCAATGCCCACGTTAAGATAGTTCAATATTCTATATTGAGACAAAATTTGAGACAAAAATAGATACGAAAAAGCGTCCAAGTAATCCATTCTATCCCAAACTAAGAGATTTCATGCATTATGCTTTATTTATAAGCCTTTACTCAATGAGTACCAATGATCAATTTAGAATGATTATTTTAACTTGCCGATCAACTTGACACGTCTGCTGGAAATCGTCCATAACTTTTGATTTATTGCTTAGAATCAAACGAATCCAATGCCCATGTTGATTTAGCTCAATTTTCTATATTTAGACAATATTTGATAGATAAATAGATACGACAAATCATCCAAGTAATCCAATCTATCCCAAATTTCGTGATGTCATGCATTATGATTTATTTATAGGCCTTTACTCAATGAGTACCAATGATCAATTTAGAATGATTATTTTAACTTGCCGATCAACTTGACACGTCTGCTGGAAATCGTCCATAACTTTTGATTTATTGCTTAGAATCAAACGAATCCAATGCCCATGTTGATTTAGCTCAATTTTCTATATTGTGAAAAATTTTGAGACATAAATAGATACGACAAAGCATCCAAATAATCCAGTCTATTCCATACTGCGTGATGCCATGCATTATTCTTTATTTATATGCTTTTACTCAATCAACACAAATGATCAGTTTAGAATGATCATTTTAACAGGCCGATCAACTTGACATGTCTGCATTAAATCGTCTGTAACTTCTGATTTATAGCTTAGAATGACATGAATCCAATGGCCACGATAGGCTAGTTCAATTTTTTATATTGTGCCAAAATTGAGACTGAACTAGACACGACAAGGCGTCCAAGTAATTCAATCTATCCAATACTGCGTGATGCCATGCATTATGCTTCATTTATAAGCCCTTACTGCATGAGCACTAGTGATCAGTTTATAGTTATCGTACTAACTGTCGATCAACTTGACATATCCGTACTTAGTCGTCGGTAACTTTTGATTTAGAGCACAGAATGACACGAATCCAATGCCCACGTTAATCTACCTCAATTTTCTATATTGTGATAAATTTAAGACTAAAATTGCTTCAACAAAGCGTTCAAGTAATCCAATATATCCAAAACTACGTAATGTCATGCATTATGCTTCATTTATAAACCTTTTCTTAATGAGCACCTATGATCAGTTTAGAATGAGCATATTAACTAGCCAATCAACATGAACTATCCTCGCTAAATTGTCCATAACTTTTGATTTATAGCTCAAAATGACATGGATCAAATGCCCATGTTAAGCTACCTCAAGTTTCTATATTGTGACAAAATTTGAGATAGAAATAGATACAACAAAGCGTAGACGTAATCAATTCTATCCCAAACTACGTGATGTCATGCATTATTCTTCATTTATAAGTTTTTACTCAATGAGCACCGATGATCAGGTTAGAATAATCATTTTAACTTGTCTACCAACTTGACATATCTGCACTAAATCGTCTGTAACTTTTGATTTATAACATGAATCCAGTGCCCACATTAATCTAGTTCAATTTTCTCTACTGAGACAAAATTTGAGACAGAAATAGACACAACAAAGTATCCAAGTAATCCACTTCAATCCCAAACTGCGAGATGTTATGCATTCTTCTTTATTTATAAGCTTTTACTCAATGAGCACCAATGATCAGTTTAGAATGATCATTTTAACTTGAGATGTCTGTAATAAATTGTCCCTAACTTTTGATTTATAGATCAGAATGACACGAATCCAATACCATCATTGATTTATCTCAATTTTCTATATTGAGACAATGTTTGAAAGAGAAATAGATACGACAAAGTGTCCAAGTAATCCAATCTATCCCAAACTGCGTGATGCAATGCATTATGCTTTATTTATAGGCCTTTACTCAATGAGCCCCAATGATCATTTTATAATGATCATTTTAACTAGCAGATCAAGTGGACATGTCTTCACCAAATCGTTCCTAAGTTTTTATTTATAACTCAGAATAACACGAATCCAATGCCCACGTTGAGCTAGCTAAATTTGTTGAGCTAGCTAAATTTTCTATATTAAGACAAAATTTGACACAAATATAGATACGACAATGCGTACAAGTAATCCAATCAATCCCAAAATGCGTGATGCCATACATTATACTTCATTTATAAGCCTTTACTCAATAAGCACCAATGATCAATTTAGAATGATTATTTTAACTGGCCGATCTACTTGACATGTCTTCACCAAATCGTTTGAAATTTTTTATTTATAGCTTAGAATGACATGAATCCAATGCCCACGTGAAACTAGTTCAATTTTCTATATTGTAACAAAATTTGAGACAGAACTAGATACGACAAAGTATCCTAGTAATCCAATCTATCCGAAATTGCGTGATGCCATCCATTATACTTCATTTATAAGCCTTTACTCAATAAGCACAAATGAGCAATTTAAAATGATCATTTTAACTGGCCGATCAACTTGACATTTCTTCACCAAATTACCTGTAAGTTTTGATTTAAAGCTGAGAAGGACATGAATCGAATTCCCACTTTAAGCTAGTTCGATTTTCTATGTTGTGACAAACTTTGAGATAGAACTACATAAGACAAAGCGTCCTAGTAATGCAATCTATCGAAAACTGCATGATGCGATGCATTATACTTCATTTATAAGCTTTTGCTCAATGAGCACCAATGATCAGTTTAGAATAATCTGTTATATCCCAAACAAAGAGATGTCGTGCATTATGCTACATGTATAAGCCTTTACTAAATGAGCACCAATGATCAGTTTAGAATTATCTTTTTAACTGGCTGATCAACTTGATATGTCTGCGCTAAATAGTCTATAACTTTTGATTTATAGCTCGTAATGACACGAATACAATGCTTCCGTTGAGCAAGCTCAATTTTTTATATTGATACAAAATTTGAGATAAATATAGATACGAGAAAGCGTCCAAGTAATCAAATCTATCCCTAACTGCATGATGCCATGCATTTTACTAAGCCTTACTCAATAAGCACCAATGATCAAATTAAAATGATCATTTGAATTGGCCGATTAACCTGAGATGACTTCACCAAATGGTCCGTAAGTATTGATTTATATCTCAGAATGACAAGAATCCAATGCCCATGTTAAGCTATTTCAATTTTCTATATTGTGACAAAATTTGAGACATAACTAGATACGACAAATCATCCAAGAAATTCAATCTATCCAAAACTGCATGATACCATGCATTATGCTTCATTTATAAACCTTTACTCAATGAGCACCAATGATTAGTTTAGAATAATCATATTAACTGGCTGATCATCTTGACAAGTCCGCACTAAATCGTCTGTAACTTTTGATTTAGAGCTCAGATTGACATGAATCCAATGGCCACGTTAAACTAGCTCAATTTTCTATATTGTGATAAAATTTAATACTAAAATTTCTTCGACAAAGAGTCCACATAATCCAATCTGTCCAAAACTGCGTAATTTCATGCATTATGCTTCATCTATAAGCCTTTACTCAATGAGCAAGATTGATCAGTTGAGAATGATCATATTAACTGGCCGATCAATATGATATTTCCACACTAAATCGTCCATAACTTTTGATTTATAGCTCAGAATAACATGAATCCGATGCCCATGTTAAGCTAGCTCAATTTTAAATATTGTGACAAAATTTGAGGCAAAAATAGATACAAAACGGCATTCAAGTAATCCAGTCTATCCCGAACTGTGTGATGCCAAACATTATTCTTGGTTTATAAGCTTTTACTCAATGAGCATCAATAATCTCTTTAGAATAATCATTTTAACTTGCCTATAACCTTGACATGTCTTCACTAAGTCGTCCATAACTTTTTATTTATAGCTCCGAATGACACGAATCCAATGCCCACGTTAGGCTTGTTCAACTTTCTATATTGAGACAAAATTTTGAGATACAAATAGATACGACAAAGTGGCCGAGTAATCCATTCTATCACAAACGGCGAGATGCCATGCATTATGGTTCACTTATAAGCTTTTACTCAATGAGCACCAATGATAAGTTTAGTATGATCATTTTAACTCGACAATCAACTTGACATTTCTGCACTAAATCGTCTGTATCTTTTAATTTATATCTTAGAATGACACGAAACCAATGCCCACGTTGAGCTAGCTCAATTTTCAATATTGAGACAAAATTAAAAACAAATTTAGATAGGAAAAAGCGTCTAAGTAATCCAGTCTATCGCAAAATGCGTGATGCCATGCATTATTTTTTATTTATAAGATTTTACTCAATGAGCACCAGTGATCAGTTTAGAGTGATCATTTTAACTGGCCGATCAACTTGACAAATCTGCACTAAATCGTCCATAACTTTTGATTTATAGCCATAATGACACAAATCCAATGCCCATTTTAAGCTAGTTCAGTTTGCTATATTGTGACAAAGTTTGAGAAATAACTAGATGCTACAAAGCGTCCAAGTAGTTCAATCTATCCAGGACTGCATGATGCAATGCATTATGCTTCATTTATAAGCCTTTACTCAATGAGCACCAAGGATTAGTTTAGAATGATCATTTTAACAGGCCGATCAACTTGACTGTTTGCAGTCAATCATCCGTAACTTTTGATTAATAGCTCAGAATGAAAAGAATCCAATGCCCACGTTAAGCTAGCTCAATTTTTCATATTTAGACAAAATTTGAGATAGAAATAGATAAAAGAAAGTGTACAAGTAATCCAATCTATCCCAAACTGCATGATGCCTTGCATTATGCTTCATTTATAAGCCTTTACTCAATGAGCACTAAAGATTTATTTAGAATGATCATATTAACTGGCTGATCAACTTGACATGTCCACATTAAATCGTCCGCAACTTTTGAATTACAGCTCAGAATTACATGAATCCAATGCCCACGTTAAACTAGCTCAATTTTCAATATTGTTACAAAAGTTTTGACAGAAATAGATATGACAAATCATCCGAGTAATCCAGTCTATCCCAAACTACATTATGCCATGCATTATTATTAATTTATAAGCTTTTACTCAATGAGCACCAATGATCAATTTAAAATGATCATTTTAACAGGCCGATCAACTTGACATGTCTGCACTAAATCGTCCGTAACTTTCATTTATAGATAAAAATGACACGAATCCAATGCCTATGTCAAGGTAGTTCAATTTCCTATATTGTGACAAAATTTGAGACTGAACTATATACGACAAAATGTCCAAGTAATTCAATCTATCCAAGACTGCGTCATGCCATGCATAAGGATTCATTTATAAGCCTTTACTTAATAAGCACCAATAATCAGTTTAGAATAATCATATTAACTGCCCGATAAACTTGACATGTCCGCACTAAATCATATGTAACTTTTGATTTACAACACAGAATGACACGAACTCAATGCCCACGTTGAGCTCGCTCAGTTTGCTATATTTTGATAAAATTTAAGACTAAAGTTGCTTCGACAAAGCGTTCAAGTAATCCAATCTATCCAAAACGGTGCACTCTCATGCATTATGCTTCATTTACTCATTGAGCACCAATGATCAGTTTTATAATGATCATATTAACCGGCTAATCAACATGACATGTCCACACTAAATCGTCCGTAACTTTTGATTTATAGCTCAAAATGACAGAAATTCAATGCCCACATTAACCTAACTCAATTTTCTATATTGTAACATAATTTAGACAAAAATAGATACGACAAAGTGTGCAAGTAATTCATTCTATCCCAAACTGCGTGATGCCATGCATTACTCTTCATTTGTAAGCTTTTACTCAATGATCACCGAAGATCAGTTTATAATAATTATTTTAACTGGCCTATCAACTAGACATGTCTGCACTAAATCGTCCGTAACTTTTGATTTATAACTCAGACTATAACGAATCCATTGCCCAACCTTAAGATAGTTCAATTTTCTCTATTGAGACTAAATTCGAGACCGAAACAGATACGAAAAAGTGTCCATAAGTTTTTATTTAGAGCTCTAAATGACACGAAGCCAATACCCATGTTAAACGAGTTCAATTTTCTCTATTGTCACGTCAGCACTAAATAATCCGTAACTTTTGCTTTATAGCTTAGAATGTAACGAATCCAATGCCCACGTTAAGATAGTTCAATTTTCTATGTTGAGACAAAATTTGAGACAGAAATGGATACGACAAAGCAACCAAGTAATCCATTCTATCGCAAACTGCGAGATGCCATGCATTATGCTTCATTAATAAGGCTTTTTCTCAATGAGCACCAATGATCAGTTTAGAATGATCATACTAATTGGGCGATCAACTTGACACGTCCAGACGAAATCGTCCATAAGTTTTGAATTAGGTCACAGAATGACATGAATCCAATGCACATGTTAATGTAGCGTAATTTGCTATATTGTGATAAAATTTAAGACTAAAGTTGCTTCGACAAAGCATCCAAGTAATCCAATCTATCCAAAACTCCGTAATCTGATGCATTAGTTCTCGTTGATAAGCCTTTACTCAATGAGCACCAATGATCAGTTTAGAATGATCATATTAACCGGCTGATCAACATGACATGTCCACACTAAATCGTCCGTAACTTTTGATTTATAGCTCAGACTGACACAAATCCAATGCCCACGTTAAGCTAACTCAATTTGCTATATTGTAAAAAAAATTTGAGACAGAAATAGATACGACAAAGTGTCCAAGTAATCCGTTCAATCCCAAACTGCGTGATGCCATGCATTATTCTTCATTTATGAGCTTTTACTCAATGATCACCAAAGATCAGTTTAGAATAATTATTTTAACTGGCCTATCGAATTGACATTTCGGCACTAAAACATCTGTAACTTATGATTTATAACTCAGAATGTAACGGATCCAGTGCCCATGTTAAGCTAGTTCAATTTTTCTATTGAGACAAAATTTGAGAAAGAAAGAGATACGAAAAATCATCCGTAATTTTTTATTTAGAGCGCCGAATGACACAAAGCCAATGCCCACGTTAAACTAGCTCAATTTTATATATTGTGAAAAAATTTGAGACGGAAATAGATACATCAAAGCGTCCAAGTAATCCAATCTATCGCAAAATGCGTGATGCCTTGCATTATGCTTCATTTCTAAGCCTTTACTCAATGAGCACCAATAGTCAGTTTAGAATGATCATATTAACTGGCTCATCAACTTGATATGTTTGTAGTAAATCGTCCGTAATTTTACTTTATAGCTTAGAATGTAACAAATCCAATCCCACGTTAAGATAGTTCAATTTTCTATATTGAGAGAAAATTTGACACAAAAATAGATACGACAAAGCATCAAAGTAATCCATTCTATCCAAACTGGGAGATGCCATGCATTATGCTTCATTGTAAGCCTTTACTCAATGAGCACCAATGATCAGTTTAGAATGATCATATTAACTGGCCGATGAACTTGACACGTCCACACTAAATCTTCCTTAGCTTTTGAATTAGAGCTTAGAATGACATGAATCCAATGGCCACGTTAAGCTAGCTCAATTTACCATATTGTGAAAAATTTTGAAATAGAAATAGATATGACAAACCGTCCAAGTAATCCAATCTATCCAAAATTGCGTGATGTCATGCATTATGCTTCATTTATAAGCATTTACTCAATGAGCAGCAATGATCAGTTTAGAATGATCCTACTAACTAGCCGATCAACTTGACATGTCCACACTAAATCGTCCTTATTTATTTAGAGCGTAAAATGACATGAATCCAATGCCCACGTTAAGCAACCTCAATTTTCTATATTGTAACAAAATTTGAGACAGAAATAGATATGACAAGCGTGCAAGTAATCCAGTATACCCCAAAATACGTGATGACATGCATTATTCTTCATTTATAAGCTTTTACTCAATGGGCACCAATGATCAGTTTAGAATGATCATTTTAACAGGTCGATCACCTTGACACGTCTGCACTAAATTGTCCGTAACTTTTGCTTTATAGATTAGAATGTAACGAATCCAATGCCCACGTTAAGATAGTTCAATTTTCTATATTTAGAAAAAAAATTGAGACAGAAATAGATATGACAAACCGTCCAAGTAATCCAATCTATCCAAAACTGCGTGATGTCATGCATTATGCTTCATTTATAAGCATTTACTCAATGAGCAGCAATGATCAGTTTAGAATGATCATACTAACTGGCCGATCAACTTGACATGTCCACACTAAATCGTCCGTATTTAGTTAGAGTGTAGAATGACACGAATCCAATGCCCACGTTAATCTACCTCAATTTTCTATATTGTAACAAAATTTGAGACAGAAATAGATACGACAAACGTGCAAGTAATCCAGTATATCCCAAACTGCGTGATGCCACACATTATTCTTCATTTATAAGCTTTTACTCAATGGGCACCAATGATAAGTTTAGAATGATCATTTTAACAGGTCGATCACCTTGACATGTCTGCACTAAATTGTCCATAACTTTTGCTTTATATATTAGAATGTAACGAATCCAATGCCCAAGTTAAGATAGTTCAATTTTCTATATTGAGACAAAATTTGAGACAAATATAGATATGAAAAAGCTTCCAAGTAATCCATTCTATCCCAAACTAAGAGATTTCATGCATTATGCTTTATTTATAAGCCTTTACTCAATGAGTACCAATGATCAATTTAGAATGATTATTTTAACTTGCCGATCAACTTGACACGTCTGCTGGAAATCGTCCATAACTTTTTATTTATAGCTCAGAATCAAACGAATCCAATGCCCATGTTGATTTAGCTCAATTTTCTATATTTAGACAATATTTGAGAGATAAATAGATACGACAAATCATCCAAGTAATCCAATCTATCCCAAATTTCGTGATGTCATGCATTATGCTTTATTTATAGGCCTTTACTCAATGACACCAATGATCCATTAAGAATGATCATTTTAACTAGCTCAGAATTGTAGCTCAGAATGACACGAATCAAATGCCCACGTTAAGCTAGTTCAATTTTCTATAATGAGACATAATTGGGGACAGAAATAGATACGAAAAAGCGGCCAAATAATCCAATCTATCCAAAACTGTGTGATGTCATGTATTATGCTTCATTTATAAGCATTTACTTAATGAGCAGAAATGATCAATTTAGAATGATCATATTAATTGGGCGTTCTACTGGACATGTCTTCACCAAATCATTTGTAAGTTTTGATTTGTAGCTCAGAATGACACGAATCAAATGCCCACGTTAAGCTAGTTCAATTTTCTATAATGACGAATAGTTTGAGACAGAAATAGATATGACAAAGCGGCCAAATAGTCCAATATATCCAAAAGTGTGTGATGTCATGTATTATGCTTCATTTATAAGCATTTACTTAATGAGCAGAAATGATCAGTTTAGAATGATCATATTAATTGGCCGTTCTACTGGACATGTCTTCACCAAATCATTTGTAAGTTTTGATTTATAGCTCAGAATGACACGAATCAAATGCCCACGTTAAGCTAGTTCAGTTTTCTATAATGACGCATAGTTTGGGACAGAAATAGATACGACAAAGCGGCCAAATACTCCAATCTATCCAAAACTGTGTGATGTCATGTATTATGCTTCATTTATAAGCATTTACTCAATGAGCAGCGATGATCAGTTTAGAATGATCATATTAACTGGCCGATCAACTTTTGATTTATAGCTTAGAATGTAACAAATCCAATGCCCACGTTAAGATAGTTCAATTTTCTTAAGATAGTTCAAACTGCGTGATCCCATGCATTATTCTTCATTTATAAGCTTTTATTCAATGGACACCAATGATCAGTTTAGAATGATCATTTTAACTTGTCGATCAACTTCACATGTCTGCACTAAATCGTCCATAGCTTTTGATTTATAGCTTAGAATGTAATGAATCCAATGCCAACGTTAAGATAGTTCAATTTTCTATATTGAGACAAAATATGAGTCACAAATAGATATGACACAGCATCCAAGTAATCCATTCTATTGCAAACTGCGAGGTGCCATGCATTATGCTTCATTTATAAGCCTTTACTCAATGAGCACCAATGATAAGTTTAGGATGATCATATTAACTGGCCGATCAACGTGACACTTCCACACTAAATTATCCATAATTTTGAATTAGAGTTCAGAATGACACAAATCCAATGCCCATGTTAAGCTAGCTCAATTTTCTATATTGTGAAATTTTTTGAGACATAAATAGATACGACAAAGCATCCAAGTAATCCAGTCTATTCCATACTGCGTGATGCCATGCATTATTCTTTATTTATATGCTTTTACTCAATTAACACAAATGATCAGTTTAGAATGATCATTTTAACAGGCCGATCAACTTGACATGTCTGCATTAAATCGTCTATAACTTCTGATTTATAGCTTAGAATGACATGAATCCAATGGCCACGTTAAGCTAGTTCAATTTTCTATATTGTGCCAAAATTGAGACTGAACTAGACACGACAAGGCGTCCAAGTAATTCAATCTATCCAATACTGCGTGACGCCATGCATTATGCTTCATTTATAAGCCCTTACTGCATGAGCACTAGTGATCAGTTTAGAGTAATCATACTAACTGCTGATCAACTTGACATATCCGTACTTAGTCGTCGGTAACTTTTGATTTAGAGCACAGAATGACATGAATCCAATGCCCACGTTAATCTACCTCAATTTTCTATATTGTGATAAAATTTAAGACTAAAATTGCTTCAACAAAGCGTTCAAGTAATCCAATATATCCAAAACTGCGTAATGTCATGCATTATGCTTCATTTATAAACCTTTTCTTAATGAGCACCTATGATCAGTTTAGAATGAGCATATTAACTAGCCAATCAACATGAACTATCCTCGCTAAATTGTCCATAACTTTTGATTTATAGCTCAAAATGACATGGATCAAATGCCCACGTTAAGCTACCTCAAGTTTCTATATTGTGACAAAATTTGAGATAGAAATAGATACAACAAAGCATAGAAGTAATCCATTCTATCCCAAACTACGTGATGTCATGCATTATTCTTCATTTATAAGTTTTTACTCAATGAGCACCGATGATCAGGTTAGAATAATCATTTTAACTTGTCTATCAACTTGACATGTCTGCANTGAGACAAAATTTTGAGATACAAATAGATACGACAAAGTGGCCGAGTAATCCATTCTATCACAAACGGCGAGATGCCATGCATTATGGTTCACTTATAAGCTTTTACTCAATGAGCACCAATGATAAGTTTAGTATGATCATTTTAACTCGACAATCAACTTGACATTTCTGCACTAAATCGTCTGTATCTTTTAATTTATATCTTAGAATGACACGAAACCAATGCCCACGTTGAGCTAGCTCAATTTTCAATATTGAGACAAAATTAAAAACAAATTTAGATAGGAAAAAGCGTCTAAGTAATCCAGTCTATCGCAAAATGCGTGATGCCATGCATTATTTTTTATTTATAAGATTTTACTCAATGAGCACCAGTGATCAGTTTAGAGTGATCATTTTAACTGGCCGATCAACTTGACAAATCTGCACTAAATCGTCCATAACTTTTGATTTATAGCCATAATGACACAAATCCAATGCCCATTTTAAGCTAGTTCAGTTTGCTATATTGTGACAAAGTTTGAGAAATAACTAGATGCTACAAAGCGTCCAAGTAGTTCAATCTATCCAGGACTGCATGATGCAATGCATTATGCTTCATTTATAAGCCTTTACTCAATGAGCACCAAGGATTAGTTTAGAATGATCATTTTAACAGGCCGATCAACTTGACTGTTTGCAGTCAATCATCCGTAACTTTTGATTAATAGCTCAGAATGAAAAGAATCCAATGCCCACGTTAAGCTAGCTCAATTTTTCATATTTAGACAAAATTTGAGATAGAAATAGATAAAAGAAAGTGTACAAGTAATCCAATCTATCCCAAACTGCATGATGCCTTGCATTATGCTTCATTTATAAGCCTTTACTCAATGAGCACTAAAGATTTATTTAGAATGATCATATTAACTGGCTGATCAACTTGACATGTCCACATTAAATCGTCCGCAACTTTTGAATTACAGCTCAGAATTACATGAATCCAATGCCCACGTTAAACTAGCTCAATTTTCAATATTGTTACAAAAGTTTTGACAGAAATAGATATGACAAATCATCCGAGTAATCCAGTCTATCCCAAACTACATTATGCCATGCATTATTATTAATTTATAAGCTTTTACTCAATGAGCACCAATGATCAATTTAAAATGATCATTTTAACAGGCCGATCAACTTGACATGTCTGCACTAAATCGTCCGTAACTTTCATTTATAGATAAAAATGACACGAATCCAATGCCTATGTCAAGGTAGTTCAATTTCCTATATTGTGACAAAATTTGAGACTGAACTATATACGACAAAATGTCCAAGTAATTCAATCTATCCAAGACTGCGTGATGCCATGCATTAGGATTCATTTATAAGCCTTTACTTAATAAGCACCAATAATCAGTTTAGAATAATCATATTAACAGCCCGATCAACTTGACATGTCCGCACTAAATCATATGTAACTTTTGATTTACAACACAGAATGACACGAACTCAATGCCCACGTTGAGCTCGCTCAGTTTGCTATATTTTGATAAAATTTAAGACTAAAGTTGCTTCGACAAAGCGTTCAAGTAATCCAATCTATCCAAAACGGTGCACTCTCATGCATTATGCTTCATTTACTCATTGAGCACCAATGATCAGTTTTATAATGATCATATTAACCGGCTAATCAACATGACATGTCCACACTAAATCGTCCGTAACTTTTGATTTATAGCTCAAAATGACAGAAATTCAATGCCCACATTAACCTAACTCAATTTTCTATATTGTAACATAATTTAGACAAAAATAGATACGACAAAGTGTGCAAGTAATTCATTCTATCCCAAACTGCGTGATGCCATGCATTACTCTTCATTTGTAAGCTTTTACTCAATGATCACCGAAGATCAGTTTATAATAATTATTTTAACTGGCCTATCAACTAGACATGTCTGCACTAAATCGTCCGTAACTTTTGATTTATAACTCAGACTATAACGAATCCATTGCCCAACCTTAAGATAGTTCAATTTTCTCTATTGAGACTAAATTCGAGACCGAAACAGATACGAAAAAGTGTCCATAAGTTTTTATTTAGAGCTCTAAATGACACGAAGCCAATACCCATGTTAAACGAGTTCAATTTTCTCTATTGTCACGTCAGCACTAAATAATCCGTAACTTTTGCTTTATAGCTTAGAATGTAACGAATCCAATGCCCACGTTAAGATAGTTCAATTTTCTATATTGAGACAAAATTTGAGACAGAAATGGATACGACAAAGCAACCAAGTAATCCATTCTATCGCAAACTCCGAGATGCCATGCATTATGCTTCATTAATAAGGCTTTTACTCAATGAGCACCAATGATCAGTTTAGAATGATCATATTAATTGGGCGATCAACTTGACACGTCCAGACAAAATCGTCCATAAGTTTTGAATTAGGTCACAGAATGACACGAATCCAATGCCCACGTTAATGTAGCGTAATTTGCTATATTGTGATAAAATTTAAGACTAAAGTTGCTTCGACAAAGCATCCAAGTAATCCAATCTATCCAAAACTCCGTAATCTGATGCATTAGTTCTCATTGATAAGCCTTTACTCAATGAGCACCAATGATCAGTTTAGAATGATCATATTAACCGGCTGATCAACATGACATGTCCACACTAAAGTGTCTGTAACTTTTGATTTATAGCTCAGACTGACACAAATCCAATGCCCACGTTAAGCTAACTCAATTTGCTATATTGTAAAAAAAAATTGAGACAGAAATAGATACGACAAAGTGTCCAAGTAATCCGTTCAATCCCAAACTGCGTGATGCCATGCATTATTCTTCATTTATGAGCCTTTACTCAATGATCACCAAAGAACAGTTTAGAATAATTCTTTTAACTGGCCTATCGAATTGACATTTCGGCACTAAAACATCTGTAACTTATGATTTATAACTCAGAATGTAACGGATCCAGTGCCCATGTTAAGCTAGTTCAATTTTTCTATTGAGACAAAATTTGAGAAAGAAAGAGATACGAAAAATCATCCGTAATTTTTTATTTAGAGCGCCGAATGACACAAAGCCAATGCCCACGTTAAACTAGCTCAATTTTATATATTGTGAAAACATTTGAGACGGAAATAGATACATCAAAGCGTCCAAGTAATCCAATCTATCGCAAAATGCGTGATGCCTTGCATTATGCTTCATTTCTAAGCCTTTACTCAATGAGCACCAATGGTCAGTTTAGAATGATGATATTAACTGGCTCATCAACTTGATATGTCTGCAGTAAATCGTCCGTAATTTTACTTTATAGCTTAGAATGTAACAAATCCAATCCCACGTTAAGATAGTTCAATTTTCTATATTGAGAGAAAATTTGACACGAAAATAGATATGACAAGGCATCAAAGTAATCCATTCTATCGCAAACTGGGAGATGCCATGCATTATGCTTCATTTGTAAGCCTTTACTCAATGAGCACCAATGATCAGTTTAGAATGATCATATTAACTGGCCGATGAACTTGACACGTCCACACTAAATCTTCCTTAGCTTTTGAATTAGAGCTTAGAATGACATGAATCCAATGGCCACGTTAAGCTAGCTCAATTTACCATATTGTGAAAAATTTTGAAATAGAAATAGATATGACAAACCGTCCAAGTAATCCAATCTATCCAAAATTGCGTGATGTCATGCATTATGCTTCATTTATAAGCATTTACTCAATGAGCAGCAATGATCAGTTTAGAATGATCCTACTAACTAGCCGATCAACTTGACATGTCCACACTAAATCGTCCTTATTTATTTAGAGCGTAAAATGACATGAATCCAATGCCCACGTTAAGCAACCTCAATTTTCTATATTGTAACAAAATTTGAGACAGAAATAGATATGACAAGCGTGCAAGTAATCCAGTATACCCCAAAATACGTGATGACATGCATTATTCTTCATTTATAAGCTTTTACTCAATGGGCACCAATGATCAGTTTAGAATGATCATTTTAACAGGTCGATCACCTTGACACGTCTGCACTAAATTGTCCGTAACTTTTGCTTTATAGATTAGAATGTAACGAATCCAATGCCCACGTTAAGATAGTTCAATTTTCTATATTTAGAAAAAAAATTGAGACAGAAATAGATATGACAAACCGTCCAAGTAATCCAATCTATCCAAAACTGCGTGATGTCATGCATTATGCTTCATTTATAAGCATTTACTCAATGAGCAGCAATGATCAGTTTAGAATGATCATACTAACTGGCCGATCAACTTGACATGTCCACACTAAATCGTCCGTATTTAGTTAGAGTGTAGAATGACACGAATCCAATGCCCACGTTAATCTACCTCAATTTTCTATATTGTAACAAAATTTGAGACAGAAATAGATACGACAAACGTGCAAGTAATCCAGTATATCCCAAACTGCGTGATGCCACACATTATTCTTCATTTATAAGCTTTTACTCAATGGGCACCAATGATAAGTTTAGAATGATCATTTTAACAGGTCGATCACCTTGACATGTCTGCACTAAATTGTCCATAACTTTTGCTTTATATATTAGAATGTAACGAATCCAATGCCCAAGTTAAGATAGTTCAATTTTCTATATTGAGACAAAATTTGAGACAAATATAGATATGAAAAAGCTTCCAAGTAATCCATTCTATCCCAAACTAAGAGATTTCATGCATTATGCTTTATTTATAAGCCTTTACTCAATGAGTACCAATGATCAATTTAGAATGATTATTTTAACTTGCCGATCAACTTGACACGTCTGCTGGAAATCGTCCATAACTTTTTATTTATAGCTCAGAATCAAACGAATCCAATGCCCATGTTGATTTAGCTCAATTTTCTATATTTAGACAATATTTGAGAGATAAATAGATACGACAAATCATCCAAGTAATCCAATCTATCCCAAATTTCGTGATGTCATGCATTATGCTTTATTTATAGGCCTTTACTCAATGACACCAATGATCCATTAAGAATGATCATTTTAACTAGCTCAGAATTGTAGCTCAGAATGACACGAATCAAATGCCCACGTTAAGCTAGTTCAATTTTCTATAATGAGACATAATTGGGGACAGAAATAGATACGAAAAAGCGGCCAAATAATCCAATCTATCCAAAACTGTGTGATGTCATGTATTATGCTTCATTTATAAGCATTTACTTAATGAGCAGAAATGATCAATTTAGAATGATCATATTAATTGGGCGTTCTACTGGACATGTCTTCACCAAATCATTTGTAAGTTTTGATTTGTAGCTCAGAATGACACGAATCAAATGCCCACGTTAAGCTAGTTCAATTTTCTATAATGACGAATAGTTTGAGACAGAAATAGATATGACAAAGCGGCCAAATAGTCCAATATATCCAAAAGTGTGTGATGTCATGTATTATGCTTCATTTATAAGCATTTACTTAATGAGCAGAAATGATCAGTTTAGAATGATCATATTAATTGGCCGTTCTACTGGACATGTCTTCACCAAATCATTTGTAAGTTTTGATTTATAGCTCAGAATGACACGAATCAAATGCCCACGTTAAGCTAGTTCAGTTTTCTATAATGACGCATAGTTTGGGACAGAAATAGATACGACAAAGCGGCCAAATACTCCAATCTATCCAAAACTGTGTGATGTCATGTATTATGCTTCATTTATAAGCATTTACTCAATGAGCAGCGATGATCAGTTTAGAATGATCATATTAACTGGCCGATCAACTTTTGATTTATAGCTTAGAATGTAACAAATCCAATGCCCACGTTAAGATAGTTCAATTTTCTTAAGATAGTTCAAACTGCGTGATCCCATGCATTATTCTTCATTTATAAGCTTTTATTCAATGGACACCAATGATCAGTTTAGAATGATCATTTTAACTTGTCGATCAACTTCACATGTCTGCACTAAATCGTCCATAGCTTTTGATTTATAGCTTAGAATGTAATGAATCCAATGCCAACGTTAAGATAGTTCAATTTTCTATATTGAGACAAAATATGAGTCACAAATAGATATGACACAGCATCCAAGTAATCCATTCTATTGCAAACTGCGAGGTGCCATGCATTATGCTTCATTTATAAGCCTTTACTCAATGAGCACCAATGATAAGTTTAGGATGATCATATTAACTGGCCGATCAACGTGACACTTCCACACTAAATTATCCATAATTTTGAATTAGAGTTCAGAATGACACAAATCCAATGCCCATGTTAAGCTAGCTCAATTTTCTATATTGTGAAATTTTTTGAGACATAAATAGATACGACAAAGCATCCAAGTAATCCAGTCTATTCCATACTGCGTGATGCCATGCATTATTCTTTATTTATATGCTTTTACTCAATTAACACAAATGATCAGTTTAGAATGATCATTTTAACAGGCCGATCAACTTGACATGTCTGCATTAAATCGTCTATAACTTCTGATTTATAGCTTAGAATGACATGAATCCAATGGCCACGTTAAGCTAGTTCAATTTTCTATATTGTGCCAAAATTGAGACTGAACTAGACACGACAAGGCGTCCAAGTAATTCAATCTATCCAATACTGCGTGACGCCATGCATTATGCTTCATTTATAAGCCCTTACTGCATGAGCACTAGTGATCAGTTTAGAGTAATCATACTAACTGCTGATCAACTTGACATATCCGTACTTAGTCGTCGGTAACTTTTGATTTAGAGCACAGAATGACATGAATCCAATGCCCACGTTAATCTACCTCAATTTTCTATATTGTGATAAAATTTAAGACTAAAATTGCTTCAACAAAGCGTTCAAGTAATCCAATATATCCAAAACTGCGTAATGTCATGCATTATGCTTCATTTATAAACCTTTTCTTAATGAGCACCTATGATCAGTTTAGAATGAGCATATTAACTAGCCAATCAACATGAACTATCCTCGCTAAATTGTCCATAACTTTTGATTTATAGCTCAAAATGACATGGATCAAATGCCCACGTTAAGCTACCTCAAGTTTCTATATTGTGACAAAATTTGAGATAGAAATAGATACAACAAAGCATAGAAGTAATCCATTCTATCCCAAACTACGTGATGTCATGCATTATTCTTCATTTATAAGTTTTTACTCAATGAGCACCGATGATCAGGTTAGAATAATCATTTTAACTTGTCTATCAACTTGACATGTCTGCACTAAATCGTCCGTAACTTTTGATTTATAACATGAATCCAGTGCCCACGTTAATCTAGTTCAATTTTCTCTATTGAGACAAAATTTGAGACAGAAATAGATACAACAAAGCATCCAAGTAATCCACTTCAATCCCAAACTGCGAGATGTTATGCATTCTTCTTTATTTATAAGCTTTTACTCAATGAGCACCAATGATCAGTTTAGAATGATCATTTTAACTTGAGATGTCTGTAATAAATTGTCCCTAACTTTTGACTTATAGATCAGAATGACACGAATCCAATGCCCACGTTAAACTATTTCAATTTTCTATATTGAGACAAATTTTAGATAGAAATAGATACGAAAAAGCGTCCAAGTAAACCAATCTATCAAAAACTACGTGATTTCATGCATTATACGTCATTTATAAGCCTTTACTCAATGAGCACCAATGATCACTTTAGAATGATCATATTAACTTGCCGATGAACTTGACATGTCCTTAACTTTTGATTTAGAGCTCAGAATCTCCATAATCCAATGCCCACATTATGCTATCTCAATTTTTTATATTGTGACAAAATTTGAGATAAAAATAGATACGACAAAGCTTCCAAGGAAAGCAGTCTATTGGAAACAGCGTGATGCCATTCATTATTCTTCATTTATAAGCTTTTACTCAATGATCAGTTCAGAATGATCATTTTAACTGGCTGATCAACTTGACATATCGGAACGAAATGGTCTATATCTTTTGATTTAGAGCTCAGAATGACACGAACCCATTGCCCATGTTAAGCTCGTTTAATTTTTTATATTATGACAAAATAATTATTTTAAATATAATTATAGAAAAATTAATTTTACCATGTCGAATTTTTTTGGCGCCTCGGATCGAGAAAAGTAAGAAGTTCACGACCAGGCTGGTGAACCAATTCTTCAATTGTCATTGGTCGAAAAGAATCTTTTGGAGATTGTGAAACTTGAGGTGGTATACAAATCGGAGTAGACGACTCACCACCTCTTTGGTACTCTTGATACGACCTATGATTGTGACATTTTATCAATCTATCTACATTTATTATTTACCATTTTCTCTTTGAAGTATTAAATTATTTAAAATAATAATCAATTATTTTTATTTTCATACTTCGACAAAATCAACGTCTATTTTTTGGAGTAATATCATTCTATTATTTGATAGAATATCATAAAATAAAAATATTAATGCTATTTAAGATAAAATAGTAATTTTATTTAAGTAATTTTTGTATTTATTAGTTATACTAGGCCCATGTATACGCCAATTATAATTTAATACTTGATAGTCATTAATAAAAATAAAAAGTTTAAAAAAAAATTAAATAGTGATGAGACAGTTAACAAGAATCAACAAATAAAAATATTTGGTTTGGTGTTATAGTTTTTGTAAACTAAAAGAGTTATTAATTTATAGATAAATTATTTATCATAATACTATATCCATATTACATGGAATATTACATGGAGACATATATGAACATTACATCTCAGTTGAAAAATTGATCTTGTTCTTGTAATTAGAGGGATGAAATTCATATTTTGTTATTTCTTGTTGTTGTGAAATAATCATGAACTGATAAACCATTTGCACAAGAATTGACTCCATAAATTGTAAAAGGAAAGCACTTTTAAGTAGAAGATCGTAAGGAGAAAATGATTCAAAACTTTGACCTTCAAGAACACTCGTTCAGCACAAGTTAGATGACATGAACATCATCCACACAACTACATGAAACTAGTGAGACCAAACCAAAACAAATCTCACAAACTATGTAGCATTAAGTTTTCAATTTTGGTTTCTATTAAACAAACCAGAATCAGTTATTAAACAAGTCAGAGCCAAAACATTTCACTCAACACAATTCATTGACATTGCTAATATGGCCATTAGCAAATCGGAGACTGGTCTTTTCAAATACTCAAAACAATTTCACCCTTTCTCACAATCCAAACAACAAATAAAAGTAGAAAAAACCAAAATTTATCCGTTTGTGTATCGGTAGGAACAAAAAAAATGATTCAGTTAAAAAGTGTCTATAAATTGTTCTGTTTTAACAAAAATGAACGTTAACAGTCTGCAAGTTAACACCAAAATCTCCAAATTCGAAAACAGCCTGCAAGTTTAACACCAAAATCTCGACAGTTTAACACCAAAACAAAACCAATCTGTTTTTGGTAACCGAAAAAGATTTGCTAGAGGGGGAAAACTTACATGAATAGCGACGACAGCAAGGCAGGTGAAGAGGGAAGTCGGTTTTCGGCGACGACAGCAAGGGAGGTGAAGAGGAAAGCCGGTTTCCGGCGACAACAGCGGCGGGAAGCGAAGAGGCAGTGAAGGAGAAGAAACACGAGAGAGAAAGAGGAGATTGGAATCGTAGGTTATATTACATCTTTCTGACGGCAATATCCGTCGGGAATCCATCAGAACATTAACAAATATTTTTGTGAAAACCAGCGTTGGTAATTACGTCTCCCGCGTATTATATAGGACCGTCGGAATTCCGTCGGATTTCTGATGGACTACTTCAACCCGTGCATGTTCGCCAAATAGTCTACACACGTTGCAAATATGTTTTTGACGGTTTTCCGACGGCTTTCCGATGGAATTACCAACTCCGTCGAAAATCTGTCGATTACGGAAATCAATATTTCGAAAAATATTTATATATAATTAAAGTATCGAAATCGGTTGGACGGACATTTATAATTTTAGAAAAGATAATTTATATATAATTAAAGTATGGAAAAAAAATAAAACATTATTATCAAAAATTTAATCTGAATCTGATTAATATTCCGAATTAGCTGAATTTTCGTCGTCAAACTAGTCAATTTCTTCTTCTGAATCTTGAAACACGTTTTAATCCCCGTTTGTGCTGTCACCAACAACAAGGTTAACTTAAGAAAAGTGTCTATTGAACCTAAGTTACCAATTGTGTTTGTTGCATAGGGTCTTGTTTGGTAATACCACATACCATTCGTCTAGGATGTATTGAGGTCACTGTAATCCAATTATCTTGCTTGTTCCTCATACGAGGATATCGAATGTAACAAACCTGGTCCACTTGTGATGCAATTATAAAAGGATCATATTTTCGATGTTGCTTAAGAGAGTGGACAAATGTAACACCAAATTCGTCTTGATGTTTACCCATGACAGGGTCATACCAACCACAGTAGAATACAATACACCTCAAATCAATCATTCCTGGATAGTGAACTTTTAATATTTCACGAAGAACACCGTTTGTATGCAATTTCTCCCGATTGAGATGATACACCATAATTATAAGTTGTTTATGAGTTTCCTTCGCGATAACTCTTAAAAGCATATCCACGAGTGCAGTACATTGGATAAGATTTTGCAGTCAATGTAAGACCACTCACCAACTCAACTAACCACGTGGCAAACGTTATCACCTTAGAAAGACCTGTAGTAACCTACAAAATAATTGAATGTAGTCAAATATTAAATAGGAAATTATTATTGAAAATTACATAATTGTGGTAACACTAACATAAAAATGCAACCATCTTGCAAATTGGCTTTTTTTAAGTTCGACAAACTCATTCTCTGTGTAATCTGAATAATGAACACGTATTTGTTCCATGTATATCTTGTTAATTATGAACAAAATTATTAACAATAAATTATAATAACAATTAAAAATAAAATTTAATTGAATGTACTTTTTTTATTCCAAAATTTCATTGCAATTTGTCAAAATATACAAATGCAAGTGATTTTATTCCTTCTCTGATAGGCGTCGCGTCTTCCTTTTTCCACTTAAATTTCCAATTTGTGCAAATACTTCTGGCACAAACACTAGATAGCTTGGTTTTTCTCATCCATCATCATGTCGTGCAGGTCGTCTATTTTTTGTTTGGACTTGAGATGGAAAATAGTAGCTGGTGAAATTAGATGTTTCTTCATTAATTCTTTGTGCGGCGATTGAACCTTCAACCGTCGCAATATTTTTAACTTTTTTCTTTAGGTGGAACATATATCTTTCAAAAGGATACATCCATCGGTACTGAATAAGTTCTCCAAGCGTTACTTCTCTAGGGAGGTGAATAGGAAGATGCTCCATAACATCAAAAATGCTGGTGGAAATATTTTCTCCATGTTACAAATGAGAACCGGTATTTTTTCTTCCAAATTTTAGATATCGTCTGCAGTAAGTGATCTTGTGCATAAATCTCAGAAAAAGCACCAATCCCTACATAAAAAAAGTTAATATCATATAATATATGAAATTATGATTATTTATATATATAATAATGTAAACATACCTGCAATTGCTCCGTGGATGTTTTTAGGCTGAAAATCGCTCAAGGCAAATGGGAATAGTCTTTCATGACAACATGACAATCATGACTTTTCATCCCTGAAAATTTGCCTTCAATAGTATCGACACAATTACGAAGATTAGATGCATATCCATCTGGAAATTTGACACTATGCTTAATCCAGTCAAATAATTTGTCTTTTGCATGCCCATCAAACCGGAATGCGGGGGACAATGATTTTCCATTTAACATTACATGTAGTTCCTTCCGGGAACAAATCCAATCTAGCTTTCAAATTATCTTTTGTTTTTCCTTGCACATTTAGAACGGTATTCATTATGTTGTCGAAAAAATTCTTCTCGATGTGCATGACATCTAGATTATGGCGCAAAAGATGGTCATTCCAATATGGTAAATCTAAAAAAATGCTCTTCTTGTGCCAATTATGGTATTCGCCACAACCATCAACAGGGTAATGTCCATTACCTCCACATGAAGCCGTTCTCTCATCACCAAAATCTCTAAGTTGAGTCATCATATAATTCCCGTCAAGAATAGGAGGTGGACCATCAATTTTTTTTGTTTTTCCTAACAATGTCATGCTCCGGCGATATGGATGATATTGTGGTAGAAATTGGCGATGACAATCGAACCAACTAGTCTTTCGTCCGTGTTTCAGTTGGAACGCATAAGTATTATCTTGACAATATGTGCATGCTAATCTTCCATACGTCGACCATGCTGATAACATACCATATGCTAGAAAATCACTTATAGTCCACATAAGTACTGCTCGCATCAAGAAGTTCTGTTGGGTGGAAACATCGAATGCTTCGCCACCATTTTCCCACAATATTTTTAACTCATGAATTTTGCCTGCAAGAAAATATCAAGCGATCGCTTAGGATTCTCTGGACCGGGGACGAGAATTGCTAGAAATAAAAACTCTCGTTTCATGCACAACGAAGGAGGCAAATTATAAGGCGTCACGATAACTGGCCACAACGAGTATTGCCTACCACGCTTCCCAAAAGGGTTGAATCCATCTGTAGATAACCCGAGGTATACGTTCCTAAGCTCATATGAAAAACTAGGAAAAACCTGTTTAAAATATTTCCATGCTTCTGCATCCGAGGGATGCACAATTTCTCCATTCGAATTATGTTCTGCATGCCATCTCATAGGTTTTGCCGTGTGTTCAGATTGATATAACCTCTTTAACCTCTCTGTTAATGGCAAATACCACATCCGTTTATGCGGAATAGGTACTCTGCCGCTTGTCTCTTGAAATCGAGGTTTGTGACAAAATCGGCACTTCATATTGTTTTCATCATTTCTCCAACAGATCATGTAGTTGTCAATACATATATCGATCATCTGATACGGCAATCCAAGACCATCTACAAGTTTTTGAACCTCGTAATATGAATCAGGTGCAATATTATATTCAGGTAATATATCTCTAACAAGATCAGCTGTCGCATTCACACAATCTTAAGCCAAGTTGAAATCCGTCTTTATCATCATCAACATGCTTGCAGCAGATAAAGGCGATAATCCATCTCTACATCTTTTATACAAAGGCTGCTTGGATGCATCTAACATATCAAAATATTTCTGGGCTTCCAACTTAGGTTCCTCTATTCTACTCCTATCTTCAATATACGATGCTCTTTGTTCACGAAATGCATCATTCACCATCTAAACAGAACCTCCGTTTATATCAACTTGTGATGCCGGTTCCTCTACCCTAACATTAGTACTATATAACCTTTTTGAAGTACTAACATAATATTACATCGTTGCATCCGTTTCTCCATGTGAATACCAAATTTTGTAACACGGCATAAATCCAGTCCTATACAAATGATTACGTACTTCTCTAACAGAGATTAATCTATGATTTCGACATTTAATACATGGACAATACATTTTACCGTATTCCGATGTCATGCTATTTTTTGATGCAAATGTCATAAACTCTTCAACATCTTCCGCAGATTCATCCGTCAATTCCCCCGTTGTTGAATCATACCGAGGTTTATCCATCCAAGATCGAAAATAATCATAAGAACCTAAAGAAGACATTTTGTTAAGATTTTTTGTTATATTGAAATTGTGAAGGACCAAAGCGTATTTATATTGAAAATTAGAAGATTATCACGAATTTTTAATAGATTATTATAAATTTTAACTGATTATTATGAATTTTTAACCGATAATCACAAATTTTAAATAGATTATTCTTAAGAATATTCCTCTTTCCGATGGATTTCCGATGTTTGCTGAACGCTGCTGAATATTTCCGACGACGAACCAATGAGCACCTTTACACAATGAGCACCAATGATCAATTTAGAGTGATTCTTTTAACTGGCCGATCCACTTGATATTTCTGCACTAAATCGTCTGTAACTTTTGATTTATAGCTTTGAATGACACGAATCCAATGCCAACGTTAAACTAGTTCAATTTTCTATTTTATGACAAAATTTGAGACAAAACTAGATACGACAAAGCGCTGAAGTTTTCCAATATATCTCAAACTGTGTGATGCCATGCAATATGCTTCATTTATAAGCCTTCACTCAATGAGCACCAATGATCAGTTTAGGATAATCATATTAACTGGCCGATCAACTTGACATTTCCGCACGAAATCGTCCATAAATTTTGATTTATAACTAAAAATGAAATGAATCCAATGCCCATGTTAAGCTAACTAAATTTTCTATATTGAGACAAAATTGAGACAGAAATAGATACGACAAAGCATCCAGGTAATCAAATCTATCTCAAACTGCGTGATGCCATGCATTATGCTTCATTTATATGCCTTTACTCAATGAGCACCAATGATCAGTTATCTATGATCATTTTAACTGGCCGACCTATTTGATATTTCTGCACTAAATTGTTCATAACTTTTGATTTATATGTCAAAATGACACGAATCCAATGCCCATATTAAGCTAGTTCAATTCTCTATATTGACACAAAATTTGAGACAAATATAGATACCACAAAGCATCCAAGTTATACAAGCTATCCAAAAATGCATGATGTCATCATTATGCTTCATTTCTAAGCATATACTCAAAGAGCAGCAATGATCAGTTTAGAATGATCATATTAACTGGACGTTCAACTTGACATGTTTGCACTAAATCATCTGTAACTTTTGATTTAGAGCTCAGAACGACACTAATCCAATGCCCACGTTAAGCTAGCTATAATTTGAGACACAAATATATACGACAAAGCGTCCAAGTAAACCAATATATCCCAAACTGCGTGATGCGTTGCATTATTCTTCATTTATAAGCTTTTACTCAATGACCACCATGATCAGTTTAGAATGATCATTTTAACTGGCCGATCAACTTGTCATGGCTGCACTAAATCATCCGTAACTTTTGACTTATAGCTCAGAATGACACGAATCCAATACCCACGTTAAGCTAGTTATTGTTTCTATATTGTGAAAAAACATGAGACAGAACTGGATATGACAAATCATTCAAGTAATCTAATCTATCCCAAACCGCGTGATGCCATGCATTATGCTTCATTTATAAGCCTTTACTCAATGGGGTCCCGCGATCAGTTTAGTATACTCATATTAACTGGCCAATCCACATGATATGTCCACAGTAAATCATCCGTAAATTTTTTTTTAGAGCTCAGAATGACACATATCCAATACCCACGTTAAGCTTGCTCAATTTTCTATATTTTAACAAAATTTGAGACAGAACTAGATACGACAAAATGCCCAAGTAATCCAATCTATCCGAAATGGCGTTATGTCATGCATTATGCTTCATTTATAAGCCTTTACTCAATGCGTACCAATGATCAGTTTTGAATAATCATACTAACTTGCCGATGCACTTGACATGTCCACACTAAATTGTCCATAAATTTTGATTTAGAACTCTGAATGACACGAATCCAATGCCCACGTTAATGTAGCCCAATTTTCTACATTTTGACAAAATTTGAGACAGAAATAGAGAGGACAAAGCATCGAAGTAATCGAATCTATCCAAACTGCTTGATACAATGCTTTATGCTTCATTTATAAGCGTATACATAATGAGCACCAATGATCAGTTTAGAATGATCACTTAACTGACCGATCGACTTGACATGTCTGCACTAAATCGTCCATAACCTTTGATGTAGAGCTCAGAAACACACGAATCCAATGTGTACGTTAAGCTAGCTCAGTTTTCTATATTGTAACAAAATTAAAGACACAACTGGATACAAAAAAGCGTCCAAGTAAGCCAATTATCCAAAACCGCATGATGCCATGCATTATGCTTCATTTACAAGCCTTTCCACAATGCATACCAATGATCAGTTTGGAATAATCATATTAACTAGCCGATCCACTTGACATGTCCACACTAAATCATCCGTAAATTTTGATTTAGAGCTCAAAATGACATGAATCCAATGCCCACGTTAATCTAGCTCAAATTTCTATATTTTGACAAAATTTGAGGCAGAACTAGATACATGAAAGCGTCCAAGTAATCCAACCTATCTCAAACCGCGTGATGCCATGCATTATGCTTGATTTATAATCCTTTACTCAATGAGTACCAATGATCAGTTTTGATTAATCTTATTAACTGGCTGACCCACTTTACATATCCGCACTAAATCGTCCGTAAATTTTGATTTAGACCTCAGAATGAAACGAATCCAATGCCCATGTTAAGCTACCTCAATTTTCAATATTCTGACATAATTTGAGGCAAAAATAAATACGACAAAGCATCGAAGTAATCCAATCTATCCTGAACTGCGCGATGCTATGCATTATGCTTTATTTATAAGCCTTTATTCAATGAGCACCAATGATCAGCTTAGAATGATCATTTTAACTGGCCGATCCACTTGACATGGTTGCACTAAATTGTTTGTAACTATATTTTATAGGTCAGAATGACACAAATCCAATGCCCACATTAATCTAGTTCAATTATCTATATTTTGACAAAATTTGAGACAAAATTACATACGACAAAGCCTCCAAGTAATTCAATCTATCCCAAACCACGGATGCCATGCATTATGCTTTATTTATAAGTCTGTATGCAATGCGTATCAACGATCAGTTTAGAATAATCATATTAACTGGCCGATCCAATTGACATGTCCGCCCTAAATCATTGGTAAATTTTGATTTAGAGCTCAGAATGACAAAAATCCAATGGCCACGTTAATCTAGCTCAAATATCTGTATTTCAAAAAAAATTTAAAACAGAATTAGATACGGCAAAGTGTCAGAGTAATCAACCTATCCCAAACCGCGTGATGCCATGCATTATCCTTCAATTTAAAGCCTTTACTCAAGGAATAACAATGATCAGTTTTGAATAATCACATTAACTGACCGTTCCACTTGACATGTCCGCACTAAATTGTTTGTAAATTTTGATTTAGTGCTCAGAATTACACGAATCCAATGCCCACGTTAAGCTAGCTCAATTTTTTATGTTTTGAGAAAATTTGAGATAAAGATGACAAAGTGTCCAATCGTTTGATGCCATGGTTTATACTTCATTTATAAACTTTTACTTAATGAGCACCAGTGATCAGTTTAGAATGATCACTTTAAATGGCCAATCAACTTGACATGTCCGCACTAAATCGTGCGTAACTTTTGATTTAGAGCTCAGAAGCAAACAAATCCAATGTCCACATTAAGCTAGCTCAATTTTCTATATTGTAACAAAATTTGAGACATAAATGATACAACAAAGCGTCCAAGTAATCCAATTTAACTAAAACTGTGTGATGTCGTGCATTATGCTACATTTATAAGACTTTACTCAATGAGCACCAATGATCAGTTTACAATGATCAGTTTAGAAAGATCACTTTAACTGGCCGATCAACTTGATATGTCCGCACTAAATCGTCCGTAACTTTTCATTTAGAGCTTTGAATGACACGAATCCAATGCCCATGTAAAACTAGCTCAGTTTTCTATATTGTGACAAAACTTGATACAGAAATAGATACGATAAAGCGTATATTTGTGTTTAGAATGGTCATTTTAACAGTCCGATCAACTTGTCATCCCAAACTGCGTATTGCCACACATTATTTTTCATTTATAAGCTTTTACTCAATGAGCACCAATCATCAGTTTAGAATGGTCATTTTAACAGTCCGATCAACTTGTCATGTCTGCACTAAATCGTCCATAATTTTTTTTATTGCTCAGAATGACACGAATCCAATGCCCACATTTAGCTATTTCAATCTTCTATATTTTGACAAAATATGAGACAGAAGTAGAGACGAAAAAGTGTCCGAGTAACCCAATCTATCCCAAATTGTGTGATACCATGCCTTATGCTTCATTTCTAATCCTTTACTTAATGAGCACCAATGATCATTTTAGAATGATCATTTTAACTGGCTGATCAACTTGATATGTCTGCACTAAATCATCCATAACTTTTGATTTAGAACTCCGTTTGACACAAATCCAATGGCCGCGTTAAGCTAGCCCAATTTTCTATGTTTTGGCAAAAATTGAGAAAGAAATAGAGATGACAAAGCATCCAAGAAATCCAATCTACCCATACTGCGTGATGCCAAGCTTTATGCTTCATTTATAGCCTTTACTTAATGAGTACCAATGATATGTTTGCAATGATCACTTTAACTGTCCAATCAACTTGACATGTCCGCACTAAATCATCCCTAACTTTTGATTTAGAGCTCGGAAACACATGAATCCAATGTTAAGCTAACTCCATTTTGTATAGTCCAACAAAATTTGAGACATATATAGATACCAGAAAGCATCCAAGTAATCTAATCTATCCAAAACTCTGTGATGCCATTCATTATGCTGCGTTTATAAGCCTTTACTCAATGAGCACCAAGATCAGTTTAGATTGATCACTTTAACTGGTCGATCAACTTGACATGTGCGCACTAAATCGTTTATAAATTTTGATTTACAGCTCAGAATGACATGAATCCAATGCCTTAAGCTAGCTCAATTTTCTATATTTTAACAAAATTTGAGGAATAAATAAAGATGACAAAGCGCCAAGTAATCCCATAAATCCAAGATGTGTGATGCCATGCTTTATTCTTATAAGATTTTACTTAATGAACACCAATGATCAGCTGATCATTTTAACTGACCGATCAACTTGACATGTCTGCACTAAACCGTCCATAACTTTTGACTTATAGCTCTAGAATGACACGAATCCAATGCCCACATTAAGGTAGTTCAATTTTCTATATTGTGACAAAATTTGAAACATAACTAGATACGACAATGCGTTCAGGTAATCCAGCCTATCCAAAACTGTGTGATTCCATTCATTATGCTTCATTTATAAGCCTTTACTCAATGAGCACTAATGATCAGTTTAGAATGATTACTTTAACTGGCCGATCAACTTGACATGTCCGCACTAAATTGTACATAACTTTTGATATAGAGGTCAGAATGACACGAATCCAATGCCCATGCTAAGCTAGATCAATTTTATATATTGTGACAAAATTTGAGACCGAAGTAAATACGGAAAAGCGTCCAAGTAATCCAGTCCATCTAAAATGGTGTGATGCCATACATTATTTTTCATTTATAAGCTTTTACTTAATGAGCACCAATGATCAGCTTAGAATGATCATTTTAACTGACCGATAAACTTGAAATGTCTGCACTAAATCGTCCATAATTTTTGATTTATACCTCAGAATGACCCGAATCCAATGCCCATATTAATCTACTTCAATTTTCAATATTTTGTTAAAATTTGAAACAAAACTAGATATGACAAAGTGTCCAATTAATCCAATATAACCCAAACTGCGTGATGCCTTGCATTATGCTTCATTTATAAGGCTTTACTTAATGAGTACCAATGATCTGCTTAGAATGATCACTTTAATTGGGCACTCAACTTCACGTGTCCACACTAAATCGTTCATAACTTTTGACTTAGAGATCAGAATGACATGAATCCAATGCCCACGTTAAGCTAGCTCAATTTTCTATATTTTGACAAAAACAATTGAGAAAAAAATAGAGACAAGAAAGCGTCCAAGTAATCCAATATATCCAAACTACTTGATGTCATGCTTTATGCTTCATTTATAAGTCCTTATTTAATGAGCACCAAGGATCTGTTTAGAATGATCATTTTAACTGACCACTCAACATGACATGTCCGCACTAAATCGTCTGTATCTTTTGATTTAGAGCTCCGAATGTTACGAATCCAATGCCCTCGTTAAGCTTGCTCAATTTTCTATTTTTATAAATTTTGAGATAGAAATAGAGATGGCAAAACGTTGTGCCATGCATTATGCTTCATTTATAAGCCTTTACTTAATGACCACCAATGATCAATTTAGAATGATCATATTAACAGGCCGATCAACTTGACATATCCGCACTAAATCATTCGTAACTTTTTATTTAGAGCTGGGAAACACATGAATCCAATGCTCACGTTAAGCTAGCTCAATTTTCTATACCTTTACAAAATTTGATACAGAAATAGAGACGACAAAGCGTCCAAGTAATCCAATCTATCCCAAACTGCGTGAGGCCATGCATTATGCTTCATTTATAAGCCATTACTTTATGAGAAGCAATTCTCAGTTTAAAATGATAATTTTAACTCGTCGATCAACCTGACATGTTCGCAATAAATCATCTGTAACTTTTGATTTTGATCTCGGAAACACACGAATCCAATGCCTATGTTAAGCTAGCTCAATTTTCTATACTTTTACAAAATTTGAGACAGAAATAAAGACGAAAAAGCATCCAAAAAATCCAATCTATCCCAAAGTGCGTGATGCCATGCTTTATGCTTCCTTTATAAGCCTTTACTCATTGAGCACCAAGGATCAGTTTAGAATAATCATATAACTAGCCGATCCACTTGACATGTCCGCACTTAATCATCCGTAAATTTTTATTTAGAGTTCAGAAACACACGAATCCAATGCCCACATTAATCTATCTTAAATTTCTATATTTTGACAAAGTTTGAGACAGAACTAGTTACGGCAAAGCGTCCAAGTAATCCAACCTATCTCAAACCGCGTGTTGCCATGCATTATCCTTCATTTATAGGCCTTTACTAAATGAGTACCAATGATCAGTTTTGATTAATCACATTAACTGACCGATCCACTTTACATGTCCGCACTAAATCGTCTGTAAATTTTAATTTAGACCTCAGAATGACACGAATCCTACGCCCACGTTGAGCTAGCTCAATTTTCAATATCGTGACAAAATTTGAGGCAGAAATAGATTCGACAAAGCGTTCAAGTAATCCAATCTATCTTGACCTGCGTGATGCTATGCAGTATGCTTCATTTATAAGCCTTTATTAAATGAGCACCAATGATCAGTTTAGAATGATCATTTTAACTGGCTTATCCATTTGACATGGTTGCAATAAATCATTGGTAACTTTGTTTTATAGCTCGGAATGACACGAATTCAATGCCCACGT
>JAEVFF010000913.1:142659-155339 GCA_018901945.1 Pugionium dolabratum | reverse complement strand
CCTCAGAATGACACGAATCCAATGGCCACGTTAAGCAAGCTCAATTTTTAATATTGTGAAAAAATTTGAGTCAGAAATAGATTCGACAAAGCGTTTAAGTAATCCAATCTATCTTGACCTGCGTGATGCTATGTAGTATGCTACATTTATAAGCCTTTATTAAATGAGCACCAATGATCAGTTTAGAATGATCATTTTAACTGGCCGATGCATTTGACGTGGTTGCAATAAATCGTTGGTAACTTTGTTTTATAGCTCAAAATGACACGAATCCAATGCCCACGTTAAGCTAGTTCATTCTATATTGTGACAAAATTTGAGGCATAATTAGATACGACAAAGCGTCCAAGTAATCCAATCTATCCTGAACCGCATGAGGCCATGCATTATCCTTCATTGAAAAGCCTTTACTCAGTGAGTAACAATGAACAGTTGTGAATAATTCTATTAACTGGTCGCACCATTTGAAATGTTTGCACTAAATCGTCCGTAAATTTTGATTTAGTGCTCTGAATTACAGGAATCTAATGCCCACATTAAGCTTGCTCAATTTTCTATATTCTGACAAAATTTGAGACATATATAGAGATGACAAAGCATCCAATCGCTTGATGCCATCCTTTATACTCATTTATAAGCTTTTATTTAATGAGCACCAATGATCAGTTTAGAATGATCATTTTAAGTGGTCAATCAACTTGACATGTCCGCACTAAATCGTGCGTAAGTTTTGATTTAGAGCTCAGAGAAAAACGAATCCAATGTCCACGGTAAGCTAGCTCAATTTTCTATAGTGTAACAAAATTTGAGACAGAATTACATACGACAAAACATCCAAGTTATCCAATCTATCCATAACTGTGTGATGCCATGCATTAAACTTTATTTACATGCCTTTACTCAATGAGCACCAATGATCAGTTTATAATGATCACTTTAAGTGGCCGATCAACTTGACATATCCGCACTAAATTTTGATTTAGAGCTCAGAATGACACGAATACAATGCCCACGTTAAGCTAGCTAAATTTTCTATATTTTAACAAAATTTGAGCCATATATAAAGACAACAAAGCGTCCAAGTAATCCCATCTATCCCAGACTGCGTGATGCCATGCTTTATTCTTCATTTATAAGCTTTTACTTAATGAGCAACAATGATGAGCTTACAATGATCATTTTAACTTACCAATCAACTTGACATATCTGCACTAAATCGTCCATAACTTTTGATTTATAGCTAAGAATGACACGAATCCAATGCCCACATTAAGCTAGTTCAATTTTCTATATTATGACAAAAATTGAAACAGAACTAGATACGGCAAAGCATCCAGCAAATCCAATATAACTCAAACTGCGTAATGCTATGCATTATGCTTCATTTATAAGCCTTTACTCAATGAGCACCAATGATCAGTTTAGAATGATTACTTTTACTGGCCAATCAACTTGACATGTGCGCACTAAATTGTACGTAACTTTTGGTATAGAGCTTAAAATAATACGGATCCAACGCCCATGCTAAGCTAGCTCAATTTTCTATCTTGTGACAAAATTCGAGTCCAAGTAATCCAATCTATTCAAAACTGTGTGATGCCATGAATCATGATGCATTTATAAGCCTTTACTCAATGAGCACCAATATCAGTTTAGAATGATCACTTTAACTGGCCGATCAACTTGACATGTCGCACTAAATCATATGTAACTTTTGATTTAGAGCTCAGAATGACACGAATCCAATTCCCACATTAACCTAGCTCAGTTTTCTATATTTTAACAAAATTTGAGGCATAAATAAAGATGAAAAGGCGTCCAAGTAATCCCATCTATCCTAAACTGCGTGATGCCATGCTTTATTCTTCATTTATCAACTTTTACTTAATGAGCACCAATGATCAGCTTAGAATGATCATTTTAACTGACCGATCAACTTGACATGTCTTCACTAAGTCGTCCATAACTTTTGATTTATAGCTCAGAATGAGACGAATCCAATGCCCACATTAAGCTAGTTCAATTTTCTATAATGTGACAAAATTTGAAACCGAACTAGATACGAAAAAGCGTCCAGGAAATACAATAGTCAAACTGCGTAATGCCATGCATTATGCTTCATTTATAAGCCTTTACTCAATGAGCACCAATGATCAGTTTAGAATGATTACTTTAACTGGCCGATCAATTTGACATGTCTGCACTCAATTGTACGTAAATTTTGATATAGAACTTAGAATGATACGAATCCAATGCCCACGTTAAGGTATCTCAATTTTCTATATTGTGACAAAATTTGAGACATAAATTGATATGAGAAAACGTCCAAGTAATCGAATCCATCCCAAACTGTGTGATGCCATGCATTATTCTTCATTTATATGCCTTTACTCAATGAACACCAATGATCAGTTTAGAATTATCATTTTAACGGGCCGATAACCTTGACATGTCTGCACTAAATCGTTAGTAACTTTTGATTTAGAGCTCATAATGACACGAATCCAATGAACAAGCTATCTCAACTTTCTATATTGTAACAAAATTTGAGACAAAAATAGATACGACAAAACGTCCAACTAATCCAATCTATCCAAAACTGTGTGATGTCATGCATTATGGTTCATTTATAAGCTTTTATACAATGAGAACCAACACTTAGTATAAAATGATTATTTTAACTGATCGATCAATTTGACATGTTTGCACTAAATTGTTCATAACTTTTTGATTAATAGCTGAGAATGCCCACATTAAGCAAGTTCAATTTTCTATATTGTGTAAAATTTTTAAACAGAATTAGATACAACAAAGCGTTCAAGTAATATTATATAACCCAAACTGTGTGATGCCATCCATTATGCTTCATTTATAAGCGTTTACTCAATGAGCACCAATGATCAGTTTAGAATGATCACTTTAACTAGACCATCAACTTGACATGTTCACACTAAATCGTCCGCAACCTTTGATTTAGAGCTCTGAATGAAACGAATCCAATGCTCACGTTAAGCTAGCTCCATTTTCTATATTTTGAAAAAATTTGAGACAGAAACAGAGACGAAAAGCGTCCAAGTAATCCAATCTATCAAAAGTTGTGTGATGCCATGCATTATGCTTCATTTATTAACCTTTACTTAATGAGCACCAATGATCAGTTTAGAATGATCACTTTAACTAGCCGATCAACGTGACATGTCCGCACTAAGTCTTCCGTAACTTTTGTTTTATAGCTCCGAATGACACAAATCCAATGCTCACGATAAGCTAGTTCAATTTTCTATATTGTAACAAAATCGGAGACAAAAATAGATGAGACAAAGCGTCCAAGTAATCCAATCCATCCTAAAATTGTGTGATGCCATGCATTATTCTACATTTTATAAGCTTTTACACAATGAAAACCAATGATCAGTTTAAAATAATCACTTTAGCTGGCTGATCAACTTGACATGTTCGCACCAAATCATCCTTAACATTTGATTTAGAGCTCCGAATGACACGAATCCAATGCCCATGTTAGGCTAGCTCAATTTTCAATATTGTGACAAAATTTGAGACAGAAATAGATACGACAAAGCGGCCAAGTAATCCAATCCATTTCAAACTGCGTGTTGCCATGCATTATTTTTCATTTATAAGCTTTTACTCAATGAGCACCAATGATCAATTTAGAATGATCATTTTAACTGGCCACTTGTCATGTCTGCACTAAATCATCCGTAACTTTTTATTTGTTGCTCTGAATGATACGCATCCAATGTCCACATTAAGATATGTCAATCTTCTATATTGTGAAAGAATCTGAAACAAAATTAGATACGACAAAGCGTCTGAGTAATCCAATCTATCTCAAACTACGTGATGCCATGCATTATGCTTCATTTGTAAGCATTTACTCAATGAGCACCTATTATCAGCTTAGAATAATCACTTTAACTGGCTGATCAACTTGACATATCCACACTAAATCGTCATTAACTTTTGATTTAGAGCTCAGAATGACACAATCCAATGCCCACGTTAAGCTAGCTCAATTTTCTATATGGGACTAAATTTGACACAGAAATATGTATGACAAAACGTCCAAGTAATCAAATCTATCCCAAACTGCGTGATGCCATGCATTTTTTTTCATTTATAAGCTTTTACTTAATGGGCACCAATGATCAGTTTAGAATGATCATTTTAACTAGCCGATAAACTTGAAATTTCTGCACTAAATTGTCCATAACTTTTGATTTATAGCTTAGAATGACACGACTCCAATGTCCACATTAAGCTAGTTCCATTTTCTATATTGCGATAAAGTTTGAGACAAAACTAGATATGACAAAGCGTCCAACTAATCCAGTCTATCCCAAGATGCGTGATGTCATGCATTATGGTTCATGTATTAGCCTTTACTCAATGAACACCAATGATTATTTTAGAATGACAAATTCAACTGGGCAGTCAACTTGACATGTAAGCACTATATCATCTATGACTTTGGATTTAGAGCTTAGAATGACACGAATTCAATGACCTCGTTAAGATAGCTCAATTTGCTATATATTTGAAAAAATTAGAGACAGAAATAGATACGACAAAGCGTCCAAGTAATCCAATCCATCCCAAACTACTTGCTCCCATGCTTTATGCTTCATTTTAAGCCTTTACTTAATGAGTACCAATGATCTGCTTGAAATGATCACTTTAACTGGCCACTCAACTTGACATGTCCACACAAAATCGTCTGTAACTTTTGATTTAGAGCTCAGAATGCACGAATCTAATGCCCTTGTTAAGCTAGCTCAATTGTCTATATTTTGACAAAATTTGAGACAAAAATAGAGACGACAAAGCGTTCAAGTAATCCAATCTATCCAAACTAACTTGTGTCATGCTTTATGCTTCATTTATAATCCTTCCTTACTCATTTGGAGTTGTAGCTCGTGTACCTGAGCAGGTGTAAGAGGAGCTAGGCTGACCTTTCTCTTGTCATGCACGAAGGTGTAGAGATTGGTTCGGCCATCATGCCTGGTCTCTTTGTCAAACTGCCATGGTTTTCCTAGTAGAAGATGGCCAGCTTGCATGGGCACCACGTCGCACACGACTTGATCCTGGTACTTGCCCACACTGAATGGTACAATGACTTGTTCATGGATCTTTAGCTCCACTTTGTCATCGAGCCATCTCAGTCTATATGGTCGGGGATGCCTTGTCTTCTCTAGACCTAGCTTATCAACCATATATGCACTAGCAACGTTAGTGAAAGAACCACCATCTATGATGAGGTTACATACCTTGCCATTGATGGTGCAACGGCTGTGGGAGATGTTCTCCCTTTGTATGGTCTCTGAAGGATCCACCATTGCACTGAGGATACGTCTAGTGACCAGCACTTCCCCCACATCAGGGTACTCAATGTCACCGTACTCTCCTTCTGGTTCATAGTCCTCTTCATCTTGGGACTCATACTCTCCTGCCTCCATAATCAGCATGACTCGGTTGTTTGGGCACTCCCTTGAGATGTGTCCACGTCCCCTGCACTTGAAACAAGTTATGTCACGTGATCTTTGAGGGTTAGAAGACTTACAAGGCTCTCTCTGGTCACGGGTGGGTTCAGGAGGCTTGCTCTTGAACCTTGACTCGATCTCTACGCTTTTGCCTTTGTCTACGGTCTTAGGCATGTTGCTTGGTGCCCAAGGTGTCTTAGGCTTGCTGCGGATGTCCTGGCTCTTACGTTTGATGTGCTGTTCAGCTTGCACAGATAGGTGGAACAAGTCCTTGAAGTCGTTGTAGATTTGCCTTTCCACCTTGCAGCTGATCCTTTCTTGGAGTCCATCAAAGAATTGTGCCATCAATGCTTCTTCATCATCATTGAGCTCCAATCTGTTCCTTAACTTCTCGAACTCTTCATAGTACTACTCTACTGATCTGGTACCCTGCTTAAGAGTACGAAAACGACGTTGCAAATCTCTATGAAAGTAAGGTGGAACAAACCTTTGTCGCATGAGGTCTTTCATGTCGACCCATGAGTCTATGGGCCTCATTCTCTTCCTCCTTCTGTCAGATCCCTCACGATCCCACCAGATGAGGGCATTGTCCGTGAGTTGTGCTACTGCCATTGAGACTCTCCTAGGTCCTGGGTGGTTGTAGTGATCAAAGATATGATCCATTCTCCTCTCCCAATCTAGGTAAGCCTCGGGGTCTACTTTTCCTGCAAAACTTGGAGGAGTTAGTTTAACATCAGGATGAGTTACCCGGTTGTAGGTGTGTTCACCTCCATCCTCATGACGTCTAGGAGGCATTCTTGGTCTCTGGTGAAGACCATATGGCTCAAAGCCATCATCTTCTGCCTCTGGTTGCCGTGGAGGTCCTCTCGGCCTATGGTTATAGTTATGAGGTTGTGTGTCCTCATCTCCATCTGGCTGGGGTTCCTCCTGTTGTGCCGTGTCCTAAGGTGCTCAGGACTCTCAGGAGGGTCTTGCTCAGCTCTCACGTGCCTTATGGCCTGGAATCTCACCGGTCTTTCCACGCTCTCCAACCTCTCGCCTATGGATGCGAGTTGTGTTTGGAGTGTGGTGAACATGGCCATCATGGCTTCGGTTGCTTCTCTATTTTCTTTTCCCATGGTGTGCTACAAAGAAAGAAGACAAGTTAGGATGCTCCTAAATTGTTAGGAGGGTTTTCTTTTTATAAGGGGTTCGAAAAAATGCAAAAAGGAAAAATCCTAAGGAAAGGAAATTCGAATAAAAGGAAACTTCCTAGACAACTTGTGCTAGCTGTCCAATTCGAATTCTTTTGTGTATTTTCCTATTTTCTTTTCTTTTCTTTTTGTTTTCTTTTAATTTAACTTAAAACTAATGGAAATATGAATTAAACAAAAAGGAAAACGTGTATGCAATGCAAAAAGTGAATCTAAACCCTAGTGATACACGTAGGAGGCTAGATGCACTCGTTTTGGAGTTTGAGGTTATTTTTTTGATTTTTCTTGAATGCGACTTAAACTAATGCAAGAACACAAAACAAAACAAGCAAAAGGATAGAAACAACCTGGTTTAGGAGCTTTAAGTTCTGATACCAAAATGATACAAGCCTTGATTCAAGGATGTATGCGCGTGGGCTGTTTGTAGAAGATTAGGTGAGAAACTCAACCTTAGGCTTCTGGATGGGGGGGTTTCTGGTTGGTAAAAGGTGGAAGGGTGAAGTGAACCACACGAGGGGTGATGAACCTCGTGATAAATCACAAACTTAGAGCTAGGAGGGCTGGTCTCAACTAGGTTTCTAAGCGCACAAGATTCTTAGAGAGAAAACTTGTAGGGAAAAAGTTCTACTTTATTAATAATCAAAAAGGTTGTCGAACTACAATGCTGGAAGGAGCCTTATTAATATGCTCGACAACTTGACCTTCTAGGGTCGACTCAAACAAAGAAAAGGAAAGTTTACAAAAGTGCACAAAAGGAAAAGATACAAAAGTGTATAACCGAAAAAAGGACCTATTCCTAAAATGTTCTTGACTCAAAAATGTAAAGCATCTAGATCCTACCCTGCAAAACAGAAAGAGGCATATATTCGAATTGAAACTTACCTTAACTTACCTCACGGACAAGAAATGGAAGGTGGCCATCCTTGTGGCATGCACGCGCCTTGCTCCTAGTCTTCGACTTGGAGTAGGGTTAAAAATCTTTGGGCCCTGACCTCTCTTGCCACTAAAGCCAAAGTCTCTGATGTTCCTTGTGTTGTTGAGAAGCCTTTGGACTCTACTTTGCTCTTCTGGCCCATTGTCCTTAGTTGATCTTCCTCTAGGAGCTTGTCGACCCATAAGCTGAATTTGTGGAAGAGTGCCCTTGATCTGCTTCTTGTCATTGCTCCTTGAGGTACCACTGGTGTAGATAATTCTTCTAGGTGCATGTCCTGGAGCTGGTAGCTCATTTGGTCCGAGTCCTCTTGTGTGGAAGTGGAAATGCGCGTGTACTCGGCTGGATCGGCTGTACCGGCTGGATTGTGTGCGGTACTGGCCGGGATGCCTTCAGGACCGGCCAAGTTGATCCCGGAGTTGGTGGCATCACCAGAGGGACCGGCGGTGTCATCCACGTCCCCACCAAGTGTGCAGGAAGCTTGGGCCTCTCCGCCGGCGATGCTGACCGGTCTGGTCCTATAGGTCGAGGGTCCGGCGGTACTGCCTGGTCCGGCAGACGTGCCAGATGGTCCTGCTGTCTCGGGCAAGCTTCCGGGTCGGCCAGTACCTAGGTCCTGATGTCCTCATCACCTAGGGCCTGGTTGGTTGTAGTGATCGAAGATGTGATCCATCCTCCTCTCCCAATCAAGGTAGGCTTCGGGGTCCACCTTTCTGGCAAAACTAGGAGGTGTTAACTTAACATCAGGATGAGTTACCCGGTTGTAGGTGTATTCATCTCCATCCTCATGATGTCTAGGAGGCATTCTTGGTCTCTGGTGATGACCATATGGCTCGAAGCCATCGCCTTCTGCTTCTGGTCGCCGTGGAGGTCCTCTCGGCCCTAGGGTGATAGTCATGAGGTTGTGCGTCCTCATCTCCATCCGCCTGGGGCTCCTCCTGTTCGTGCCGTGTCCGAGGGTACTCAGGACCCTCAGCACAGTCTTGCTCAGCCCACACGTGCCTTATGGCCTGGAATCTCACAGGCCTCTCCACACGCTCCAACCTCTCCCCGATTGATGCGAGTTGTGTTTGGAGGGTGGTGAACATGGCCATCATGGTCTCGGCTGCATCTCGATTTCTTCTGCCATTGATTACTACAAAAGAAAGGAACAAGTTACTCTGCTCCTAAAATCGATTAGGAGGATTTTTTATATATAGGAATTCGAAAAAATGCAAAAAAGAAAAACTGGGAAAAAGGAAAATTCGAAAAAAAGGAAAGTTGAAAAAATGGAAACTTCCTAACAACTAGTGTTAGATGCTTTGGTCGATTTCTTTTGGGGTTTTTCCTATTTTCTTTTTATTTTCTTTTTAATTAAACTTAATAATAATGGAAATATGATTTAAGCAAAAAGCAAAATGTAATTTGCAATGCAAGAATGAATCTAAGATCTAGGGATGCACGTAGAAGCTAGATGCACTCGGTTTAGAGTTTGATGTTATTTTTTTTATTTTTCTTGAATGCGACTTAAACTAATGCAAGAACTAGAAACAAAACTAATTAAATGATAGAAAAAACCTGGTTTAGTAGCTTTAAGCTCTTATACCAAAATGATCCAAGCCTCGATTCAAGGCTATACCAAAATGAAGTGAACCACACGAAGGGTGATGAACCTCGTGATAAATCACAAACTTAGAGCTAGGAGGGCTGGTCTCAACTAGGTTCTAAGCGTACAAGTCTCTTGAGAGAATAACTTGTAGGAAGAAAATTCGATCTTTATTAATTATCAAAAAGGTTGTCGAACTACAATGCTGCAAGGAGCCTTATTAATATGCTCGACAGCTTGACCTTCTAGGGTTGACTCAAGAAAAGAAATGGAAAACTTACAAAAGTGCACGAATGGAAAACTTACAAAAGTGCATAACCGAAAAGGACTTATTCCTAAAATGTCTTTGACTCAAAAATGTACATAATCTAAATCCTACCCTGCAAAACAGAAGGAGGCAAGTATCTAATTTGAAAACTTACCTTTGTTACCTCTCGGCCAAGAAATGGAAGGTGGCCGTCCTTGTGGCATGCACGCCCCTTGCTCCTAGTCTTTGACTTGGAGTAAGGTTAGGAATCTTTGGGCCCTGACCTCTCTTGCCACTCAAGCCCAAGTCTCTGAAGTCCCTTGAATTGTTGAGAAGCCTTTGGACTCTTTTTTACACTCTTGGCCCAATGTCCTTCGTCAATCATCCTCTAGGAGCTTGTCGATCCCCAAGCTGAATTTGTGGAAGAGTGCCCTTGATCTGCTCCTTTTCATTGCTCCTAGTGGCACCACTGGTGTAGAGACTTCCTCTAGATGCATGTCTTGAAGCTGGTAGCTTATCTGGTCCGAGTCTCCTTGTGTAGATGTTGAAATGGTTGTGCACTCAGCTAGATCGGCTGTACCGGCTGGACTGTGCGAGGTACAGGCCGAAATGTCTTCTGAGCCGGCCAAGTTTATCCCGGAGCCGGCGGCATCGCCAATGGGACCGGCGGTGATACAAGCCTTGATTCAAGGATGTATGCGCGTGGCTGTTTGTAGAAGATTAGGTGAGAAACTCAACCTTAGGCTTCTGGATAGGGGTTTTCTGGTTGGTAAACGATGGAAGGGTGAAGTGAACCACACGAGGGGTGATGAACCTCGGGATAAATCACAAACTTAGAGCTAGGAGGGCTGGTCTCAACTAGGTTCTAAGCGCACAAGATTCTTAGAGAGAAAACTTGTAGGGAAAAGTTCTACTTTATTAATAATCAAAAAGGTTGTCGAACTACAATGCTGGAAGGAGCCTTATTAATATGCTCGACAGCTTGACCTTCTAGGGTCGACACAAAATAAAGAAAAAGGAAAGTTTACAAAAGTGCACAAAGGAAAAGATACAAAAGTGCATAACCGAAAAAGGACCTATTCCTAAAATGTTCTTGACTCAAAAAATGTAAAGCAACTAGATCCTACCCTGCAAAACAGAAAGAGGCATATATTCGAATGTAAACTTACCTTAACTCACCTCACGGCAAAGAAATGGAAGGTGGCCGTCCTTGTGGCATGCACGCGCCTTGCTCCTAGTCTTCGACTTGGAGTAGGGTTAAATATCTTTGGGCCCTGACCTCTCTTGCCACTAAAGCCCAAGTCTCTGATGGTCCTTGTGTTGTTGAGAAGCCTTTGGACTCTAATTTGCTCTTCTGGCCCATTGTCCTTAGCTGCTCTTCCTCTAGAAGCTTGTTGACCCATAAGCTGAATTTGTGGAAGAGTGCTCTTGATCTGCTTCTTGTCATTGCTCCTGGAGGTACCACTGGTGTAGATACTTCCTCTAAGTGCATGTCCTGGAGCTGGTAGCTCATTTTGTCCGAGTCCTCTTGTGTAGAAGTGGAAGTGCACGTGTACTCGGCTGGATCGCCTGTACCGGCTGGACTGTGCGCGGTACTGGCCGGAATGACTTCAGGACCGGCCAAGTTGATCCCGGAGTCGGCGGTGTCATCAGGGGGACCGGCGATGTCATTCACGTCCCCACCAAGTGTGCCGGAAGTTTGGGCCTCTCCGCCGGCGATGTTGACCAGTCTGGTCCTATAGGTCGAGGGTCCGGCGGTACTGTCTGGTCCGGCAGGCGCGCCAGATGGTCCTGCTGTCTCGGGCAAGCTTCCTGGTCGGTCAGTCTGGTCTCCTGGCTGGATGTACGACCTGATGTCCTCATCATTCCCTCCCTCTTCAGTAGGTTTTGTCCTCAAAACTGAATCATCTGCATGGAAAGGGGCCAAGTCAGTAACATTGAACGTATTGGACACATTAAACTCACCTGGCAGCTCGATCCGGTAGGCGTTTTTGTTGATCCTCTCGAGCACTCTGAATGGTCCATCTCCTCTTGGTGCTAGCTTGGAACTCCTTAGGTTTGGGAACCTCTCCTGCCGTAGGTGTAGCCCCACCCAATCGCCTGGTTGAAAGATCACCTCCTTTCTTCCTTTGTTGGCATGAGTCACGTACTGTCCGGTCCTCTTCTCCAAGTTCTCTGCTACCTTTTGGTGTAACCTCCTTATGAACTCTGCGTTGGATGCTCCGTTGAGGTTGGTCATCTCAGCTGGTGGCAGTGGTGTTTGCTCCAATGGGGTGAGCGGGTTGAAACCGTATACCACTTCAAATGGGGTCTTCTTGGTTGCTGAGTGCACGGCTCGGTTGTAGGCGAACTCAATGAATGGCAGGAACTCCACCCAAGTCTTTAGGTTCTTCCCTAGTGTTGTTCTGAGAAGAGTTGATAGGGTCCTGTTGACAACTTCAGTTGGGCCATCGGTTTGAGGATGGCAAGTGGTTGAGAAGAGTAGCTTCGTGCCTAGCTTTCTCCAAAGGGTCCTCCAGAAATGGCTGAGGAACTTGGGGTCCCTATCTGATACGATGGTCCTTGGCACTCCATGAAGCCGTACTATCTCTCTGAAGAACAGCTCAGCTGTTTGCGTGGCATCATTGACATTGGCACATGGGATGAAATGTGCCATCTTGGAGAATCTGTCCACCACTAAAAAGATTGCATCTTTGTGGTTGATCTTGGGCAGACCTAGAACAAAATCCATCGAGATGTCCACCCATGGATGTGTTGGTATGGGCAGTGGGAGATACAACCCGTGAGGTTGCACTCGGGACTTTGCCTTCTTGCAAGTGATGCATCTTGCACAATGTGCTTCTACTGTCCTCTTGATGTGTGGCCAGTAGAAGTGCTCCTTGACCACTGCTAGAGTCTTGTCGACACCAAAGTGGCCCATGAGTCCTCCTCCATGAGCTTCTCGGATGATAAGCTCCCTTAGTGATCCTTGTGGTATGCACAACCTTCTTTCTCGGAACAGGAATCCCTCATGGATGTAGAATTTGCCATGACTCCCTGTGCTACACTCCTTGTAGCTCTCAGCAAGGTCAGGATCATCCTTGTATAGATCCTTGATGTGCTCGAATCCTAGGACCTTTGCCTCCATGGTTGATATCAAGGCAAACCTCCTTGATAGTGCATCGGCTACCACATTGTCTTTGCCCTTCTTGTACTTGATGATGTACGGGAAAGGTTTCTATGA
>JAEVFF010000913.1:0-122316 GCA_018901945.1 Pugionium dolabratum | reverse complement strand
TTTTACTCAGTGAGTACCAATGATCAATTTAAAATGATCATTTTAACTGGTCGATCAACTTGACATGTCCCCACTGAATCGTTCTTAACTTTTGATTTAGAGCTCAGAGTGACAAGAATCCAATTCCCATGTTAAGCAAACTCAATTTTTTATATTTTGACAAAATTTGAGACAGAAATAGAGACAACAAAGCATCCAAGTAATCCGATCTTTCTAAACTATTTGATGCCTTGCTTTATGCTTCATTTATAAGCCTTTAGTTAATGAGCACCAATGATCTGTTTGGAATGATCACTTTAACTGACCACTCTACTTGACATGTCCGCACTAATCGTCAGTAACTTTTGATTTAGATTTTAGAATGACACAAATCCAATGCACACGTTAAGCTAGCTCATTTTTCTATATTGTAACAAAATTTGAGACATAATTAGATACGACAAAGCGTCCAAGTAATCCAATATATCTAAAACTGTGATGCCTTGCATTATGCTTCATTTATTAGCCTTTACTTAATGATCATGAATTATCAGTTTAGAATGATCACTTTAATTGGCCGATCAACTTGACATATCTGCACAAAATCGTCCGTAACGTTTGATTTAGACTTCTGAATGACACGAATCCAATGCTCATGTTAAGCTAGCTCAATGTTCTATATTGTGATAAAATTTGAGACGGAAATAGATACGATAAGGCGTCCAAGTAAACCAATCTATCCTGAACTGCGTGATGCCATGCATTATGCTTCATTTATAAGCCTTTACTCAAACAGCAACAATGATCAGTTTAGAATGATCATTTTAACCGGCCGATCAACTTGACATGTATGCACTAAATCGTTCGTAACTTTTGATTTATTGCTCAGAATGACACGAATCCAATGCCCACATTAAGGTAGCTCAATTTTCTATATTGTGACAAAATTTGAAGCAAAATTAGATACGACAAAGCGTCCAAGTAATCCAATCTTTCCCAAACTGTGTGATGCCTTGCATTATTTTTCATTTATAATCTTTTACTCAATGAGCACCAATGATCAGTTTAGAAAGATCATTTTAAGTAGGCGATCAATTTTTCATGTCTACACTAAATCGTTCGTAACTTTTTATTTATTGCTTAAAATGAAACGAATCAATTGACCACATTAAACTAGTTTAATGTTCTATATTTTGACAAAATTTGAAATAGAACTAGATACGACAAAGCGTCCAAGTAATCCAATATATCCCAAACTGCGTGATACCATGTTTTATGCTTCATTTATAAGGTTTTTTATAATGAGTACCAATGATCAATTTAGAATAATCACTTTAACTGGACGATCAACACTATATTTCCGCACTAAATCGTCTGTATTTTGATTTAAAGCTCTGAATGACACGAATCTAATGCCCACGTTAAGCTAGCTCAATTTCCTATATAATGACAAAATTTGAGAAATAAATAGATATGACAAAGTGTCAAAGTAACAAGTCCATCCCAAACAGCGTGATGCCATGCATTATTTTTCATTTATAAGCGTTTACTCAATGAGCACCAATGATCAATTTAGAATGATCATATTAATATGCCGATAAACTTAACGTGTCTGCACTAAATCATCCATTACTTTTGATTTGAAGCGCAGAATGACACGCATCCAATGCCCACATTAAGCTAGTTTGATTTTCTATATTGTGACAAAATTTGAGACAGAACTAGATATCAGTTTAGAATGATCACTTTAATTGGCCGATCAACTTGACATGTCCGCACTAAATCGTGCACAACTTTTAATATAGGGCTCATAATGACACGAATCCGATGCCCACGTTAAATTAGCTCAATGTTTTTATATTGTGACAAAATTCGAGACAAAAATAGATACAACAAATCATCCAAGTAATCTAATCCATCACAAAAAGCATGATGCCATGCATTATTTTTCATTTATAAGCTTTTACTCAATAAGCACCAATGATCAGTTTAGAATGTCCACAATTGTCCGCACTAAATTGTCTGCACTAAATCGTCCGTAACTTTTTTTTAGAGCTCAGAATGACATGAATCAAATGCCCACTTTAAGCTAGTTCAATTTTCTATATTATGACAAAATTTGAGACAAAAATAGATACGACGAAGCATCCAAGTAAACCAGTTTATCCCAAACTGTGTGATCCCATGCATTATTCTTCATTTATAAGTTTTTACTCAGTGACCACCAACGATCAGTTTAGAATAATCACTTTAAAAAGTCGACCAACTTGACATGTCTGCACTATATCATCCATAACTTCTGATTTAGAGCTCAGAATGATACAAATCAAATGCCCATGTTAAGCTAGTTCAATTTCCCATATTGTGACAAAATTTGAGACCGAACTAGATACGACAATGCCTCCAAGTATTCTAATCTATCCCAAACTGCATGATGTCATGCATTATGATTCATTTTAAGCCTTTGCTCAATCAGCACCAATGATCAGTTTAGAATGATCACTATAACTGGCTGATCAACTTGATATGTCCACACTAAATCGTCCGTAACTTTTGATTTAGAGCTCAGAATCACACGAACCAAATGCCCATGTTAAGCTAACTCAATTTTCTATATTGTGACAAAATTTGAGACAGAAATAGATATGACAAAGTTTCCAAGTAATCCAATCTTTCCCAAATTGCGTGATGCCATGCATTATGCTTCATTTATAAGCTTTTACTTAATAAACACCAATGATCACTTTAGAATGATCACTTTAACTGGCCAATCAACTTGTCATGTCCATACTTAATCGTACGTAACTTTTGATTTAGAACTCTGAATAACACGAATCAAATGCCGACGTTAAGCTACCTCAATTTTCTAAATTGTTACAAAATTTGAGACATAAATAGATACGACAAAGCGTACAAGTAATCCAATCCTTCCCAAACTGTGTGATGTCATGCATTAGTTTTCATTTATAAGCTTTTACTCAATGGGAACAAATGATCAGTTTAGAATGATCATTTTAACTGGCCGATCAACTTGTCATGTCTGCACTAAATCATCCATAACTTTTGATTTATTGCCTAGAATGACACGAATCAATTGCCCACATTAAGCTAGTTCAATTTTCTATATTGTGACCAAATTTTAAATAGAACTAGATAAAACAAAATTTCCAAGTAAACCAATTTATCCCAAACTGCGTGATGCCATGCTTTATGCCTCGTCTCTAAGCCTCACTTAATGGGCACCAATGATTAGTTTAGAATGATCATTTTAACTCACCAATCAACATGACATATTCAAACTAAATCGTCCGTTACTTTTGATTTAGAGCTCCGAAACACACGAATCCAATGTCACCGTTAAGCTAGCTCAAATTTTTATAGTGTAACAAAATTTGAGTCAAAAATAGATACGACAAAGCGTCCAAGTAATCCAATCTATCCAAAACTGTGTGATGCTATGCATTATGCTTCATTTATAAGCATTTACTCAATCAACATAAATGCTCAGTTTAGAATGATCACTTTCATTGGCCGACCAACTTCACATTTTCGCACTAAATCCTGCATAACTTTTGATTTATAGGTCAGAATGACACGAATCAATTGCCCACATTAAGCTAGTTCAACTTTCAATATTGTGACAAATTTGAGATAGAACTAGATTCAAAAAGCGTCCAAGTAATCCGATCTATCCCAAACAGCTTGATGCCATGCATTATGCTTCATTATAAGCCTTTACTCAATACACACCAATGATCAGTTTAGAATGATCATTTTTACTGGACTATCAACTTGACATGTCCGCACTAAATCATCCGTAACTTTTGATTTAGAATTCGGAATGACACGAATCAAATGCCGACGTTAAGCTAGCTCTATTTTCTATATTGTGACAAAATTTGAGACAGAAATAGATATGAAAAAGCTTCTAAGTAATCCAATCCTTCGAAAATGTGTGATGCCATGCCTTATTTTTCGTTTAAATGCTTTTACTCATTGAGAACCAATGATCAGTTTAGAAATATCATTTTAACTGGCCGATCAACTTGTCATGTCCGCTTTAAATCGTCCATAACTTTTGATTTATAGCTTAGAATGACACGAATCAATTGCCCACATTAACTTAGTTCAATTTTCTATTTTGTGACAGAATTTGAAACAGAACTAGATACAACAAAGCATCCAAGTAATCCAATCCATCCCAAACTGTGGGATGCCATGCTTTATGCCTAATTGCTAAGCCTCACTTAATGAAGCAAAAATAGATACGACAAAGCATCATAGTATTCCAATCCATCCCAAACTGTTTGATGCACTTCTTTAGGCTTCATTTATAAACCTTTACTCAATGTGCACCAATGATTAGTTTAGAATGATCGTTTTAACTCATCGATCAACTTGAAATGTCTACACTAAATCGTCTGTAACTTTTGATCTCAGAAACACACGAATCCAATGCCCATATTAAGCTAGCTCAATTTTCTATAGTCTAACAAAATTTGAGACAGAAATCGATACGACAAAGCGTCCAAGTAATCCAATCTATCGAAAACTGTGTGCTGCTATGCATTATGCTTCATTTATAAGCGTTTACTCAATTATCACCAATGATCAGTTTAGAATGATCACTTTCACTCGCTGATTAATTTGACATTTCTGCACTAAATCGTCCATTACTTTTGATTTATAGGTCAGAATGACACGGATCAATTGCCCACATTAAGCTTGTTCAATTTTCTATATTGTGAAAAAATTTCAAACATAACTAGATACGACAAAGCGTCCATGTAAAACAATCTATCCCAATCTGCGTGATGCCATGCATTATGCTTCATTTATAAGTCTTTACTCAATGAGCACAATTGATCAGTTTAAAATGATCACTTTCACTGACATGTCTGCACTAAATCGTTTGTAACTTTTTATTTAGAGCTCAAAATGACACGAATCCAATGCCCACGTTAAGCTAGCTCAATTTTCTATATTTTGGCAAAATTTGAGAAATAAATAGATAAGACAAAGTGTTCAAATAATCCAGTCCATCACAAACGGTGTGATGCCATGTATTATTCTTTATTTATAAGCGTTTACTCAATGAGCACCAAGGATTAGTTTAGAATAATTATTTTAACTGGCCGATCAACTTGACATGTCTGCTCTAAATCGTCCATAACTTTTTATTTGTATCTCAGAATGACACGAATCAAATGCCCACGTTAATCTAGCTCAATTTTTGATTTAGAGCTCCGAATGACACAAATCCAATGCTTACGTTAAGCTAGTTCAATTTTCTATATGTGAATGATTATTTCAACTGGCCGATCACCTTGTCATGTATGCACTAAATCGTCCATACCTTTTGATTTATAGCTCCGAATGACATGAATCCAATGCCTACATCAAGCTAGTTCAATATTCTATATTGTGACATAATTTGAAAGAAAATTAGATACGACAAAGCATTAAAGTAATCCAATCTATCCCAAACTGCGTGATGCCATGCCTAATGCCTCATTTATAAACCTTTACTTAATGAGCACCAATGATCAGTTTAGAATGATCATTTTAACACGCCGATAAATTTAGAATGATCATTTTAGAGCTCCGAAACACCCGAATCCAATGCCCATGTTAAGCTAGCTCAATTTTCTATAGTGTAACAAAATTTGAGACAAAAATAGATACGACAAAGCTTACAAGTAATTAAATCAATCCAAAACTGTGTGATGCTATGCATTATGCTTCGTTTATTAGCGTTTACTCAATCAAAAGGTATAAACGATTTATAAGCGTTTACTCAATCAGCACCAATGATTAGTTTAGAATGACCACTTTCACTGGCCGATCAACTTGACATGTCCTCGCTAAATCATCCGTAACTTTTCATTTAGAGCTCAGAATAACATGATCCAATGCGTACGTTAAGCTATCTCAATTTTCTATATGTAACTAAATTTTGAGACAAAAATAGATACAAGAAAACGTCCAAGTAATCCAATCCTTCCCAAACTTCTTGATGCCATGCATTATTTTTCATTTATAAAATTTTACTCAATGAGCACCAATGATCCATTTAGAATGATCATTTCAACTGGCCGATCAACTTGTCATTACTGTACGAAATCGTCCATACCTTTTGATTTATAGCTCGGAATGACAAACTGTGTGATACCATGCTTTATGCCTCATTTGTAAGCCTTTACTTGATGAGAACCAATGATCAGTTTAGAATAATCATTCTAACTGGCCGATGAATTTGTCATGTCTACAATAAATCGTCCATAACTTTTGATTTATACCTTAGCATGACACGAATCCAATGCCCACATTAAGCTAATTGAATTTTCTATATTGTGACAAAATTTGAGACAAAACTAGATACGACAAAGCATCCAAGTAATCTAATCTATCTAAAACTGTGTGATGCCATACATTATGCTTCATTTATTAGCCTTTACTCAATGAGCACCAATGGTCACTTTAGAATGATCACTTTAACTGGCTAATCAACTTGAAATTGCCGCACTAAATCATCCGTAACTTTTGATTTAGAACTTAGAATGACACGAATCTAATGCCCACGTTAAGCTAGCTCAATTTTCTGTATTGTGGCAAACTTTGCCACATAAATAGATGCGACAAAGTGTCCAAGTAATCCAATACATCCCAAACTGCGTGATGCCATTCTTCAGGCTTCATTTATAAGCCTCTACTTAATGAGCACCAATTATCAGTTTTGAATAATCACTTTAACTGCCCGATCAACTTGACATGTCCTCACTAAATCGTCCCTAACATTTGATTTCGAGCTCAGTATGAGAAAAATCCAATGCCCACACTAAACTAGCTCAATCCTCTATCTTTTTGACAAAATTTGAGACAGAAATTGAGGCGAAAAAGTATCCAAGTAATCCATTCTATCCCAAACTGCGTGAAGCCATGCTTTATACTTCATTTATAAGCCTTACTTAATGAGCACCAATGATCAGTTTAGAATAATCACTTTAACTGGCCGATCAACTTGAAGTGTATGCACTAAATCGTACGTAATTTTTGACTTAGAGCTCAGAAACACAGAAATCAAATGCCCACGTTAAGCTAGCTCAATTTTCTATATTGTAACAAAATTTGAGATAGAAATAGATACGGCAAAGCGTCCAAGTAATCCAATCTATCTGCAACTGTGTGATACCATGCATTATGCTTCATTTATAAGCCTTTACTCAATGAGCACCAATGATCAGTTTAAAATGATCACTTTAACTGGCCGATCAACTTGACATGTCAACACTAAATCATCAGTAATTTTGGATTTAGAGCTAATAATGACACGAATCTAACGCCCACGTTAAGCTAGCTTAATTTTCTATATTTTGACAAGATTTGAGACAGAAATAGAGACAACAAAGCATCCAAGTAATCCAATCTATCCAAACTGCTTGATGCCATGCATTATGCTTCATTTATAAGCTTTTACTTAATGAGCACCAATGATGAATTTACAATGATCACTTTAACTGGCCGATCAACTTGACATGTACACACTAAATCGTCTCTAACTTTTGATTTAGATCTCAGAATGACACGAATCCAATGCCCACGTTAAGTTAGCTCAATTTTATATATTGGGACAAAATTTGGGAAAGAAGTAGATATGAGAACACGTCCAAGTAATCCAATCTATCCAAAACTGTTTGATGCAATACATTATGTTTCATTTATAAGACTTTACTCAATGAGTACCAATGATAAGTTTAGAATAATCATATTAACTGGTCGATCAACTTGACATGTCCGCACTAAATCGTACGTAAATTTTGAGGTCAAAGTGAAACGAATCCAATGCCCACGTTAAGCTAGCTAAATTTTCTATATTTTGACAAAATTTGAGACATAAATGAAGATGACAAAACATCCAAGTAATCCAATCTATTCAAAATTCTTGATGTCATGCATTATGCTTTATTTATAAGGCTTTACTTAATGGGAACACTTACCAGTTTAGAATGATCACTTTAAATGGCCAATCAACTTGACATTTCCGCACTAAATCCTCCGTAACATTTGATTTACAGCTTAGAAACACACGAATCCTCCGTATCGTTCAGCTAGCTCAATTTTCTATATTTTGACATGATTTGAGACAGAAAAGACACGACAAAGCGTCCAAGTAATCCAATCTATCCAACCTGCTTGATGCCATGCATTATGCTTCATTAATAAGCATTTGTTTAATGAGCCCCAATGATCAGTTTAGAATGATCATTTTAACTGGCCGATCAACTTGACATGTCCGCAATAAATCGTCCGTAACTTTTTATTTAGAACTGGGAATGACACGAATCATGTGCCCACGTTAAGCTAGCTCAATTTTCAGTATCGTGGCAAAGTTTGCAACATAAATAGATGTGACAATACGTCCAAGTAATCCAATCCATTCCGAACTGTGTGATGCCATTCTTTAGGCTTCAATTATAAGCCTTTACTTAATGAGCCCCAATGATCAGTTTTGAATGATCACCTTAACTGCCCGATCAACTTGACATGTACACACTAAATCGTCCGTAACATTTGATTTAGAGCTCAGAATGAGACGAATCCAATGCCCACGGTAACCTAGCTCAATTCTCTATTATTTGACAAAATTTGAGACAGAAATAGAGGCAACAAAGCGTCCATGTAATCCAATCCATCCGAAAATGTGTGATACCATGCATTATGCTTCATTTATAAGCCTTTACTCAAATGAGCACCAATAATCAGTTTAGAATGATAACTTTAACTGGCCGATCAACTTGACATGTCCACACTAAATCGTCCATAACTTTTGATTTAAAGCGAAGAATGACATGAATCCAAACCCCACGTTAAACTAGCTCAATTTTCTATATTTTGACAAAATTTGAGACAGAAATAGAGACAACAAAGCATCCAAGTAATCCAATGTATCCAAACTGCTTGATGCCATGCATTATCCTTCATTTATAAGCTTTTACTTAATGAGCACCAATGATCATTTTACATAGATCACTTTAACTGGCCGATCAACTTGACATCTACGCACTAGATCGTCTGTAACTTCGGATTTAGAGATGATACTGACACGAATCCAATGCCCACGTTAAGCTAGATCAATTTTCTATTTTGGGACAAAATTTGAGAGAGAAGTAGATATGACAAAGCTTCCAAGTAATCCAATCTATCCAAATATGTTTGATGCAATGCATTATGCTTCATTTATAAGACTTTACTCAATAAGTACCAATGATCAGTTTAGAAAAATCATATTATATGGTCGATCAACTTGGCATGTCCGCACTAAATCGTCCGTAAATTTTGAGCTCAAAGTGAAACGAATCCAATGCCCACGTTAAGCTAGCTCAATTTCCTATATTTTGACAAAGTTTGAGACAGAAATGGGGACGACAAAACATCCATGTAATCCAATCTATCCAAAATTCTTGATGCCGTGCATTATGCTTCATTTATAAGGCCTTACTTAATGGGCAACACTTATCAGTTTAGAATGATCACTTCAAATGGCCGAACAACTTGACATGTGCGCACTAAATCCTCCGTAACTTTTGATTTAGAACTTAAAAACACACGAATCCTCCTTAACGTTCACCTAACTCAATTTTCTATATTTTGACAAGATTTGAGACAGAAAAAGAGACGACAAAGCGTCCAAGTAATCCTATCTATCCAACCTGCTTGATGCTATGCATTATGCTTCATTTATAAGCAATTATTTAATGAGCACCAATGATCAGTTTAGAATGATCACTTTAACTGTCCGATCAACTTGACATGTCCGCACTAAATTGTCTGTAACTTTTGATTTAGAGCTCGGAATGACCATGTTAAGCTAGCTCAATTTTCTATATTTTGAGAAAGATTGAAATAGAAATAGATACGACAAAGCGTCCAAGTAATCAAATCCATCCCAAACTGCGTCATGCAATTCTTTAGGCCTCATATATAAGCATTTACTTAATGAGCACCAATGATTAATTAAGAAAGATCAATTTAGAATGATTAGTTTAACTGGGTGATCAACTTGACATGTAAGCGCTAAATCGTCCGTAACTTTTAATTTAGAGCTCATAAACACAAGAATAAAAATGTCCACGTTAAGCTAGCTCAATTTACTGTATTGAAACAAAATTTGAGACAGAACTATTACGACAAAGCGTCCAAGTAATCCAATCTATCCAAAACTGTTTGATGTAATGCATTATGCTTCATTTATAAGACTTTACTCAATGAGTACCAATGATCAGTTTAGAATAATCATATTAACTGGTCGATCAACTTGATATGTCCACAGTAAATCGTCCGTACCTTTTGATTTTGAGCTCAGAGTGACACGAATCCAATGCGCACGTTAGGCTAGCTCAAATTTCTCTATTTTGACAAAATTTGAGACAGAAATGGAGACGACAAAACATCCAAGTAATCCAATCTATCCAAACTTGTTGATGCCATGCATTATGCTTCATTTATAATGCTTTACTTAAAGGGCAACACTTATAAGTTTATAATGATCACTTTAAACGGCCGATCAACTTGACATATCCGCACTAAATCCTCTGTAACTTTTGATTTAGAGCTTAGAAACACACGAATTCAATGCCCACGTTAAGATAACTCAATTTTTCTATATTGTAACAAACATTGAGACAAAAATAGATACGACAAAGCGTCCAATCTATCCAAAATTGTGTGATGCCATGTATTAATGTTCATTTATAAACCTTTACTCAATGAGCATTAATGATCAGTTTAGAATGATCACTTTAACTAGACGATCAACTTGACATGTCCACACTAAACCATCCATAACTTTTGATTTAGAGCTCAGAATAACACGAATCCAATGCCCACGTTCAGGTAGCTCAATTTTCTATATATTGACATGATTTGAGACAGAAATAGAGACGACAAAGCATCCAAGTAATCCAATCTATCCAACCTACTTGATGCCATTCATTATGTGTCCAAGTAACTTTTGATTTAGAGCTCGGAATGACACGAATCCAATGACCACGTTACCCTAGCTCAATTCTCTATTTTTTTGACAAAACTTGAGGTAGAAATAGAGACGACAAAGCGTACAAGTAGTCCAACCTATCCCAAACTGCGTGATGCAATCCTTTATGCTTCATTTATAAGCCTTTACTCAATGAGCACTAATGATAAGTTTAGAATGATAACTTTAACTGCCCAATAAACTTGACATGTCCACACTAAATCATATGTAACTTTTGATTTAGAGCTCCGAATGACATGAATCGAATGCCCACATTAAGCTAGCTCAATATTCTATATTTTGACATAATTTGAGATAGAAATAGATATGACAAAGCGTCCAAGCAATCCAATCAATCCCAAACTGCGTGATGCCATGCATTATTTTTCATTTATAAGCTTTTACTCAATGAGCATCAATGATCAGTTTAGAATGATCATCTTGACTTGCTGATCAACTTGTCATGTTTGCACTAAATCGTCCCTAACTTTTGATTTATAGCTTACAATGACACGAATCCAATGCCCACATTAATCTATTTCAATTTTCTATATTCTGACAAAATTGGTGCCGGAACTAGATACGACAAAGCGTCCAAGTAATCCAATCTATCCAAAACTGTGTGATGTCATGCATTATGCTTCATTTATAAACCTTTACAAAAATATAGATAGAACTAGATACGTTAAAGCGTCCAAGTAATCCAATCTATCCCTAACTGCACGATGCCATGCCTTATGCTTCATTTATAAGCCTTTACTTAATGAGCACCAATTATCAGTTTTGTATTATCACTTTAACTCGCCAATCACTTGACATGTCCACACTAAATCATCCGTAACCTTTGATTTAAAGCTCAGAATGACACGAATCCAAATCCCACATTAAGCTAGCTCAATTTTCTATTTTTAACAAAATTTGTGACAAAAATATGGATATGACAAAGCTTCCAAGTAATGCAATCTATCCCAAACAGCGTGATGCAATGGTTTATGATTCATTTATAAACAATTACTTAATGAGCACCAATGATCAGTTTAGAATGATCACTTTAAGTGGCCGATCAACTTGACATGAACGTACTAAATCGTCTGTAACGTTTGCTCTATAGCTATGAAACACACGAATCAAATGCCCACGTTAAGCTAGCTCAATTTTCTATATTGGAGCAAAGTTTGAGACAGAAATAGATACCACAAAGCATCCAAGTAATCCAATCAATCCTAAAATACGTGATGCCATGCATTATGTTTCATTTATAAGCTTTTACTCAATGATCACCAACGATCAGTTTAGAATGATCATTTTAACTGGCTGATCAACTTGATTTGTCTCCACTAAATCGTCCCTAACTTTTGATTTATAGCTTAGAATGCCATGAATCCAATACCCACATTAAGCTAGTTCAATTTTCTATATTCTGACAACATTTGTACCAAAACTAGATACGACAAAGCGTCCAAGTAATCCAATCTATCCAAAACTCTGTGATGCCATGCATTATGCTTCATTTATAAGCCTTTACTTAATCAGCACCAATGACTTATTTTGAATGATCACTTTAACTGGCCAATCACTTGACATGTCCGCATAAAATCATTAGTAATTTATTATTTAGTGCTCAGAATGACACGAATCCAATCCCCACGTTAAGCTATCTCAATTCCCTATTTTTTTACCGCATTTGAGAAAGAAATAGAGAAGAAAAAGCATCCAAGTAATCCAATGTACCCGAAAATGCGTGATACCATGGTTTATGCTTCATTTATAAGTCTTTACTTAATGAGCACCAATGCTCAGTTTAGAATAATCTTATTAACTGGCCCATCAACTTGACATGTCTGCAGTAAATCGTCCGTAACTCTTGATTTTGAGCTCAAAATGACACGATTCCAATGCCCATGTTAAGCTAGAAGAATTTTCTATATTTTGACAAAATTTGAGATAGAAGTAGAGACGACAAAGCGTCCAAGAAATCTAATCTATCCAAAATTGTGTGATGCCATGCATTATGCTTCATTTATAGGCTTTTACTCAATGAGCACGAATGATCAGTTTAGAATGATCACTTTACCTGGCCGATCAACTTGACGTTTCCACACTAAATCGTCCGTAACTTTTTTTTAGAGTTCAGAAACACACGAATCAAATGCCCACGTTAAGCTAGCTCAATTTTCTATGTTGTAAAAAAATTTGAGATAAAAATAGGTACGAAAAAGCATCCAACTAATCAAATCCATCCCAAACTGCGTGATGCCATGCATTATTTTTCATTTATAAGCGTTTACTAAATAATCACCAATGATCAGTTTAGAATGATCATTTTAACTGGCCGAAGAACTTGTCATGTCTACACTAAATCGTACATAATTTTTGATTTATAGCTCATAATTACACGAATCCAATGGGCACGTTAAGCTACTTCAATTTTCTATATTGTGACAAAATTTGAGACAAAACTAGATACGAAAAAGCGTCCAAGTAATCCAATCTATCCCAAACTGCGTGATGCCATGCCCTATGCTTCATTTATAAGCCTTTACTCAATGAGCACCAATGATCAGTTTAGAATGATCACTTTAAGTGGCCGATCAACTTGACATGTCCGCACTAAATCGTCCGTAACTTTTGATTTAAATCTCAAAATGACACGAATCTAGTGCCCACGATAATCTAGCTCAATTTTCTATATTGTGACAAAGTTTGAACATAAATAGATACGACAAAGCATCCAAGTTATCCAATCCATCCCAAACTACGTGACGCCTTGCACTATTTTTAATTTATATGCCTTTACTAAATGAGCACCAATGATCAGTTTAGAATGATCATTTTAACTGGCCGATGATTTTTGTCAAGTCTACACTAAATTGTCCACTATTTATTTATACCTCACAATGACACGAATCAATTTCCCACATTAAGCTAGTTCAATTTTTTTATATTGTGAGACAAAAATAGATTCCAAATGCGTGATGCCATGCCATAATTTATTTATAAGACTCAGTGAGCACCAATGATCAAGAATGATCAGTTTAGAATGATCACTCATCAACTTGACATTCCAAAATCGTCAACTCTCATCCCCAAACTAGCGTGATGAACATCTTGCATTATTTTTACATTTATATGCTTTTACTAAATGAGCACAAATGATCAGTTTAGAATGATTATTTTAATTTGGCCGATGATTTTGTCAAGTCTACATTAAATTGTCCATAACTTTTGATTTATAGCTCACAATGACATGAATCCATTTCCCACATTAAGCTAGTTCAATTTTCTATATTGTGACAAAATTTGAGACAGAACTAGATATGAAAAAGCGTCCAAGTAATCCAATCCATCCCAAACTGCGTGATGCATGCATTTTTTTCATTTTTAAGCGTTTACTAAATAAGCACCAATGATCAGTTTAGAATGATCATTTTAACTAACCGAAGAACTTGTCATGTCTACACTAAATCGTACATAACTTTTGATTTATAGCTCATAAGTACACGAATCCAATGGGCACGTTAAGCTAGTTCAATTTTCTATATTGTGACAAAATTTGAGATAAAACTATATACGAAAAAGCGTCCAAGTAATCCAATCTATCCAAAACTGTGTGATGCCATGTCGTATGCTTCATTTATAAGCTTTTACTCAATGAGCACAAATGATCAGTTTAGAATGATCACTTTAAGTGGCCAATCAACTTGACATGTCCGCGCTAAATCGTCTGTAACTTTGATTTAAATCTCAAAATGACACGAATCTAGTGCCCATGATAATCTAGCTCAATTTTCTATATTGTGACAAAGTTTGAACATAAATAGATACGACAAAGCGTCCAAGTTATCCAATCCATCCTAAACTGCGTGATGCCTTGCATTATTTTTAATTTATATGCTTTTACTAAATGAGCACCAATGATCAGTTTAGAATGATCATTTTAATTGGCCGATGATTTTGTCAAGTCTACACTAAATTGTCCATAACTTTTGATTTATAGCTCAAAATGACACGAATCAATTTCCCACAGTAAACTAGTTCAATTTTCTATATTGTTGCAAAATTTGAGACAGAACTAGATACGAAAAACCGTCCAAGTAATCCAATCTATCACAAACTGTGTGATGCCATGCCGTATGCTTCATTTATAAGCCTTTACTCAGTGAGCACCAATGATCAGTTTAGAATGATCACTTTAAGTGGCCGATCAACTTGACATGTCTGCACTAAATTGTCTGTAACTTTTGATTTAAATCTCAAAATGACACGAATCTAGTGCCCACGATAATCTAGCCCAATTTTTATATTGTGACAAAGTTTGTACATAATAAGATACAACGAAGCGTCCAAGTTATCCAATCCATCCAAAACTGCGTGATGTCTTGCATTATTTTTAATTTATATGCTTTTACTAAATGAGCACCAATGATCAGTTTAGAATGATCATTTTAATTGTCCGATGATTTTGTCAAGTCTACATTAAATTGTCCATAACTATTGATTTATAGCTCACAATGACACAAATCAATTTCCCAAATTAAGCTAGTTCAATTTTCTATATTGTGACAAAATTTGAGACAGAACTAGATACAAAAAAGTGTCCAAGTAATCCAATCTATCCCAAACTGCGTGATGCCATGCCGTATGCTTCATTTATAAGCCTTTACTCAATGAGCACCAATGCTCAGTTTAGAATGATCAGTTTAGAATGATCACTTTAAGTGGCCGATCAATTTGACATGTCCGCACTAAATCTTCCATAGCTTTTGATTTAAATCTCAGAATGACACGAATCTAGTGCCCACGATAATCTAGCTCAATTTTCTATATTGTGACAAAGTTTGAACATAAATAGATACGACAAAGCATCCAAGTTGTCCAATCCATCCCAAACTTCGTGATGCCTTGCATTATTTTTAATTTATATGCTTTTACTAAATGAGCACCAATTATCAGTTTAGAATGATCATTTTAATTGGCCGATGACTTTGTCAAGTCTACACTAAATTGTCCATAACTTTTGATTTATAACTCACAATGACACGAATCAATTTCCCACATTAAGCTAGTTCAATTTTCTATATTGTGACAAAATTTGAGATAGAACTAGATACGACAAAGCATCCAAGTAATGCAATCTATCAAAAACTGTGAGATGCCATGCTTATGCTTCATTTATAAGGCTTAACTCAATGAGCACCAATGATTAGTTTAGAATGATAACTTTAACTGGCCGATCAACTTGATATGTTCGTACTAAATCTTCCGTAACTTTTGATTTAGAGCTTAGAATGATTCCGGAATCCAATGCCCACGTTAAGCTAACTCAATTCTCTGTGTTTTGACAAAATTTGAGACAGAAATACAGACGACAAAGCGTCCAAGTAATCTAATCTATCCCTAAATGCTTGATGTCATGTTGTATGCTTCATTTATAAGCATTTACTTAATGAGCACTAGTGATAAGTTTAGAATGGTCGTCTTAACTGGTCGATCAACTTGTGTTTCTGCATTAAATCATCCATAACTTTTGATTTATAGCTCAAAATGACACGAATCCAATGCCCACATTAAGCTAGCTTAATTTTCTATATTGTGACAAAATTTGAGACAGAAATAGACACGACAAAGTGTCCAACTAATCCAATCTATCCAAAACTGTGTGATGCCAGTATTATGCTTCATTTATAGGCATTTACTTAATGAGCACCAACTATCAGGTTAGAATGATCATATTAACTGGCCAATCAACTTGACATGTCGGCATTAAATCGACCGTAACTTTTTATTTTGAGCTAAAAAATGACACGAATCCAATGCCCGCATGAGCTAGCTCAATTTTCTATATTTTGACGAAATTTGAGACATATATAGAGACAACAAAGCGTCCAAATAATCCAATCATTCCAAACTCCTTGATGCCATGCATTATGCTTCATTTGTAAGCCTTTACTTAATGAGCACCAATGATCAGTTTAGAATGATCACTTTAACTGGCTGATCAACTTGACATGTCCGCACTAAATCGTCCATAACTTTTGATTTAGAGCTTAGAATGATACGAATCCAATCCCCACGTTAACCTAGCTCAATTTTCTCTATTTTGACAAAATTTGAGAAAACAATAGAGATAACAATGTGTCCAAGTAATCCAAACTACTTGATGCCATGCTTTATGCATCATTTATAAGCTTTTACTCAATGAGCACCAATGATCAGTTTTGAATGATTATTTTAACTGGCCGATGAACTTGACATGTACCCTCTAAATCGTCTGTAACTTTTGATCTAGAGCTCTGAAACACACGAATCAAATGCCCACGTTAAGCAAGCTCAATTTTCTATATTGTAACAAAACTTAAAACAGAAATAGATACAACAAAGCGTCCAAGAAATCCAATCTATCCAAAACTGTGTAATGCCATTCATTATGCTTCATTTATAAGCCTTTACTCAATGATCACCAATGATCAGTTTAGAATGATCACCAATGATCAGTTTAGAATGATCACCAATGATCAGTTTAGAATGATCACTTTAACAGGCCGATCAACTTGACATGTCACCATTAAATGATTGTAACTTTTGATTTAGAGCTCAGACTAACACGAATCCAATACCCACGTTAAACTAGCTCCATTTTCTATATTGTAACAAAATTTTAGACAGAAATAGGTACGACAAATCATCGAAGTAATCCAATCTATCCAAAACTGTGTGATGGCATGCATTATGCTTCATTTATAAGCATTTACTCAGTCATCACCAATGATCAGATGAGAATGATCACTTTAACTGGCCGATCAACTTGACATGTCTGCACAAAATCGTTCGTAACTTTTAATTCAGAGCTCATAATGATACGAATCCAAAGCCCACGTCAAGCTAGCTCAATTTTCTATATGGTGACAAAATTTGAGACAGAAATAGATACGACAAAGCATCCAAGTAATCTATTCCATCCCAAACTGCATGATCCCATGCATTATTTTTCTTTTATAAACTTTTACTAAATGAGCACTAATGATCAGTTTAAAATGATCATTTTAACGGTCCGGTCAACTTGTCATGTCTGCATTAAATCGTCCATAACTTTTGATTTATATCTTAGAATGAAACGAATCCAATGCCCACATTAAGCTAGTTCAATTTTCTATATTTTGACAAAATTTGATACATAACTAGATACGTCAAAGTGTCCAAGTAATCCAATTTATCCCAAACTGCGTGATGCAAGGCCTTATGCTTCATTTATGAGCTTTTACTCAATGAGCACCAATGATCAGTTTAGAATGATCATTTTAACTTGCCGATCAACTTGACATATCCACACTAAATCGTCTGTAACTTTTGATTTAGAGCTAAAATGACACGAATCCAATGCCCACGTTAAGCTAGCTCAATTTTCTATATTTTGACGAAATTTGAGATAGATTTAGAGACAACAAAGCATCCAAGTAATCCCATCTATCCCAAAGTGCGTGATGCCACGCTTTATGCTTCATTTATAAGCCTTTACCTAATGAGTACCAAATGATCAGTTTAGAATGATCACTTTAACTACTCGATCAACTTGACATGTCCGCAATAAATCATGTGTAACTTTCGATTTAAAGCTCAGAAACACACGAATCCAATGCTACAAAGTGTCCACGTAATCCAATCCATCCCAAACTACGTGATGTCATGCATTATTTTTCATTTATAAGATCTTACTCGATGAGCACCAATGATTAGTTTAGAATGATCATTCTAACTGGCCGATGACTTTGTCATGTCTGCACGAAATCGTCCATAACTTTTGATTTATAGCTCAGAATGACACGAATCCAATGCCCACATTGAGCTAGTTCAATTTTCTATATTTTAACAAAGTTTGAGACAGAAATAGATACGACAAATCGTCCAAGTACTCCAATACATCCCATACTGCGTGATGCCATGCATTATTTTTCGTTTATAAGCTTTTACTCAGTGAGCACCAATATTTAGTTTAGAATGATCATTTTAACTGGCCGATGACTTTGTCATGTCTGCACTAAATCGTCCATCATTTTTGATTTATAGCTCAGAATGACACGAATCAAATGCCCAAATTAAGCTAGTTCAACTTTTTATATTGTGACAAAATTTGACACATAACTAGATATGACAAAGCGTCCAAGTAATCCAATCCATCCAAAACTGTGTGATGCCAAACATTATGCTTCATTTATAAGCCTTTACTCAATGAGCACCAATGATTAGTTTAGAATAACCAAATTACCTGGCCGATGAACTTGACATGTCCGCACGAAATCGTATGTAACTTTTGATTTTGACCTTAGAATGACACAAATCCACTGTCCACGTTAAGCTAGATAAATTTTCTATATTTTGACAAAATTTGTTATGGAAGTAGAGACGAAAAAGCGTACAAGTAATCCAATCTATCCAAAACTGTGTGATGCCATGCATTATGCTTCATTTATAAGCCTTTACTCAATGAGACCCAATGATGAGATTAGAATAATCATATTAACTGGCCGATTAGCTTGACACATATCCGCACTAAATCGTCTGTAACTTCTGATTTAGAGATCAAAATTACACGAATCCAATGCCTACGTTAAGCTAGCTTAATTTTCAATATTTAGACAAAATTTTAGACAAAAATAGAGATAACAAAGCGTCCAAGTAATCCAATCTATCGAAACCCCTTAATGCTATGCATTATGCTTCATTTATAATCCTTTACTTAATGAGCACCGATGATCAGTTCAGAATGATCAATTTAATTGGCGATCAACTTGACATGTCTGCATTAAACGTCCGTAACTTTTGATTTAAAGCTCAGAATAACACGAATTCTGTGCCCATGTTAAGCTAGCTCAATTTTCAATATTGTGAAAAAATTTGAGACCGAAATAGGTATGACAAAGCATCCAAATAATTCAATCCATTCCAAACTGCGTGATGCCATGCATTATTTTTTATTATTAATTTTTTACTCAATGAGCACCAATCATCAATTTAGAATGATCATTTTAACGGCCCGATCAACTTGTTATGTCTTCACTAAATCGTCCATAACTTTTGATTTATAGCTCAGAATGACACGAATCCAATGCCCACACTAAGCTAATTCAATTTTCTATATTGTGACAAAATTTGACACATAAAGAGATACGACAAAGACTCCAAGTAATCTAATGTTTCCAAAAATGTGTGATGCCATGCATTTTACTTCATTCATAAGCCTTTACTTAATGAGCATCAATGATCAGTTCAGAATGATCAATTTAACTGGCCAATCAACTTGACATCTCTGCACTAAATCGTCTGTAACTTTTGATTTAGAGCTCAGAATTACACGAATCCTATGCACACGTTAAGCTAGTTTAATTTTCTATATTGTGACACAATTTGAGACAGAAATAGATATGACAAAGCATCCAAGTTGTTCAATCCATTCCAAACTGCATGATGCCATTCATTATTTTTCATTATTAAGCTTTTACTCAATGAGCACCAATCATCAGTTTAGAATGATCATTTTAACTAGCTGATCAACTTCTCATGTCTGCACTAAATCATCCGTAACTTTTGTTTTAGAGCTGGGAATTACACGAATCCTGTGCCCATGTTAAGCTAGTTTAGTTTTCTATATTGTGACAAAATTTGAGACCGAAATTGATATGACAAAGCGTCCAAGTAATCCAATCTATCCAAAACTGTGTGATGGCATGAATTTTAGTTCATTTATAAGCCTTTACTTAATGAGCATCAATGATCAGTTCAGAATAATCATTTTAACTGGCCAATCAACTTGACATCTCTGCACTAAATTGTCTGTAACTTTTGATTTAGAGCTCAGAATTACACGAATCATGTGCCCACGTTAAGCTAAGCTCAATTTTCTATACTGTGACAAAATTTGAGACATAAATAGATACGACAAAGCATCCAAGTACTTCAATCCATTCCAAACTGCGTGATGTCATGCCTTATTTTTCATTATTAAGCTTTTACTCAGTGAGCACCAATCATCAGTTTGGAATGATCATTTTAACTAGCCGATCAACTTGTCATGTCTGCACTAAATTATCCATAACTTTTGATTTATAGCTCAGAATGACACGAATCCAATGCCCACATTAACCTAGTTCAATTTTCTATATTGTGACAAAATATGAGACAGAAATAGATACGACAAAGCGTCCAAGTAATCCAATCTATCCAAAATTGTGTGATGCCATGCATTTTGCTTCATTTATAAGCCTTTACTCAATGAGACCCAATGATTAGTTTAGAATAATTATATTAACTGACCGATCAACTTAACATGTCCACACTAAATCGTCCGTAACTTTTTATTTTGAGCTTATAATGACGCGTGTCCAGTGCCCCATTAAAGTAGATAAATTTTCTATATTTTGACAAAATTTTAGACAGAAGTAGAGACGACAAAGCGTCCAAATAATCCAATCTATCCCAAACTGCGTGATGCCATGCATTATGCTTCATTTATAAAACTTTACTCAATGGTCTCTAGTGATTAGTTTTGAATAATCATATTAACTGGCCGATCAACTTGACATGTCCGCACTAAATCGTCTCTAACTTTTGATTTAGAGCTTATAATGACATGAATCCAATGTCCACATAAAGCTAGCTCAATTTTCTATATTTTGACAAAATTTGAGACAAAAATAGATACGACAAAGCGTTTAAGTAATCCAATCAATCCCAAACTGCGTGATGCAATGCATTATTTTTCATTTTTCAATTATCAGTTTAGAATGATCATATTAACTGGCCCATCAACTCGACATGTCCTCACTAAATCGTCTATAACTTTTGATTTAGAGTTCAGAATGACACGAATCCAATGCCCATTTTAAGCTAGCTTAATTTTCTATATTGTTACAGAATTTGAGACCGAAATAGATACGACAAGGCGTCCAAGTAATCCAATCTATCCAAAACTGTGTGATGCCATGTATTATGCTTCATTTATAAGGCTTTACTTAATGTGCACCAAGTATGAGTTTAGAATGATCATATTAGCTGGCCGATCGACATGACAAATCGTGTATAACTTTTGATTTTGAGCTCAGAATGACACGAATCAAACGCCATGTTAAGCTAGCTCAATTTTCTATATTGTAACAAAATTTGAGGCAGAATTAGATACGACAAAGCGTCCAAATAATCCAATCTATCCAAACTCCTTGTTGCCATGCATTATGTTTCATTTATAAGCCTTTACTTAATGAGCACCAATGCTCAGTTTAGAATGATCACTTTAACTGGCCGATGAACTTGACATGTCCGCACTAAATCGTCCATAACTTTTTATTTAGAGCTCATAATGTCACGAATCCAATGCCCACGTTAACCTAGCTCAATTTTATATATTGTGACAAAATTGGAGATAAAAAATGGTCATTCTAACTAGACGATCAACTTCTCATGTCTGCACTAAATCACCCATAACATTTAATTTATAGCTCAGAATGACATGAACCCAATGCTCACATTAAGCTAGTTCAATTTTCTATATTGTGAACAAATTTGAGACAAAACTAGATTCGACAAAGTGTCCAAGTAATCCAATCCATCCCAAACAGCGTGATGCACTTCTTTTAGCTTCATTCATAAGCCTTTACATAATGAGCACCAATGATCAGTTTAGAATGATCACTTTAACTGGCCGATTCACATGACATGTCCGCAATAAATCGTCCATAACTTTTGATTTACAGCTTAGAATGACACGAATCCAATCCCCACATTAAGCTAGCTCAATTTTCTATATTTTATTTACAGCTTAGAATGACACAAATCCAATCCCCACATTAAGCTAGCTCAATTTTCTATATTTTGACAAAATTTGAGGCAAAAATAGAGACGACAAAGTGTCCAATTAATCCAGTCTACCCAAAAATCTTGATACGACAAAGCGTCCAAGTAACACACGAATCAAATGCCCACGTTAAGCTAGCTATATTTTCTATATTGTAATAAAATTTGAAACCGAAATAGATACGACAAAGCGTCCAAGTAATCCAATATATCCAAAACTGAGTAATGCAATGCATTATGCTTCATTTATAAGCCTTTACTGAATGAGCACCAATGATCAGTTTAGAATGATCACTTTAACTGGCTGATCAAATTGACATGTCCTCACTAAATCGTCAGTAACTTTATATTTATCGCTCAGAATGACACGAATCCAATGCCCACGTTAAGCTATCCTAATTTTCTATATTGTAACAAAATTTGAGAAAGAAATAGATACCACAAAGCATCCAAGTAATCCAATATATACAAAACTGGGTGATGCCATGCATTATGCTTCATTTATAAGCATTTACTTAATCAGCACCAATGATCAGTTTAAAATGATCACTTTAACTGGCCGATCAACTTGACATTTCCGCACTAAATCGTTCATAACTCTTGACAGAGCTCAAAATGACACAAATACAATGCCCATATTAAGCGAGCTCAATTTTCTATATTGTAACAAAATTTGAGATAGAAATAGATACGACAAAGCGTCGAAGTATTCCAATCTATCCAAAACCGTTTGATGTAATGCATTATGCTTCATTTATAAGCCTTTACTCATTGGGCACCAATGATCAGTTTAGAATGATCATTTTAACTGACCGATCAACTTGACATGTCCGCACTAAATCGTGTGTAACTCTTTATTTTGAGCTCAGAAACACACGAATTCAATGGCCATGTTAAGCTAGCTCATTTTTCTATATTATAATAGCTGAAATAGATACGATCTACTTGAAGCTAGCTCCATTTTCTATATTGTAACAGAATTTGAGATAGAAATAGATACAACAAAGCGTCGAAGTAATCCAATCTATCCAAAACCATGTGATGTAATGCATTATGCTTCATTTATAAGCCTTCACTCATTGGGCACCAATGATCAGTTTAGAATGATCATTTTAACTGACCGATCAACTTGACATGTCCGCACTAAATCGTGTGTAACTCTTTATTTTGAGCTCAGAAAAACACGAATTCAATGACCATGTTAAGCTAGCTCATTTTTCTATATTATAATAAAATTTGGGCTGAAATAGATACGATCAACTTGAAGCTAGCTCAATTTTCTATATTGTAACAAAATTTGAGATATAAATAGATACGACAAAGCGTCGAAGTAATCCAATCTATCCAAAACCGTGTGACGTAATGCATTATGCTTCATTTATAAGCCTTCACTCATTGGGCACCAATGATCAGTTTAGAATGATCATTTTAACTGATCGATCAACTCGACATGTCCGCACTAAATTGTGTGTAACTCTTTATTTCGAGCTCAGAAACACATGAATTCAATGGCCATGTTAAGCTAGCTCATTTTTCTATATTATAATAAAATTTGGGCTGAAATAGATACGACAAAGCGTCGCAGTAATCCAATGTATCCAAAACTGTGTGATGTCATGCATAACGCTTCATTTATAAGTCTTCAGTCATTGGCACCAATGATCACTTTAACCGGCCGATCAACTTCACATGTCCGCAGTAAATCATGTGTAACTTTTGATTTAAAGCTCAATGTGACACGAATCCAATCCCCACGTTAAGCTAGCTCAATTTTTTATATTTTGAAAAAATCTAAGGCAGATATAGAGACAACAAAGCATCCAAGTACTCCAATCTATCCCAAACTGCGTGATGCCATGCTTTATGTTCATTTATTAGCCTTTACCTAATGAACACCAATGATCCGTTTAGAATGATAATTTTAACTGGCCGATCAACTTGTCATGTCTCCACTAAATTGTACATAACTTTTGATTTATAGCTTAGAATGACACGAATCCAATGCGCACGTTATGCTAGTTCAATTTTCTTTATTATGGCAAAATTTGAGATAAAACAAGATACGGCAAAGCATCAAAGTAATCTAATCTATCAAAAACTATGTTACATCATGCATTATGCTTCATTTATAAGCCTTTACTTACTGAGCACCATTGATCACTTAAGAATTATCACTTTAGAATTATCACTTAAGCCTTGACATGTCCGCATTAAATCGTACGAAACTTTTGATTTAGAGCTCAGAATGACACGAATCCAATGCCCACGTTACGCTAGCTCAATTTTCTATATTTTGATAAAATTTGAGAGAGAAATAGAGATGACAAAGCATCCAAGTAATCCAATCCATCCCAAACTACGTGATGCCATGCATTAATTTTCATTTATAAGCTTTTACTCAATGAGCACCAAATATCAATTTAGACTGATCATTTTAACTACACGATGACTTTGTCATGTCTGCACTAAATCGTCCACAACTTTTGATTTAGAGCATAGACTAACACGAATCCAATGCCCACGTTAAGCTAGCTCAATTTCTATATTTTTATAAATTTGAGACTGAAATAGATACGACAAAGCATCGAAGTAATCCAATCTATCCAAACTCCTTGATGCCATGCATTATGCTTCATTTCTAAGCCTTTACTTAATGAGCACCTATGAACAGTTTAGAATGATCACTTTAACTAGCCACTAAACTTGACATGTCCGTACTAAATCGTCCGTAACTTTTGATTTAAAGCTTAGAATGACATGAATCCAATGCCCACGTTAATCTATCTCAATTTTTTATATTGTAACAAAATTTGAGATAGATATAGATGCGACAAAGAGTCCAATTAATCCAATCTATGCAAAAATGTGTGATGCCATGCATTATGCTTCATTTCAAATACTTTACTCAATGAGCACCAATGATCAGTTTAGAATAACCATATTAACTGGCCGATCAACTTGACATGTCCGCACAAAATCGTGCGTACCTTTTGATTTTGAGCTCAGAATGACACAAATCCAATGCCCACGTTAAGCTAGCTCAATTTTCTATATTGTAACAAAATTTAAGATAGAAATAGACATGAGAAAGCGTCCAAGTAATCCAATCTATCCAAAATTGTGTGATGCCATGCATTAGGCATCATTTTATAAGCCTTTACTCAAGAGCACCAATGATCAGTTTATAATAATCATATTAACTGGCCGATCAACTTGACATGTCCGCATGAAATCGTCCGAAACTTTTGATTTTGAGCTCGGAATGACACGAATACAGTGCCCACGTTAAGCAAGATAAATTTTCTATATTTTGATAAAAATTTGAGACGGAAATAGAGACTGCAAAGCGTCCAAGGAATCCAATCTATCCCAAACTACGTGATGCCATGCATTGTGCTTCATTTATAAGCCTTTACTCAATGAGCACCAATGATCAGTTTAGAATAATCATATTAACTAGCCGACCAACTTGACACATGTCCGTACTTAATTGTTTGTAACTTTGATTTAGAGCTCAGAATGACACGAATCCAATCCATACGATAAGCTAGCTCATCTTTACATATTTTGACAAAATTTGAGACCAAAATAGAGACGACAAAGCGTCCAAGTAATCCAATCTATCCAAACTCCTTGATGCCATGCATATGCTTCATTTATAAGCCTTTACTTAATGTGCACCAATTATCAGTTTAGAATGATCACTTTAACTGGCCAATCAACTTGACTTGTCACACTAAGTCATCCGTAACTTTTGATTTAGAGCTCAGAATGACACGAATCCAATGCCCACGATAACCTTGCTCAATTTTCTATATTGTGACAAAATTTGAGACAGAAATAGATATGAAAAAGCGTCCAAGTAATCCAATCCATCCCGAATTGCGTGATGCAATGCATTATTTTTCATTGATAAGTCTTTACTCAATGTGCACCAATGATCAGTTCAGAATGATCACTTTAACTGGCCGATCAACTTGACAAGTCCGCACTAAATCGTCCGTACCTTTTGATTTATAGCTCAGAATGACAAAAATCCAATGCCCACATTAAGCTAGCTCAATTTTCTGCATTGTGACAAAATTTGAGACATAACTAGATATGACAAAGCGTCCAAGTAATCCAATCTATCCCAAACTACGTGATGTCATGCCAAATGCTATATTTATAAACGTTTACTCAATGAGCACCAATGATCAGTTTAGAATGATCACTTTAACTGGCCGATCAACTTGACATGTGCGCACTAAATCATTTCATAACTTTTGATTTAGAGCTCAGAATGACACGAACCCAATGTCCACGTTAAGCTAGCTCAATTTTCTATATTTTGACAAAATTTGAGACACAAATAGATATGAAAAAGCGTCCAAGTAATCCAATCTATCCAAACTACTTGATGCCATGCATTATGCTTCATTTATAAGTCTTTACCTAATGACCACCAATGATTAGTTTAGAATGATCACTTTAACTAGCCAACCAACTTGACATGTCTCCACTAAATCGTCTGTAACTTTTGATTTAGATCTCAAAATGACACGAATACAATGCCGACATTAACCTAGCTCAATTTATTATATTTTGACAAATATTGAGATAGAAATAGCATGACAAAGCGTCCAAATAATCCAATCTATCCAAAACTTTGTGATGCCATGCATTATGCTTCATTTATAAGCCTTTACTCAATGAGCACCAATGATCAGTTTAGAATAATGATATTAACTGGCCGATCAACTTGACATGTCCACTTTAAATCGTTCGTAACTTTTGATTTTGAGGTCAGAATAACAAGAATCCAATGCGCACGTTAAGCTAGCTCAATTTTCTATATTGTAAAAAAATTTGGGACAAAAATAGACACGAGAAAGCGTCCAAGTAATCCAATCTATCTAAAACTTTGTGATATCTTGCATTATGCTTCATTTATAACCCTTTACTGAATGAGCATCAATGATCAGTTTAGATAATAATATTAACTGGCAGATCATTGACATGTGCGCACTAAATCGTCCGTAATTTTTGATTTTGAGCTCATAATGACACGAATATTGTGCCCACCTTAATCTAGATAATTGTTTTTGTATATTTTGATAAATCTGAGATGGAAGTAGAGACGACAAAGCATCCAAGTAATCCAATCTATCCGAAAATGCGTGATGCCATGCATTGTGCTTCATTTATAAGCCTTTACTCAATGAGCACCAATGATCAGTTTAGTATAACCATATTAACTGGCCGATCAACTTGACACATGTTCGCACTAAATCGTTTGTAACTTTTGATTTAGAGCTTAAAATGACACGAATCCAATGCATATACTAAGCTAGCTAAATTTTCAATAGTTTGACAAAATTTGAGACAGACACAGAGACGATAAAGCGTCCAAGTACTCCAATCTATCCAAACTCCATGATGCCATGCATTATGATTCATTTATAAGCCTTCACTTAATGAGCACCATTTATCAGTTTAGAATGATCCCTTAACTGGCCAATCAACTTCACATGTCGCACTAAGTCGTCCGTAACTTTTGATTTAGAGCTCATAATGTCACAAATCCAATGCCCACGTTAATCTAGCTCAATTTTCTATATTGTTACAAAATTTGAGACAGAAATAGATACGAAAAAGTGTCCAAATAACTCAATCAATCACAAATTGTGTGATGCCATGCATTATTTTTCATTTATAAGCTTTTACTAAATGAGCACCAATGATCATTTTAACTGGCCGAACAACTTGTCATGTCTACATTAAATCGTCCATAACTTTTGATTTATACCTTAGAATGACACGAATCCAATACCCACATTAAGCTAGTTCAATTTTCTATATTGTGACAAAATTTGAGACCGAACTAGATACGACAAAGCGTTCAAGTAATCCAGTCCATCCCTTATGATTCATTTATAAGCTTTTACTCAATGAGCACCAATGATCAGTTTAGAATGATCACTTTAACTGGCCAATCAACTTGACATGTCTGCACTAAATTGTCCGTAACTTTTGATTTATAGCTCAGATTGACACGAATCCAATGCCCACGTTAAGCTATCTCAATTTACTATATTTTGACAAAAGTTGAGACAAAAATAGAGACGACAAAGCGTCCAAGTAATCCAATCCATTCAAATTCCTTGACGCCATGCCTTATGCTTCATTTATTAGCCTGTACTTAATGAGCACCGATAATTAGTTTAGAATGATCACTTTAACTGGCCAATCAACTTGACATGTCCGTACTAAATCGTCCGTAAGTTTTGATATATAGCTCAAAATGATACAAATCCAATGCCCACATTAAGCTAGCTCGATTTTCTATATTATGACAAATATTGAGACCAAAATAGATACGACAAAGTGTCCAAATAATCCAATCCATCACGAACTGTGTGATGCCATGCATTATTTTTCATTTATAAGCTTTTACTAAATGAGCACCAATGATCAGTTTAGAATGATCATTTTAACTGGCCGATCAACTTGTCATGTATGCACCAAATCGTCCATAACTTTAGATTTATAGCTTAGAATGACACGATTCTAATGCCTACATTAAACTAGTTCCATTTGCAATATTGTGACAAAATTTAAGGCAGAATTAGATACGACACAGCGTCCAGGTAATCCAATCTATCCAAAACTCTGTGATGCCATTCATTATGCTTCATTTATAAGCCTTTACTCAATGAGCATCAATGATCAGTTTAGAATGATCACTTTAATTGGCCGATCAACTTGACATGTCCGCACTAAATCGTCCGTAACTTTTGATTTATAGTTTAGAATGACACGAATCGAATCCCCACGTTAAGCTAGCTCAATTTTGTATATTTTGACAAAATTTGAAACAAAAATAGAGACGAGAAAGTGTCCAAGTAATCTAATCTATCCAAACTGCTTGATGCCATGCAATATGCTTCTTTTAATAGCCTTAGCTTAATCAACACCAATGATCAGTTTAGAATGATCACTTTAACTGGCCACTCAACTTGACATATTTGCACTAAATCATACGTAGTTTTTGATTTAGAGCTCAGAATGACACGAACCCAATGCCCACGTTAAGCTAGCTCAATTTTCGATATTGTAACAAAATTTGAGACAAAAATACACACGACAAAGCGTCCAAGTAATCCAAATATCCAAAATTGTGTGATGCCATGCATTATGCTTCATTTATAAGCCTTTACTCAATGAGCACCAATGATCAGTTAAGAATATATTAACTTGCCGATCAACTTGACATATCCGCACTAAATCGTCTAACTTTCTATTTTGAGCTCAGAATAACACGAATCCGTTGCCCAAGTTAAGCTAGCTCAATTTTTTATATTGAAAGAAAATTTGAGACAAAAATAGACATGAGAAAGCGTCCAAGTTTTCCAATCTATCCAAACTGTTTGATGTCATGCATTATGCTTCAATTATAAGCCTTAACTCAATGAGTACCAATGATCAGTTTAGAATAATCATACTCACTGGCCGATCAACTTGTCATGCCCGCATTAAATCATCTGTAACTTTTGATTTTGAGCTCAGAATGACATGAATACAGTGCCCCCGTTAAGCTACATAAATTTTCTATATTTTGACAAAATTTGAGACGGAAATAGAGAAGAAAATGCGTCCAAGTAATCCAATCTATCCCAAATTACATGATGCCATGCATTGTGCTACACTCATAAGCTTTTACTCAATGAGCAGCAATGATTAGTTTACAATAATTATACTAACTGGCTGATCAACTAGACACATGTCCGCACCAAATCGTCTATAACTTTTGATTTAGAGCTCCGAATGATATGAATACAATGCATACGTTAAGCTAGCTCAATTTTCTATATTTTGTCAAAATTTGAGACAGAAATAGAAATGGCAAAGCATCTAAGTAATCCAATACATCCCAAACTGTGTGACGCTATGCAATATTTTTCATTTATAAACTTTTACTAAATGAGCACCAATGATCAGTTGAGAATATTCATTTTAACTGGCCGATCAACTTGACATGTCTACAATAAATCGTCCATAACTTTTGATTCGTAGCTTAAAATCACATGAATCTAATGCCCACATTAAGCTATATCAATTTTCTATATTGTGACAAAATTTGAGACAGAACTAGATACAACAAAGCGTACAAGTAATCCAATCTATCGCAAACAGCGTGATGCTGTGCCATGTGCTTCATATGTAAGCCTTTACCTAATGAGAACCAATGATCATTTTAGAATGATCACTTTAACTAGCCGATCAACTTGACATGTCCACACTAAATCGTCCGTAAATTTGTTTTAGTGCTCCGATGACACGAATCCAATGCCCACGTTAAGCTAGATAAATTTTCTATATTGTGACAAAATTTGAGACCAAAATAGATAAAACAAAGCGTCCAAGTAATCCAATCCATCCCAAATTTCGTGATACCATGCATTATTTTTCATTTATAAGCTTTTACTAAATGAGCACCAATGATCAGTTTATAATGATCATTTTAACGGGGAAATCAACTTGCCATGTCTGCTCTAAATCGTCAATAACTTTTGATTTATAGCTTAAAACGACACGAATTCAATGCCCACATTAAGCTAGTTCAATTTTCTATATTGTGAAAGAATTTGAGATAGAACTAGATACGACAAAGCGTCCAAGTAATCTAATATATCACAAACTGCGTGATGTCATGCCTTGGCTTCATTTATAAGCATTTACTCAATGAGCTCAGAATGACAGGAATCCAATGCCCACGTAAATCTAGCTCAATTTTCTATATTATGACAAAATTTGAGACCGAAATAGATACGAAAAAGCGTCCAAGTAATCCAATCCTTCCCAAACTTTGTGATGCCATGCATTATTTTTCTTTTATAAGCTTTTACTAAATGAGCACCAATGATCAGTTTAGAATGATCATTTTAAGTGGTCGATCAACTTCTCAGATCTGCACTAAATCGTCCATAACTTTTGATTTATAGCTTAGAATGACACGAATCCAATGCCCACGTTAAGGTAGTTCAATTGTCTATATTGTGACAAAATTAGAGATAAAACTAGATACAACAAAGCATCCAAGTAATCCAATCTATCTCAAAATGCGTGATGCAATTCCTTAGGCTTCATTTATAAGTTTCTACTCAATGAGCACCAATGATCACTTTATAATTATCACTTTAACTGGCATATGAACTTGACATGTCGCACTAAATCATTCGTAACTTTTGATTTAGAGCTAAGAATGACACGAAACCAATGCCCATGTTAAGCTAGCACAATTTTCTATAATTTGACAAAATTTGAGACATATTTTGAGACACAAAGCATCCAAGTAATCCAATCTATCCCAAACTGTGTGATGCCATGCTTTATGCTTCAATTATAAGCCTTACCTAATGAGCACCAATGATCAGTTTAGAATGATCATTTTAAGTGGCCGATCAACTTGACATATCCGCACTAAATCGTGTGTAACTTTCAATTTAGAGCTCAGAAACACACGAATCCAATGCCCACGTTAATCAAGCTCAATTTTCTATATTTTAACAAAATTTGAGACATAAATAGATACGATAAAGCATCCAAGTAATCCAATATATCCAAAACTGTGTGATGTCATGCATTATGCTTCATTGATAAGTCTTTACTCAGTGGGCACTAATGATCACTTTAGAATGATCACTTTATCTAGCTGATCAACTTGACATGTCCGCACTAAAGCGTCTGTAACTTTTGATTTAGTGCTTAGAATGACACGAATCCAATGCCCACTTTAAGCTACCTCAATTTTCTATATTGCGACAAAATTTCAAACAGAAATAGAGACGACAAATTGTCCAAGTAATCCAATCTATCCAAACTGTTTGATGCCATGCAATATGCTTCATTTATAAGCTTTAGCTTAAGAAACACAAATTATGAGTTTAAATTATCACTTTAACTGGATACTCAATTTGACATGTTTGCACTAAATCTTTCGTAACTTTTGATTTAGAGCTCACATTGACACGAATCCAATTCCCACGTTAAGTTTGCTCAATTTTCGATATTGTAACAAAATTTGAGACAAAAATAGACAGGACGAAGCGTCAAAGTAATCCAATCTGTCCAAAACTGTGTGATGCCATGCATTATGTTTCATTTATAAGCCTTTACTCAATGAGCACCAATGGTCAGTTTAGAATAATCATATTAATTGGCCAATCAACTTGACATGTCCGAACTAAATTGTCCGTAACTTTTGATTTTGAGCTCAGAATGATAGGAATACAATGCCCACGTTAAGCTAGATAAATTTTCTATATTTTGTTAAAATTTGAGATGGAATTAGAGACGACAAAGCATCCAAGAAATCGAATCTATCCCAAACTGCGTGATGCCATGCATTGTGCTTCATTTATAAGCTTTACTCAATGAGCACCAATGATTAGTTTAGAATAATCATATTAACTGGCCGATCAACTTGACACATTTCTGCACTAAATAGTCTATAATTTTTTTTTAGAGCTCAGAATTATACGAATCCAATGTATACGTTAAGTTATATCAATTTTCTATATTTTGATAAAATTTGAAACAGAAATAGAGACGTCAAAGCGTTCAAGTAATCCAATCTATCCAAACTTCTTGATGCCATGCATTATGCTTCATTTATAAGCCTTTACTTAATGAGCACCAATGATCAGTTTAGAATGATCACTTTAACTGGCAGTTCAACTTGACATGTCGCACTAAATAGTCCGTAACTTTTGATTTAGGGTTCAGAATGATATTAATCCAATGCTCAAGTTAAGCTAGCACAATTTTCTATATTTTGGCAAAATTCGAGACAAATATATAGGTACAAAGCATCCAAGTAATCTAATCTATCCCAAACTACGTGATGCCATGCTTTATGCTTCCTTTATAAGCCTTTACTATAGCACCAATGATCAGTTTAGAATGATCACTTTAAGTGGCCGATCAACTTGACATATCCGCACTAAATCGGAGGTAGCTTTCAATTTAGAGCTCAGAAACACACGAATCCAATGCCCAGGTTAATCAAGCTCAATTTTATATATTGTAACAAAATTTGAGGCAAAAATAGATACGATAAAGCGTCCAAGTAATCTAATTGATGTCATGCATTATGCTTCATGGATAATTCTTTACTCAATGAGCACTAATGAACAGTTTAGAATGATTACTTTAACTGTCCGATCAACTTGACATATCCGCACTAAATCGTCCATAACTTTTGATTTAGAGCTCAAAAAGACACGAATCCAATGCCCACGTTAAGCTACCTCAATTTTCTATATTCTGACAAAAATTGAAACATAGATAGAGATGACAAATCGTCCAAGTATTCCAATCTATCGAAACTGCTTGATGCAATGCAACATGCTTCATTTATAAGCCTTACCTTAATAAACACCAGTTATGAGTTTAAATTATCATTTTAACTGGCCACTCAACTTGACATGTCAGCACTAAGTCTTCCATAACTTTTGATTTAGAGCTCAAATTGACACGAATCCAATGCCCACGTTAAGCTAGCTCAATTTTTGATATTGTAACAAAATTTGAGATAAAAGTAGACATGACAAAGCATCCAAGTAATCCAATCTATCCAAAACTGTGTGATGCCATGCATTATATTTCATTTATAAGCCTTTACTCAATGAGCACCAATGGTCATCTTAGAATAATCATATTAACTGGCCGATGAACTTGACATGTCCGCAATTAATTGTCGGTAACTTTTGATTTTGAGCTCAGAATGATACGTATACAATGCCCACGTTAATTTAGATAAATTTTCTATATTTTGATAAAATTTGAGACGGAAGTAGAGACGACAAAGCATCCAAGTAATCAAATCTATCCCAAACTGCGTGATGCCATGCATTGTGCTTCATTTATAAGGTTTTACTCAATAAGCACTAATGATCAGTTCAGAATAATCATATTAACTGGCCGATCAACTTGACACATGTCCGCACTAAATCGTCTATAACTTTGGATTTAGAGCTCAGAATTACATGAATCCAATGCATACGTTAAGCTAGCTCAATTTTCTATATTTTGATAAAATTTGAGACAGAAATATAGATAACAAAGTGTCCAAGTAATCCAATCTATCTAAACTCCTTGATGGCATGCATTATGCTTTATATATAAGCCTTTACTCAATGAGAATCAATGATCAGTTTAGAATGATCACTTTAACTGGCCGATCAATTTGACATGTCCGCACTAAATCGTCTGTAACTTTTGATTTAGAGCTTTGAAGGACACGAATACAATGTGTACGTTAATCTAGCTCAATTTTCTATATTTTCAAAAAAATAGAGACCGAAATAGAGATGACAAAGCGTCCAAGTAATCAATCAATCCAAAGTACTTGGTACCAAGTATTATGCTTCATTTATAAGCCATTACTTAATGAGCACCAATGATCAGTTTAGAATAATCACTTTAACTAGCCAATCAACTTGACATGTCCGCACTAAATCGTCTATAACTTTTGATTTAGAGCTCAGCATGACACGAATCCAATGCCCATGTTAAGCTAGCTCAATTTTCTATAGTATAACAAAATTTGAGACAGAAATAGATACAACAAAGCGTCCAAGAAATCCAATACATCCCAAACTTAGAGATGTCATGCATTATTTTTCTTTTATAAGCTTTTACTAAATGAGCACCAATGATCAGTATGTAATGATCATTTTAACTGGCCGATAAACTTGTCATGCCTGCACTAAAATGTCCACAACTTTTGATTTATAGCTTAGAATGACACGAATCCAATACCCACATTAAGGTAGTTCAATTATCTATATTGTGACAAAATTTGAGATAAAAGTAGATACGACAAAGAGTCCAAGTAATCTAATCTATCCCAAACTGCGTGATGCCATGCCTTATGCTTCATTCATAAGACTTTACTCAATGGGCACTAGTGATCAGTTTAGAATGATCACTTTAACTGGCCAATCAACTTGACATGTCCGCACTAAATCGTCTGTAACTTTTGATTTAGAGCTCAGAAGGACACGAATACAATGTCCACGTTAAGGTAGCTCTCTATATTTTGAAAAAATTAGAGACCGAAATAGAGATGACAAAGCATACAAGTAATCCAAACTATCCAAACTACTTGATACCATGCATTATGCTTCATTTATAAACCTTTACTTAATGAGCACCAATGATTAGTTTAGAATCATCACTTTAACTTAATGAGCACCAATGATCAGTTTAAATTATCATTTTAACTGGCCACTAAACTTGACATGTCTGCACTAAATTGTCCGTAACTTTTCATTTAGAGTTCAGAATGACACGAATCCAATGCCCACGTTAAGCTAGCTCAATTTTCAATATTGTAGCAAAATTTGAGACAAAAATAGACACGACAAAGCGTCCAAGTAATCCAATCTATCCAAAACTGTGTGATGTCATGCATTATGCTTCATTTATAAGCCTTTAATCAAAGAGCACCAATGATCAGTTTAGAATAATCATATTAACTGGCCGATCAACTTGACATTTCTTTATTAAATCGTCTATAACTTTTGATTTTGAGCTCAGAATGACATGAATACAGTGCCCACTGAAGCTAGATAAACTTTTGATACTTTGACAAAATTTGTGACGGAAGTAGAGACGACACAGCGTCCAAGAAATCGAATTTATCCGAAACAGCGTGATGGCATGCATTGTGCTTCATTTATATGCTTTTACTCAATGAGCACCAATGATCAGTTTAGAATAATCATATTAACTGGCCAATAACCTTGACACATGTCCGCACTAAATCATCTGAAACTTTTGATTTAGAGCTCCGAATTACACGAATCCACTGCATACGTTAAGCTAGCTCAATTTTCTATATTTGACATGTCCGTACTAAATCGTTCATAACTTTTGATTTAGAGCTCAGAGATACAAGAATCCAATGCCCACATTAAGGTAGTTCAATTTTCTATATTGTCACAAAATTTGAGATAGAAATAGATACGAAAAAGCGTCCAAGTAATATAATCCATCACAAACTGCATGATGCCATGCATTATTTTTCATTTATAAGCTTTTACTAAATGATCAACAGTGATCAGTTTATAATGATCATTTTAACTGGCCGATCAACTTGTCATATCTGCACTACATCGTCCATAATTTTTTATTTATAGCTTAGAATGACACGAATCCAATGCCCCACATTAAGCTAGTTCAATTTTCTAAGTTGTGAAGAAATTTGAGACAGAACTAGATATGACAAAGCATCCAAGTAACCCAATCTATCCAAAGCTGTGTGAAGCTATGCATTACTCTTCATTTATAAGCCTTTACACAATGGGCATCAATGATCACTTTAACTGGCGGATCAACTTGACATGTTCGCATTAAATTATCCATAACTTTTGATTTAGAGCTCAGAATGACACGAATGCATTGCCCACATTTACCTAGCTAAATTTTCTACATTTTTTCAAAATTTGAGACAAAAATAGAGATGATAAAGTGTCCAAGTAATCCAATCTATCCAAACTCCTTGATGCCATGCTTTACGCTTTATTTATAAGCCTTTACTTAATGACCACCAATGATCACTTTAAAATGATCACTTTAACTGTACGATCAACTTGATATTTCCGCACTAAATCATTCGTAACTTTTGATATATAGCTCAAAAACACTAGAATCCAATGCCCACATTAAGCTAGCTCAATTTTCTATATTCTCACAAAATTTGAGACAGAAATAGATAGAAAAAACCGTCCAGGTAATCTAATCCATTCCAAACTGCTTGATGCCATGCATTATTTTTCATATATAAGATTTTACTAAATGATTTACCAATGATCAGTTTAAAATAATCATTTTAAATAGGCGATCAACTTGTCATGTCTACACTAAATCGTCCATAACTTTTGATTTATAGCCTAGAATGACACGAATCCAATGCCCACATTAAACTAGTTCAATTTTCTATATTATTAATAAATTTGAGACAGAACAAGATACGACAAAGCATCCAAGTAATCCAATCTATCCCAAACTGCGTGATGCCATGCCTTATGCTTCATTTATGAGCCTTTACTCAATGAGCACCAATGACCAGTTTAGATTGATCTCTTTAACTGGCCTATCAACTCGACATGTACGCACTAAATCGTCCTTAACATTTGATTTAGAGCTCTGAATGACACGAATCCAATGCCCACGTAAAGGTAGCTCAGATATCTATATTTTGAGAATATTGGAGACATAATTAGATACGACAAAGCGTCCAAGTAATCCAATCCATCCCAAATTGCGTGATGCCATGCATTATTTTTCATTATTAAGCTTTAACTCAATGAGCACAAATGATTAGTTTAGAATTATCATTTTAACTGGCCCACGTTAACTAGATAAGTTTTCTATATTTTTACAAAATTTGAGACGGAAGTAGAGACGACAAAGCGTCCAAGTAATCGAATCTATCCCAAACTACGTGATGCCATGGATTGTGCTTCATTTATAAACTTTTACTCAATGAGCACCAATGATCAGTTTAGAATAATCATATTAACTGGTCGATCAACTTGGCACATGTCCGGACTAAATCGTCTGTAACTTTTGATTTAGAGCTCTGAATGACACGAACCCAGTGCATACGCTAAGCTAGCTCAATTTTCTATATTTTGACATGTCCGCACTAAATCGTTCGTAACTTTTGATTTAGAGCTAACAAACACAAGAATCCAATGCCCACATTAAGATAGCTCAATTTTCTATATTTTCAAAAAAATTTGAGAAAGAAATAGATACGAAAAAGCGTCCAAGTAATCTAATCCATCCCAAACTGCGTGTTGCATTATTTTTCATTAATAAGCTTTTACTAAATGATCACCAATGATTATCGTAGAATGATCATTCTAACTGGCCGATCAACTTGTCATGTCTGCACTAAATCGGTCACAAATTTTGATTTATAGCTTAGAATAACACGAATCCAATGCCCACACTAAACTAGTTCAATTTTCTATATTATGAAGCAATTTGAGACAGAACTAGACAAAACAAAGCGTCCAAGTAATCCAACCTATCCCAAACTTTGGGACTCCATGCCTTATGCTTCATTTATGAGCCTTTACTCAATGAGCACCAATGATCAGTTTAGAATGATCACTATAACTGGCCAATCAACTCGACATTTACGCACTAAATCGTCCATAACTTTTGATTTAGAGTTTAAAATGACACGAATCCAATGCCCACGTAAAGCTAGCTCAATTTTCTATATTTTGGCAAAACTGGAGACATAAATAGATACGACAAAGCATCCAAATAATTTAATCCATCCAAACTACGTGATGCCATGCATTATTTTTCATTATTAAGCTTTTACTTAATGAGCACCAATGATCAGTTTGGAATGATCATTTTAACTGGCCGATCAACTTGTCATGTCTCCACTAAATCGTGAATAACTTTTGATTTATTGGTCAGAATGACAGGAATCCAGTGCCCACATTAAGCTAGTTCAAGTTTCTATATTGTAACAAAATTTGAGACAGAACTAGAAATGTCAAAGTGTCCTAGTAATTCAATCTATCCAAACTGTGTGTTGTTATGCATTTTGCTTCATTTATAAGCATTTACTCAATGAGCAACAATGATCAGTTTAGAATAATCATATTAACTGGCGGATCAACTTGACATGTCCGCACTAAATCGTCCGTAATTTTTGATTCTGAAATCAGAATGACATGAATCCAATGCCCACGTTAACTAGATAACTTTTCTATATTTTTTCAAAATTTGAGGTGGAAGTAGAGACGACAAAGCATCCAAGTAATCGAATCTGTCCCAAACTATGTGATGCCATGGATTGTGCTTCATTTATAAACTTTTCCTCAATGAGCACCAATGATCAGTTTAGAATAATCATATTAACTTGCCGATCAACTTGGCACATGTCCGGACTAAATCTTCTGTAACTTTTGATTTAGAGCTCTGTATGACACGAATCCAGTGCCTACGCTAAGCTGGCTCAATTTTCTATATTTTGACATGTCCACACTAAATCATTCGTAACTTTTGATTTAGAGCTCAGAAACACAAGAATCCAATGCCCACATTAAGCTATTTCAATTTTCTATACTGTCACAAAATTTGAGATAGAAATATATACGAAAAAGCGCCCAATTAATCTAATACATCCCAAACTGTCTGATGCCTTGCATGATTTTTCATTTATAAGCTTTTACTAAATGATCAACAACGATCAGTTTAGAATGATCAATTCAACTGGCCGATCAACTTGTCATGCCTGCACCAAATGCTCCATAACTTTTGATTTATAGCTTAGAATGACACGAATCCAATGCCCACATTAAGCTAGTTCAATTTTCTAAGTAATGAAGAAATTTGAGACATAACTAGATACGACAAAGCGTCCAAGTAATCCAATCTATCTCAAACAGCATGATGCCATGCCTTATACTTCATTTATGAGCCTTTTTACTCAATGAGCACCAATGATCAGTTTAGAATGAACACTTTAACTGGCCGATCAACTCGACATGTTCGCACTAAATCGTCCGAACTTTTTATTTAGAGCTCCGAATGACACGAATCCAATGCCCACGTAAAGCTATCTCAATTTTATATATTTTGACAAAACTGGAAACAAAAATAGATACGACAAAGCGTCCAAGTAATCCAATCAATCGCAAACTGCGTGATGCCATGCATTATTTATCATTATTACGCTTTTACTCAATGGGTACCAATGATCAGTTTAGAATGATCATTTTAACTTGTCGTTCAACTTTTCATGTCTCCACTAAATCGTGCATAACTTTTTATTTATATGTCAGAATGACACGAATCGAATGCCCACATTATGCTAGTTCAAGTTTCTATATTGTGACAAAATTTGAGACAGAAATAGAAATGTCAAAGTGTCCTAGTAATTCAATCTATCCAAACTGTGTGTTGCTATGCATTTTGCTTCATTTATAAGCATTTACTCAATGAGCACCGATGATCAGTTTCGAATAATCATATTAACTGGCCGATCAACTTAACATGTCCGCACTAATTCATCCGTAACTTTTGATTTTGAGCTCTGAATGACACGAATAAAAAGCCCACGTTAAGGTAGACCAATTTTCTATATTGAACAAAATTGGAGACAGAAATAGATACAACAAAGCCTCCAAATAATCCAATCTATCCAAAACTGTGTGAAGCCATGCATTATTCTTCATTTATAAGCCTTTGCTCAATGGGCATCAATGATCAGTTTAGAATGATCACTTTAACTGGCGGATCAACTTGACATGTCCGCACAAAATCATACGTAGCTTTTTATTTAGAGCTCATAATGACACGAATCCAATGCCCACGTTAAGTTAGCTCAATTGTCTATATTTATCAAAATTTGAGGCAGAAATAGAGATGATAAAGCGTCTAAGTAATCCAATCTATCCAAACTCCTCGATGTCATGGTTTATGCTTCATTAATAAGCCTTTACCTAATGACCACCAGTGATCAATTTAGAATGATTATTTTAACTGTATGATCAACTTGACATGTCCGCACTAAATTGTTCCTAACTTTTGCTTTAGAGCTCGGAAACACAAGAATCCAATGCCCACATTAAGATAGCTCAATTTTTTTTTAATTGTCACAAAATTTGAGACATAAATAGATACGAAAAAGTATCCAAATAATCTAATTCATCCCAAACTACATGATGCCATGCATTATTTTTCATTTATAAGCTTTTACTAAATGATCACCAATGATTACCGTAGAATGATCATTCTAACTGGCCGATCAACTTGTCATGTCTGCACTAAATCGGTCATAACTTTTTATTTATAGCTTAGAATGACACGAATCCAATGTCCACATTAAGCTAGTTCAATTTTCTATATTATGAAGCAATTTGAGACTGAACTAGATACAACAAAGCGTCCAAGTAATCCAATCTATCTCAAACAGCGCGATGCCATGCCTTATGCTTCATTTATGAGCCTTTACTCAATGAGCACCAATGATCAGTTTAGAATGATCACTATAACTGGCCGATCAACTCGACATGTACGCACTAAATCATCCATAACTTTGATTTAGAGCTTAAATTGACACGAATCCAATGCCCACGTAAAGCTAGCTCAATTTTCTATATTTTGACAAAATTGGAGACATAAATAGATACGGCAAAGCATCCAAGTAATCCAATCCATCCCAAACTACCTGATGCCGTTCATTATTTTTCATTATTAAGCTTTTACTCAATGAACACCAATTATCAATTTGGAATGATCATTTTAACTGGCCGGTCAACTTGTCATGTCTCCACTAAATCGTGCATAACTTTTAATTTATAGGTCAACATGTCACGAATCCAGTGCCCACATTAAGCTAGTTCAATTTCCTATATTGTGATAAAATTTGAGACAGAACTAGAAATGACAAAGCGTCCAATTAATTCAATCTATCCTAACAGTGTGATGCCATGCATTTTCCTTCATTTATAAGCCTTTACTCAATGAGCACCAATGATCAGTTTAGAATAACAATATTAACTGGCCGATCAACTTGACATGTCCGCACTAAATCGTCCGTAACTTCTGATGTTGAGTTCAGAATGACACGTATCCAATGCCCACGTTAAGATAGCTCAATTTTCTATATTGTAACAAAATTTGAGACCGAATTAGATACAACAAAGCGTCAATTTTCAATATTTTTTCAAAATTTGAGATAGAAATACAGATGATAAAGCATCCAAGTAATCCAATCTATCCAAACTTCTTGATGCCATGCTTTACGCTTCATTTATAAGCCTTTAATTAATGATCACCAATGATCACTTTAAAATGATCACTTTAACTGTACGATCAACTTGACATGTCCACACTAAATCGTTTGTAACTTTTGATATATAGCTCAGAAACACTAGAATCCAATGCCCACATTAAGCTAGCTCAATTTTCTATATTCTCACAAAATTTGAGACCGAAATAGATACGAAAAAGCGTCCAAGTAATTTAATCCATCCCAAACTGCGTGATGCCATGCATTATAAATGATCATCAATGATCAATTTAGAATAATCATTTTAACTAGCCGATCAACTTGTCATCTCTACACTAAATCGTCCATAACTTTTGATTTATAGTTTAGAATGACATGAATCCAATGCCCACATTATGCTAGTTCAATTTTCTATATTATGAAGAAATTTGAGACAAAACTAGATACGACAAAACTTTCAAGAAATCCAATCTATTCCAAACTGCGTGATGCCATGCCTTATGTTTCATTTATAAGCCTTTACTCAATGAGCACCAATGATCAGTTTAGAATGATCACTTCAACTAACCGATCAACTTGACATGTCCACACTAAATCGTCCGTAACTTTTGATTTACAGCTCAGAATGACACGAATCCAATCCCCACGTAAAGCTAGCTCAATTTTCTATATTTGGACAAAATTTGAGGTAGAAATAGAGACGACAAAGCGTCCAAGTAATGGAATCTATCAAAAATCCTTGATGCCATGCTTTATGCTTTATTTATAAAACTTTACTTAATCACCACCAATGATCAGTTTAGAATGATCTCTTTAACTGGCCGATCAATTTGACATGTCCGCACTAAATTTTCAGTAACTTTTGATTTAGAGCTTAGAAACACACGAATCCAATGCCCATATTAAGGTAGCTCAATTTTTTATATTATAACAAAATTTGAGACAGAAATAGATACGACTAAGCGGCCTAGTAATCCAATCTATCCAAACTGCTTGATGCCATGCATTATGCTTCATTTCTGAGCCTTTACTTAATGAGCACCAATGGTCAGTTTAAAGTGATCACTTTAACTGGGCGAGTAACTTGACATGTCTGCACTAAATCGTTTGTAACTTCTGATTTAGAGCTCAGAATGACACGAATCCAATACCCACATTAAGCTAGTTCAAATTCCTATATTGTGATCAAATTTGAGACAGAACTAGATATGACAAAGCGTCCAAGTAATTCAATCTATCCAAACTGTGTGATGCCATGCATTTTGCTTCATTTATAAGCCTTTACTCAATGAGCACCAATGGTCAGTTTAGAATGATTAATTTAACAGGCCGATTAACTGTAAATGTGTGCACAAATCGTGCGTAACTTTTGATTTAGAGCTTAGAAACACAAGAATCCAATGTCCACGTTAATATAGAAAAATTTACTATATTTTGACAAAAGTTAAAACAGATATAGAGACAAGAAAGCGTCCAAGTAATCCAATCTATCCTAAACTGTGTGATGGCATGCTTTATGCTTAATTTATCAGCCTTTACTTAATTAGCACCAATGATCAATTTAGAATGATCACATTATCCGGCCGATCAACTTGACATGTGCGCACTAAATCTTTAGTGTGTAACTTTTAATTTAGAGCTCAGAAACACACGAATCCAGTGCCAATGTTAAGCTAGCTCAGTTTTCTATATTTTGACAAAATTTGAGACATATATAGAGACAAAAAACGTCCAAGTAATCCAACCTATTCCAAACTGCGTGATGTCATCCTTTATGCTTCATTTATAATCCTTTACTTAATCAGCACCAATGATCAATATAAAATGATCACTTTAACTGGCCGATCAACTTGTCAAGTCACACTAAATCGGGTGTAACTTTCGATTTATAGCTCAGAAACACACGAATCCAATGCCCACGTTAAGCTAGCTCAAGTTTCTATATAGTAACAAAATTTGAGACAAAAATAGATATGACAAAGCGTCCAAGCAATCAAATCTATCCAAAACTGTGTGATGCCATGCATAATGCCAACATTTATAAGCCTTTACTCAATGAGAACCAATGATCAATTTATAATGATCACTTTAGCTGCCCGACCATGTTGACATGTCCGCACTAAATCGTCCGTAACTTTTGATTAAGAGCTCAGAATGACACGAACCCAATACCACACTAAGCTAGCTCAATTTTCTATATTTTCACTTAATTTGAGACAAAAATAGATACGACAAAGCGCCCAAGTAATCTAATCTATCCAAACTGCTTGATGCCATGCATTTTGCTTCATTTATAAGCCTTTACTTAATGAACACTAGTGATCAGTTTAGAATGATCACTTTAACTGGACGATCAACTTGACATGTCCGCACTAAATCGTCTATAACGTTTGATTTAGAGCTCCGAATGACACGAATCCAATGCCTACGGTAAGCTAGCTCAATTTTTTATATTGTGACAAACTTTGAGACATAACTAGATATGACAAAGCATCCAAGTAATCCAATCTATCCAAACTATGTGATGCCATGCATTTTGCTTCATTTGTAAGCCTTTAGTCAATGCGAACCAATGATCAGTTTAGAATAATCATATTAACTGGCCGATCAACCTGACATGTCCGCACTAAATCATCCGTAGCTTTCAATTTTGAGCTCAAAATGACATGAATCTAATGCCCACGTTAAGATAGCTCAATTTTCTATATTTTGATGAAATTTGAGACTGAAATAGAGACAACAAAGCGTCCAAGTAATCGAATCTATCAAAAATACTTGATGCCAATTTATTATGCTTCATTTGTAAGCTTTTACTTAATGAGCACCAATGATCAGTTTAGAATGATCACTTTATTCGGCCGATCAACTTGACATGTCCGCACTAAATCGTGTGTAACTTTTGATTTAGAGCTCTGAAACACCTGAATACAGTGCCAATGTTAAGCTAGCTCAGTTTTCTGTATATTAACAAAATTTGATACAGATATACACACAAAAAACGTCCAAGTAATCCAACCTATCCCAAACTGCGTAATGCCATGCTTTATGCTTCATTTATAATCCTTTACATAATCAGTACCAATGATCAATATAGAACGATCACTTTAACTGGCCGATCAAGTTGTCAAGTCACACTAAATTGGATGTAACTTTCGATTTACAGCTCAGAAACACACGAATGCAATGCCCACGTTAAGCTAGCTCAATTTTCTATATTGTAACAAAATTTGAGACAAAAATAGATATGACAAAGCATCCAAGTAATCAAATCTATCCAAAACTGTGTGATGCCATGCATTATGCCTCATTTATAAGCCTTTACTCAATGAGAACCAATGATCAGTTTATAATGATCACTTTAGCTGACCGACCAACTTGACATGTTCGCACTAAATCGTCCGTAACTTTTGATTTAGAGTTCAGAATGACACGAATCCAATGTCCACGGCAAGCTAGCTCAACTTTTTATATTGTGACAAACTTTGAGACAGAACTAGATATGACAAAGCATCCAACTAATTCAATCTATCTAAACTCTGTGATGCCATGAATTTTGCTTCATTTGTAAGCCTTTAGTCAATGCAAACCAATGATCAGTTTAGAATAATTATATTAACTGTCCGATCAACCTGACATGTCCGCACTAAATCATCCGTAATTTTCGATTTTGAGCTCAGAAGAACATGAATCTAATGCCCACGTTAAGGTAGCTCAATTTTCTATATTTTGACAAAATTTGAGACTGAAATAGAGACAACAAAGCGTCCAAGTAATCGAATCTATCAAAAATACTTGATGCCATGTATTATGCTTCATTTGTAAGCCTTTACTTAATGAACACCAATCAGTTTAGAATGATCACTTGAACTGGTTGATCACCTTGACATTTTCTCACTAAATCGTACGTAACTTTTGATTTATAACTCAGAATGACACAAATTCAATGCCCACATTAAGCTAGTTCAAATTTCTATATTGTGAAAACATAAGAGATAGAACTACATACAATAAAGCATCCAAGTAATCCAATCTATCCCACACTCGTTATGCCATGCCTTGTGCTTCATTTATAAGTCTTTACTCAATGATCACCAATGATCAGTTTAGAATGATTACTTTAACTAGCCGATAACCTTGACATGTCCGCACTACATGGTCCGTAACGTTTGATTTATAGCTCTGAAACACACGAATCCAATGCCCACGTTAAACTAGCTCAATTTTCTATATTTTGACAAAAGTTAAGACAGATATAAAGACAACAAAGCGTCAAAGAATTCCAATCTATCCCAAACTGTGTGATGGCATGCTTTATGCTTCATTTATAAGCCTTCACTTAATGAGCACCAATGATCAATTTTAGAATGATCACTTTAATTGGCCGATCAACTTGACATGTCTGCACTAAATCGTGTGTAACTTTTGATTTAGAGTTCAGAAACACACGAATCCAGTTCCCACGTTAAGCTAGCTCAGTTTTCTATATTTTCACTTAATCTGAGACAGAAATAGATACGACAAAGCGTCCAAGTAATCCAATGAGCACCATTATTCCTCATTTATAAGCCTTTACTCAATGAGCACCATTGAACAGTTTACAATGATCACTTTAGCTAGCCGATCAACTTGACATTTCCGCACTAAATCGTCCGTAACTTTTTGTTTATAGCTCTGAATGATACGAATCCAATGTCCACATTAAGCTAGCTCAATTTTCTATAATTTTAATTAATTGTACACAGAAATAGATACGAGAAAGCACTCAAGTGATCCAATCTATCCCAAACTGCGTTACGCCGTGCCTTGTGCTTCATTTATAAGTCTTTAATCAATGCGCAAAATTATTAGTTTAGAATGATTACTTTAACTGGCCGATCAACTTAACATGTCCGCACTAAATAATCCATAACTTTGATTTAGAGCTCAGAAACACAGGAATCCAATTCCCACGTTAAGCTAGATCAATTTTCTATATTGCAACAAAATTTGAGACAGAAATAGATATGACATAGTGTCCAAGTAAACCATTCTATCCAAAACTGTGTGATGCTATGCATTACGCCTCATTTATAAGCCTTTACTCAATGAGCAACAATAATCAGTTAAAAATGATCACTTTACCTGGCCGATCAACTTGACATGTCCGCACTAAATCGTCCGTAACTTTTGATTTTGAGCTCATAATGACATGAGTCTAGTGCCCTTGTTAAGTTAGATAAATTTTTTAAAGATTGACAAAATTTGAGATAGAAGTAGAGACGACAAAACATCCAAGTAATCCAATATATTCAAAACTGTGTGATGTCATGCATTATGCTTCATTTATAAGCCGTTTACTTAATGAGCACCAATGATCAGTTTAGAATGATCACTTTAAATGGGCGATCATCTTGACATGTCCGCAATAAATCAACCACAACTTTTGATTTAGAGCTTAGAATGACACGAATGCAATACCCACGTTAAGATAGCTCAATATTCTATATTTTTACAAAATTTACACAAATAGAGACGACAAACCATCCAAGTAATCCAATCTATCCAAACTACTTGATGCCATGCATTACGCTTCATTTATAAGCCTTTACTTAATGAGCACCAATGATCAATTTAGAATGATCACTTTAAATGGCCACTCAACTTGACATGTCCGAGCTAAATCATCCGTAAGTTTTAATTTAGAGCTCAGAAACACACAAATCCAATTCCCACATTAAGTAGCTTAATTTTCAATATTGTAACAAAATTTTAGACAGAAATAGATAAGATAAAGCGTCTAAGTAATCCAATCTTTCCAAAACTATGTGATGCCATGCATTTTGCTTCATTTATACGCCTTTACTCAATGAATACCATTGATCAGTTTTGAATAATTATATTAACTGGCCGATTCAGTTGACATGTCCGCACTAAATCATCTGTAACTTTTGATTTTCAGCTCAGAATGACACGAATCCAATGCCCATGTTAGGGTAGATAAATTTTCTATATTTTGACAAAATTTGAGACAGAACTAGAGACGACAAAGTATCCAATAAAATCAAAACTATCCATACTACTTGATGTCATGTATCATGCGTCATTTATAAGCCCTTTCTTAGTGAGCACCAATGATCAGTTTAGAATGATAACTTTAAATGGCCGAGCAACTTTACATGTCCAAACTATATCGTCTGTTACTTTTGATTTAGAGCTAAGAATTATACGAATCCAATGCCCACGTTAATCTAGCTCAATTTTCAATATTGTAACAACATTTGAGACATAAATAGTCGCGACAAAGCATCCAAGTAATCCAATCTATCCAAAACTTTGTGATGCCATGCATTATGGTTCATTTATAACCATTTACTCAATGAGCAGCGATGATCAGTTTAGAAAAATCATACCAACTTGACATGTCTGCACTGAATCATCCATAACTTTTGTTTTTGAGCTGAGAATGACACGAATCCAATGCCCACGTTAAGCTAGATAAATTTTCTATATTTTGAAAAAATTTGATACAGAAGTAGAGATGAAAAAGGGTCCAAGTAATCCAATCTATCACAAACTTTGTGATGACATGCCTTAGGGTTCATTTATAAGCCTTTACTTAATGAACACCACTGATCATTTTAGAATGATCATTTTAGCTGACCAATCAACTTGACATTTCCGCACTAAATCATCTTTAATTTTTGATTTAGAGCTCAAAATGACACGAATGCAATGCACACGTTAAGCTAGCTCAATTTTGTATGGTTTGACAAAATTTTAGACAGAAATATAGATGACAAAGCGTCCAAGTAATCAAATCTATCCCAAACTACGTGATGTCATGCTTTATGCTTCATTTATAAACCTTTATTTATTAAGCACCAATGATCAGTTTATAATGATCACTTTAACAATCCGATCAACTTGAGATGTACGTACTAAATCGTCTGTAACTTTTGATTTAGAGCTTAAAATGACACGAATCCAATGCCCACGTAAAGATAGCTCAATGTTTTCTATATTTTGATAAAATTTGAGACAAAAATAGAGACGAATAATCATCCAAGTATTCCAATCTATCCAAACAATTTGATGCCATGCATTATGGTTCATTTATTTAGAATGATCACTTTAATTGGCCGATCAACTTGATAGCTCCGCACAAAATTGTCTGTAACTTTTTTATTTTGAGCTCAAAAACACATGAATCCAATGCCCACATTACGATAGCTCAATTTTCCATATTGTAACAAAATTTGAGAAAGAAATAGATACGATAAAGCGTCCAACTAATCCAATCTATGCAAAACTGTGTGATGCCAAGCATTATACGTCATTTATAAGCCTTTACCCAATGAGCACCAATGATCAGTTAAGAATGATCACTTTAACTGGCCGATCAACTTGACATATCTGCACTAAATCATATCTAAGTTCTGATTTAGAGCTCAAACTGACACGAATCCAATGCCCATGTTAAGCTAGCTCAATTTTCTATATTTTGACAAAATTTGAGACAGAAATAGAGACGACAAAGCATCCAAGTAATCAAATCTATTCAAACTGCTTGATGTCATGTATTATGCGTCATTTATAAGCCTTTTCTTAATGATCACCAATGATCAGTTTAGAGTGATCAATTTAAATGGTCGAGCAACTTGTCATGTCCACACTAAATCGTCTGTAACTTTTGATTTAGAGCTCAGAAATACACGCCAATGCCCACGTTAAGCTAGCTCAATTTTCTATATTGTAACAAAATTTGAGACAGAAATAAACACGACAAAGCTTCCAAGTAATGCAATCTATCCAAAAATTGTGTGATGCCATGCATTATGCTTCACTTATAACCCTTTACTCAATTAGCATCAATGATTAGTTTAGAATAATCATATTAACTGGCCGATCAACTTGAAATGTGTGCACTAAATCGTCCATAACTTTTGATTTTGAGCTGAGAATGACACGAAGCTAATGCCCACGTTAAGCTAGATAAATTTTCTATATTTTGAAAAAATTTGAGACATAAGTAGAGACGACAAAGCGTCCAAGTAATCCAATCTATCACAAACTGCGTGATGCCATGCCTTAGGCTTCATTTATTAGCTTTTGCGTAAAGAGCACCAGTGATCAAATAATAATGATCACTTTAAATGGCCACTCAACTTGACATGTGCGTAATAAATCATCCGTAACTTTTGATTTAGAGCTCAGAATGACACGAATACAATTCCCACATTAAGTAGCTTAATTTTCAATACTTTAACAAATTTTGAGACAGAAATAGACAAGATAAAGCGTCTAAGTATTCCAATCTTTCCAAAACTATGTGATGCCATGCATTATGCGTCATTTATAAGCCTTTACTCAGTGAACACCATTGATCAGTTTAGAATAATCATATTAACCGGCCGATCAACTTGACATGTCCGCACTAAATCGTATGTAACTTTTGATTTTGAGCTCAGAATGACACGAATCCAATGCCCACGTTAAGCTAGATAAATTTTCTACTTTTTGAAAAAATTTTAGACAGAACTAGATATGACAAAGCATCCAAGTAATCCAATCTATCCTAATTTGCATGATGCCATGCCTTAGGCATCATTTATAAGCCTTTACTTATTGAGCACCAATAACCATTTTAGATTGATCACTTTAACTGGCCGATCAATTTGACATTTCCGCACTAAATCGTCTATAACTTTTGATTTAGAGATCAGAAACACACAAATCCAATGCCCACAATAAGCTAGCTCAATTTTCTATATTGTAACAAAATTTGAGACAGAAATAGATACGATAAAGCGTCCAAGTAATCCAATCTGTCCAAAATTGTGTGATGCAATGCATTATGCTTCATTTATAAGTGTTTAATTAATGAGCACTAATGACCAGTTTAGAATGATCACTTAACTGGCCGATCAATTCGACATGCCCACACTAAATCGTTTGTAACTTTTGATTTAGAACTCAAATATACATGAATCCAATGCCCATGTTAAGCTAGCTCAATTTTCTATATTTTTACAAAATTTGAGATATAACTAGAGACGAAAAAGCATCCAAGTAATCAAAACTATCCAAACTACTTGGTGTCATGTATTATGCGTCATTTTACAAGCCTTTTCTTAATGAGCACCAATGATCAGTTTAGAATGATAACTTTAAATGGCTGAGCAACTTGACATGTCCACACTAAATCGTCTTTTACTTTTGATTTAGAGCTTAGAATTACACGAATGCGATGTCCACGTTAAGCTAGCTCAATTTCCTATGTTGTAACAAAATTTGAGACAAAAATACACACGGCAAAGCTTCCAAGTAATCCAATCTATCCAAAAAACTGTGTGATGCCATGCATTATGGTTCATTTATAACCAATGAGCAGCAATGATCAGTTTAGAATAATCATATTAACTGGCCGATCAACTTGACATGTCTGGACTAAATCGTCTGTAACTTTTGGTTTTTAGCTCAGAATGACACGAATCCAATGCCCACGTTAAGCTAGATAAATTTTCTATATTTTGAAAAACATTTGAGACAGAAGTAGAGACGACAAAGGGTCCAAGTAATCCAATCTATTACAAACTGTGTGAGGCCATGCCTTAGGCTTCATTTATAAGCCTTTACTTAATGAACACCAATGATCAGTTTAGAATGGTAATTTTAACTGACCAATCAACTTGACATGTGCGCACTAAATCATCTATAATTTTTGATTTAGAGCTCAAATGACACGAATGCAATGCCAACTTTAAGCTAGCTTAATTTTATATAGTTTGTCAAAATTTGAGATAGAAATAGAGACGAAAAAGCGTCCAAGTAATCAAATCTATCTCAAACTACGTGATGTCATGATTTATGCTTCATTTATAAGCCTTTACTTGATCAGCACCAATGATCACTTTAGAATGATCACTTTAACTATCTGATCAAATTAACATGTACGCACTAAATCATTTGTAACTTTTGATTTAGAGATTAGAATGACACGTATCCAATGCCCACGTTAAGCTAGCACAATTTTCTATATTTTGACAAAATTTGAGACAGAAATATAAACTAAAAATCATCCAAGTAATCCAATCTATCGAAACTGTTTGATGCCATGCATTATCTTTCATTTATAAGCCTTTACTTAATGAGCACCAAGGATGAGTTTAGAATATTCACTTTAACTGGCCACTACACTTGACATGACCGCACTAAATCGTTCATAACTTTTGATTTACAGCTCCGAATGACACGATTCTAATGTCCACATTAAGCTAGTTCAATTTTCTATATTGTGCAAAAATTGGAGACAGAACGAGATATGACAAAGCATCCTAGTAATCCAATCTATCCAAGATTGTGGGATGCCATGAATTATGCTTAAATTTTAAGCCTTTACTCAATGAGCACCATTGATCAATTTGGAATGATCACTTTAACTGGCCAATCAACTTGACATGTCCACACAAAATCATCCATAACTTTTGATTTATAGCTTAGAATGACACAAATTCAATACCTACGTTAAGCTAGCTCAATTTTATATATTTTGACAAAAAATTAGATAGAAATAGAGACTACAGAGCGTCGAAATAATCCAATCTATCCAAACTGCTTGATGCCACGCATTATGCTTCATTTATTTAGAATGATCACTTTAACTGTCTGATCAACTTGATATGTCCCCACTAAATCGTCTGTAACTTTTGATTTAGAGCTCAGAAACACACGAATCCAATGCCCACATTAAGATAGCTCAATTTTCTATATTGTAACAAAATGTGAGACAGAAATAGACACGACAAAACTTCCAAGTAATCCAATATATTCAAAAACTGATTGATGCCATGCATCATGTTTCATTTATAACACTTTACTCAATGAGCAGCAATGATCATTTTAGAATAATCATATTAACTGGCCAATCAACTTGACATGTCTGCACTAAATCGTCCATAACCTTTGATTTATAGCTTAGAATGACACGAATCCAATGCCCATATTAAGCTAGTTAAATTTTCTATATTTTGAAGACAGAACTAGATACGACAAAGTACCCAAGTAATTCAATATATCCCAAACTGTGTGATGACATTCATTATGCTTCATTTATAAGCCTTTACTCAATGAGCAGCTATGATCAGTTTAGAATAATCATAGTAACTGTCCGATCAACTTGACATGTCCGCACTAAATTATCCGTAACTTTTGATTTTAAGCTCAAAATGACACGAATCCAATGCCCACGTTAAGTGAGATAAATTTTCTTTATTTTGACATAGTTTGAGACAAAAGTAGAGAAAAAAAGCGTCCAAGCAATCAAATCTATCAAAATCTGTGTGATGCCATGCCTTAGGCTTCATTTATAAGCCTTTACTTAATAAGCACCGATGATCAGTTTAGAATGATCACTTTAAATGGCCGATCAACTTGACATGTCCTCACTAAATCATCTATAACTCTTGATTTAGAGCTTAGAATGACATGAATCCAATGGCCACGTCAAGCTAGCTCGATTTTATATATTTGGCAAAATTTGAGACAGAAATAGAGATGTAAAAGCATCCAACTAATCCAATCTATCCAAACTGGTTGATGTCATGCATTATGCTTCATTTATAAGCCTTTACTTAATGAACACCAATGATCAATTTAAAATGATCACTTTAACTAGCCACTCAACTTGACATGTCCATACTAAATCGTCCATAACTTGTAATTTAGAGCTCGGAATGACATGAATCCAATGCTCATGTTAAGCTTGTTCAATTTTTTATATTGTAACAAAAATTGAGACAAAAATAGACACGACAATGCTTCCCAAAAATCCAATCTATTCAAAACTGTGTGATGCCATGCATTATGCTTCATGTATAAGCCTTTACTCAATGAGCAGCAAGATCAGTTTAGAATAATCATAATAACTGACCGATCAACTTGACATGTCCACACTAAATCTTCCGTAACTTTTGATCTTGAGCTTGAAATGATAGGAATCCAATGCCCACGTTAAGCTAGATAAATTTTCTATATTTTGACATAATTTGAGACGGAAGTAGAGACAGCATCCAAGTAATCCAATCTATCCCAAACTGAGTGATGCCATCCATCATGCTTCATTTATAAATCTTTACTCAATGAGCAGCAATGTTTAGTTTAGAGTAATCATACTAACTGGCCGATCAACATAACATATCCGCACTAAATCGTCTGTAACTTTTGATTTTGAGCTTATAATGACACAAATCCAATGCCCAAGTAAGCTAGCTCAATTTTCTATATTTTGACAAAATTTGAGACAAAAATAGAGACGAAAAATCATCCAAGTAATCAAATCTATTGAAACTGTTTGATGCCATGCATTATGCTTCATTAATAAGCCTTTATTTAATGAGCACCAACGATGAGTTTAGAATAATCACTTTAATTGGCCACTACACTTGACATGACGGCACTAAATCGTCTGTAACTTTTGATTTACAACTCAGAATGACACGAATCTAATGCCCACATTAAGCTTGTTCAATTTTCTATATTGTGCAAAAATTGGAGACAGAACAACATATGACAAAGTGTCCAAGTAATCCAATCTATCCAAGACTGTGTGATGCCATGCACTACACTTCATTTTTAAGCCTATACTTAATGAGCACCATTGATCAGTTTAGAATGATCACTTTAACTGCCCGATCAACCTGACATGTCCACACTTAATCATCCATACCTTTTATTTAGAGCTTAGAATGACACAAATTCAATATCCACGTTAAGCTAGCTCAATATTCTATATTTTGACAAAACTTTAGATAGAAATAGAGAGGACAAAGCGTCGAAGTAATCCAATCTATCCAAACTGATTGATGTCATGCATTATGCTTCATTTATTTAGAGTGATCACTTTTAATATAGAGCTCAGAATTACACGAATCCAATGCCCACGTTAAGCTAGCTCAATTTTCTATATTGTAACAAAATTTGAAACAGAAATAGACACGACAAACCTTCCAAGTAATCCAATCTATCCAAAAACTGTGTGATGCCATGCATTATGCTTCATTTATAACCTTTACTCAATGAGCAACAATCATATTAACAGGCCAATAACCTTGACATATCTGCACTAAACCGTCTATAACTTTTGATTTTGAGCAGAGAATGGCACGAATCTAATGCCCATGTTAAGCTAGACAAATTTTCTATATTTTGAAAAAATTTGAGACATAAGTAGAGACGACAAAGTGTCCAAGTAATCCAATCTATCATAAACTGCGTGATGCCATGCCTTAAGCTTCATTTATAACTTTTACTTAATAAGCAGCAATGATCATTTCAGAATGATCATTTTAACTGGCCGATCAACTTGACATGTCCGCACTAAATCGTTTATAACTTTTGATTTAGAGCTCAGAAAGACATGAATCAAATGCCCACGTTAAGCTAGCGTAATTTTCTATGGTTTGACAAAATTTAAGACAGAAATAGACACGAGAAAGCTTCCAAGTAATCCAATGTATCCTAAACTTTTTGATGACATGCAGTATGCTTCATTTATAAGCCTTTACTCAATGACCACCAATGATCATTTTAACTGGCCGATCACCTTGATATGTCTCCTCTAAATCGTCTATAACTTTTAATTTATAGCTCCGAATGGCATGAATCCAATGCCTACATTAAGCTAGATCAATTTTCTATATTGTGACAAAATTTGAGACAGAACTAGATACCACAAAGCATCATAGTAATCCAATCTATCCCAAACTGCGGAATGCCATGCATTATGCTTCATTTATAAGCCTTTCTGAATGAGTAGCAATGATCAGTTTAGAATAATCATATTAACTGTCCGATCAACTTGACATGTCTATGCTAAATCATCTGTAACTTTTGATCTTGAGCATAGAATGACAGGAGTCCAATGCAACGTTAAGCTAGATAGATTTTCTATATTTTGAAAAAATTTGAGACGGAAGTAAAGACAATAAAGCATCCAAGTAATCCAATCTATCCCAAAGTGCGTGATGCCATCTATTATGCTTCAATTATAAGCCTTTACTCAATCAGCACCAAGGATCAGTTTAGAATAATCATAATAATTGGCCGATCAACTTGACATGTCCGAACTAAATCATCCGTATCTTTTAATTTGATTTTAGAATGACACGAATCCAATGCCCACGTTAAGCTAGATAAATTTTCTATATTTTGAAAAAATTTGAGACAGAAGTAGAGACAATAGAGCGTGCAAGTAATCCAATCTATCCTAAACTGTGTGATGCCATCCATTATGCTTCATTTATAAGCTTTTATTTAATGAGCACCAATGATCATTTTAAATACAATCAACTTGACATGTCCACACTAAATCGTTTATAACTTTTGATGTACAGCTCAGAATGACATGAATCCAATGCCCATTTAAGATAGCATATATTTCTATAGTTTTATAAAATTTGTGACAGAAATAGAGACGACAAAGCGTCCAAGTAATCTAGTATATCCCAAACTATGTGATGCCATGCATTATGCTTCATTTATAAGCCTTTACTTATTGAGCACCAGTGTTGAGTTTAGAATGATCACTTTAACTGGCCAATCAATTTGACATGTCCGCACTAAATCGACTAGAACTTTTGATTTAGAGCTCCGAATGACATGAATTCAATACCCACGTTAAGCTAGCTCAATTTTCTATATTGTAACAAAATTTGAGACAAAAATAGACACGAGAAAGCTTCCAAGTAATCCAATGTATCCAAAACTTTGTGATGCCATGCATTATGCTTCATTTATAAGCCTTTATTCAATGAGCACCAATGTTCAGTTTAGAATGATCATTTTAACTAGCCGATCAACTTACCATGTCTGCACTAAATCATCCATAACTTTTGATTTATAGCTCATAATAACACGAATCCATTGCTCACATTAAGCAAGTACAATTTTCTATATAGTGACAAAATTTGAGATAAAAGTAGAGACGACAAAGCGTCCAAGTAATCCAATCTATCATAAACTGCGTGATTCCTAGCCTTAGGCTTCATTTATAAGCTTTTACTTAATAAGCACCAATGATCATTTTAGAATGATCATTTTAAATGACCGATCAACTTGACATGTCCGCAGTAAATCATCTATATTTTTTGATGCAAAGCTCAGAATGACACGAATCCAATGCCCCTGTTAAGCTAGCTCAATTGTCTATATTTTGACAAAATTTGAGACAGAAATAGAGACGACAAAGCGTCCAAATAATCCAATCTACCCCAAACTATGTGATGCCATGCATTATGCTTCATTTATCAGCCTTTACTCAATGCACACCAATGATCAGTTTAGAATGATCCCTTCAACTGGCCGATCAAATTGAAATGTCCGCACTAAATTGTCCATAACTTTTGATTGAGAGCTTAGAATGACACGAATTTAATGTCCATGTTAAGCTAGCTTAATTTTCTATATTGTGACAAAATTTAAGACAGAAATAGATATGACAAAGCGTCCAAGTACTCAATGAGCACCAATGATCAATTTAGAATGATCGCTTTAACTGGCCGATCAACTTGACATTTATGCCCTAAATCGTCCGTAACTTTTGATTTATAGCTTTGAATGACATGAATCCAATGCCTACATCAAGCTAGTTTAATTTTCTATATTGTGACAAAATTTGAGATAGAACTAGATATGACAAAGCATCCAAGTAATCCAATCTATCCCAAACTGTGTGATGCCATGCTTTATGCTTCATTTATAAGCCTTTACTCAATGAACAACAATGATCAGTTCAGAATAATCATATTAACTGGCCGATCAACTTGATATGTCCGCACTAAATCGTCCGTAACTTTTGATTTTTAGCTTAGAATGACATGAATCCAATGCCCACGTTAACCTAGATAAATTTTCTATAATCTGAAAAAAATTGAGATAGAAGTAGAGACGACAAAGCGTCCAAGTAGTCGAAATCTATCCCAAACTGCGTGATGACATGCCTTATGATTCATTGATAAGCATTTACTTAATGAGCACCAATGATCATTCTAGAATGATCATTTTAACTGGCCGATCAACTTGACATGTCTACTGTAAATCATCTAGAACTTTTGATTTAGAGCTCAGAATGACACCAATCTAATTCCGACATTAAGCGAGCTCAATTTTCTATATTGTGAGAAACTTTGAGACAGAAATAGATATGACAAAGTATCCAAGTAATCCATTCCATCCCAAACTATGTGATGTCATGCATTATTCTTCATTTATAAGCTTTAACTCACTGAACCACCAATGATCAGTTTAGTATGATCATTTTAACTGGCCGATCAACTTGACATGTATGCGCTATATTATCCATAACTTTTGATTTATAGATCAGAATGACATGAATCTAATACCCACATTATGCTAGTTCAGTTTTCTATATTGTGACAAAATCTCAGAAAGAACTAGATACGTAAAAGCGTCCAAATAATCCAATCTATCCCAAACTGCGTAATGCCATACATTATGCTTTATTTATAAGCTTTAAGTCAATGAGCACCAATGATCAATTTAGAATGATCACTTTAACTGGCCGATCACATTGACATATCCACACTAAGTCGTCAGTAAATTTTGATTTAGTGCTCCGAATGACACGAATCCAATGGCCACGATAAGCTAGCTCAACTATCTTTTGACAAAATTAAAGACAAAAATAGAGATGCCAAAGCATCCAAGTAATCTAATCTATCCCAAAATGTGTGATGCCATGCTTTATGCTTTATTTATAAGGCTTTTCTTAATGACCACCAATGATCAGTTTAGAATGATCACTTTAATTGGCTGATAAACTTGACATGTCCGCACTAAATCGTCTGTAACTTTTGATTTAAAACTCAGAAACACACGAATCCAATGCCCATGTTAAGCTAGCTCAATTTTCTATATTGTAACAAAATCTGAGACAGACCTAGATAAGAAAAATTATCCAAGTAATCCAATCTATCCAAAACTGGGTGATGCCATGCCTTATGCTTCATTTATAAGCCTTTACTTAATGAGCACCAGTGATCATTTTAGAATAATCATTTTGACGGGCCGATCAACTTGACATGTCCGCAGTAAATCGTCTATGACTTTTGATGCAAAGCTCAAAATGACACGATTCCAATGCCCTTGTTAAGCTAGCTCAATTGTTTATATTTTGACAAAATTTGAGATAGAAATAGAGACGACAAAGCGTCCAAATAATCCAATCTACCCCCAAACTATGTGATGCCATGCATTATGCTTCATTTATCAGCCTTTACTCAATCCACACCAATGATCAGTTTAGAATGATCCCTTCAACTGGCCGATCAAATTGAAATGTCCGCACTAAATTGTCTGTAACTTTTGATTTAGAGCTTAGAATGACACGAATTTAATGTCCATGTTAAGCTAGCTTAATTTCTATATTGTGACAAAATTTAAGACAGAAATAGATATGACAAAGCGTCCAAGTACTCAATGAGCACCAATGATCAATTTAGAATGATCGCTTTAACTGGCCGATCAACTTGACATTTCTGCCCTAAATCGTCCGTAACTTTTGATTTATAGCTTCGAATGACATGAATCCAATGCCTACATCAAGCTAGTTCAATTTTCTATATTGTGACAAAATTTGAGATAGAACTAGATATGACAAAGCATCCAAGTAATCCAATCTATCCCTAACTGTGTGATGCCATGCTTTATGCTTCATTTATAAGCCTTTACTCAATGAACAACAATGATCAGTTTAGAATAATCATACTAACTGGCCGATCAACTTGATATGTCCGCACTAAATCGTCCGTAAATTTTGTTTTTTAGCTTAGAATGACATGAATCCAATGCCCACGTTAACCTAGATAAATTTTCTATAATCTGAAAAAAAATTGATATAGAAGTAGAGACGACAAAGTGTCCAAGTAGTCGAAATCTATCCCAAACTGCGTGATGACATGCCTTATGATTCATTGATAAGCATTTACTTAATGAGCACCAATGATCATTCTAGAATGATCATTTTAACTGGCCGATCAACTTGACATGTCTACTGTAAATCATCTAGAACTTTTGATTTAGAGCTCAGAATGACACCAATCTAATTCCGACATTAAGCGAGCTCAATTTTCTATATTGTGAGAAAATTTGAGACAGGAATAGATATGACAAAGTATCCAAGTAATCCATTCCATCCCAAACTATGTGATGTCATGCATTATTCTTCATTTATAAGCTTTAACTCACTAACCACCAATGATCAGTTTAGTATGATCATTTTAACTGGCAGATCAACTTGACATGTATGCGCTATATTATCCATAACTTTTGATTTATAGATCAGAATGACATGAATCTAATACCCACATTATGCTAGTTCAGTTTTCTATATTGTGACAAAATCTCAGAAAGAACTAGATACGTAAAAGCGTCCAAATAATCCAATCTATCCCAAACTGCGTAATGCCATACATTATGCTTTATTTATAAGCTTTAAGTCAATGAGCACCAATGATCAATTTGGAATGATCACTTTAACTGGCCGATCACTTTGACATATCCACACTAAATCGTCAGTAAATGTTGATTTAGTGCTTCGAATGACACGAATCCAATGCCCACGATAAACTAGCTCAACTACATTTTGACAAAATTAAAGACAGAAATAGAGATGCCAAGGCATCCAAGTAATCTAATCTATCCCAAAATGTGTGATGCCATGCTTTATGCTTCATTTATAAGCCTTTTCTGAATGACCACCAATGATAAGTTTAGAATGATCACTTTAATTGGCTGATCAACTTGACATGTCCGCACTAAATCTTCTGTAACTTTTGATTTAGAGCTCAGAAACACACGAATCCAATGCCCATGTTAAGCTAGCTCAATTTTCTATATTCTAAAAAATTTGAGACAGAACTAGATACGAAAAAGTATCCAAGTAATCCAATCTTTCAGAAACTGGGTGATGCCATGCCTTATGCTTCATTTATAAGCCTTTACTTAATGAGCACCAGATATCATTTTAGAATAATCATTTTGACGGGCCGATCAACTTGACATGTCCGCAGTAAATCGTCTATCACTTTTGATGCAAAGCTCAAAATGACACGATTCCAATGCGCTTGTTAAGCTCGCTCAGTTGTTTATATTTTGAAAAAATTTGAGACAGAAATAGAGACGACAAAGCGTCCAAATAATCCAATCTACCCCTAAACTATGTGATGCCATGCATTATGCTTCATTTATCAGCCTTTACTCAATCCACACCAATGATCAGTTTAGAATGATCCCTTCAACTGGCCAATCAAATTGAAATGTCCGCACTAAATTGTCCGTAACTTTTGATTTAGAGCTTAGAATGACACGAATTTAATGTCCATGTTAAGCTAGCTTAATTTTCTATATTTTGACAAAATTTAAGACAGAAATAGATATGACAAAGCGTCCAAGTACTCAATGAGCACCAATGATCAATTTAGAATGATCGCTTTAAGTGGCCGATCAACTTGACATTTTTGCCCTAAATCGTCCGTAACTTTTTATTTATAGCTTCGAATGACATGAGTCCAATGCCTACATCAAGCTAGTTCAGTTTTCTATATTGTGACAAAATTTGAGATAGAACTAGATATGACAAAGCATCCAACTAATCCAATCTATCCTGAACTGTGTGATGCCATGCTTTATGCTTCATTTATAAGCCTTTACTCAATGAACAACAATGATCAGTTTAGAATAATCATATTAACTGGCCGATCAACTTGATATGTCCGCACTAAATCGTCCGTAACTTTTGATTTTTAGCTTAGAATGACATGAATCCAATGCCCACGTTAACCTATATAAATTTTCTATAATCTGAAAAAAATTGAGATACAAGTAGAGACGACAAAGCGTCCAAGTAGTCGAAATCTATCCCATACTGCGTGATGACATGCCTTATGATTCATTGATAAGCATTTACTTAATGAGCACCAATGATCATTCTAGAATGATCATTTTAACTGGCCGATCAACTTGACATGTCTACTGTAAATCATCTAGAACTTTTGATTTAGAGCTCAGAATGACACCAATCTAATTCCGACATTAAGCGAGCTCAATTTTCTATATTGTGAGAATCTTTGAGACAGAAATAGATATGACAAAGTATCCAAGTAATCCATTCCATCCCAAACTATGTGATGTCATGCATTATTCTTCATTTATAAGCTTTAACTCACTGACCACCAATGATCAGTTTAGTATGATCATTTTAACTCGCCGATCAACTCTACATGTAAGCGCTATATTATCCATAATTTTTGATATATAGATCAGAATGACATGAATCTAATACCCACATTATGCTAGTTCAGTTTTCTATATTGTGACAAAATCTCAGAAAGAACTAGATACGTAAAAGCGTCCAAATAATCCAATCTATCCCAAACTGCGTAATGCCATACATTATGCTTTATTTATAAGCTTTAAGTCAATGAGTACCAATGATCAATTTAGAATGATCACTTTAACTGGCCGATCACATTGACATATCCACACTAAATCGTCAGTAAATTTTGATTTAGTGCTCCGAATGACACGAATCCAATGCCCACGATAAGCTAGCTCAACTATATTTTGACAAAATTAAAGACAGAAATAGAGATGCCAAAGCATCCAAGTAATCTAATCTATCCCAAAATGTGTGATGCCATGCTATATGCTTTATTTATAAGCCTTTTCTTAATGACCACCAATGATCAGTTTCGAATGATCACTTTAATTGGCTGATCAACTTGACATGTCTGCACTAAATCGTCTATAACTTTTGATTTAGAGCTCAAAAACACACGAATCCAATGCCCATGTTAAGCTAGCTCAATTTTCTATATTGTAACAAAATTTGAGACAGAACTAGATAAGAAAAAGTATCCAAGTAATCCAATCTATCCAAAACTGGGTGATGTCATGTCTTATGCTTCATTTATAAGCCTTTACTTAATGAGCACCAGTGATCATTTTAGAATATTCATTTTGACGGGCCGATCAACTTGACATGTCCGCAGTAAATCGTCTATGACTTTTGATTCAAAGCTCAAAATCACACGATTCCAATGCCCTTGTTAAGCTAGCTCAATTGTTTATATTTTGACAAAATTTGAGACACAAATAGAGACGACAAAGCGTCCAAATAATCCAATCTACCCCCAAACTATGTGATGCCATGCATTATGCTTCATTTATCAGCCTTTACTCAATCCACACCAATGATCAGTTTAGAATGATCCCTTCAACTGGCCGATCAAATTGAAATGTCCGCACTAAATTGTCCGTAACTTTTGATTTAGAGCTTAGAATGACACGAATTTAATGTTCATGTTAAGCTAGCTTAATTTCTATATTGTGACAAACTTTAACACAGAAATAGATATGACAAAGCGTCCAAGTACTCAATGAGCACCAATGATCAGTTTAGAATGATCCCTTTAACTGGCCGAACATCTTGACATTTCTGCACTAAATCGTCTGTAACTTTTGATTTATAGCTCCGAATGACATGAATCCAATGCCTACATCAAGCTAGTTCAATTTTCTATATTGTGACAAAATTTGAGATAGAACTAGATATGACAAAGCATCCAAGTAATCCAATCTATCCCTAACTGTGTGATGCCATGCTTTATGCTTCATTTATAAGCCTTTACTCAATGAACAACAATGATCAGTTTAGAATAATCATACTAACTGGCCGATCAACTTGATATGTCCGCACTAAATCGTCCGTAACTTTTGATTTTTAGCTTAGAATGACATGAATCCAATGCCCACGTTAACCTAGATAAATTTTCTATAATCTGAAAAAAAATTGAGATAGAAGTAGAGACGACAAAGCGTCGAAGTAGTCGAAATCTATCCCAAACTGCGTGATGACATGCCTTATGATTCATTGATAAGCATTTACTTAATGAGCACCAATGATCATTCTAGAATGATCATTTTAACTGGCCGATCAACTTGACATGTCTACTGTAAATCATCTAGAACTTTTGATTTAGAGCTCAGAATGACACCAATCTAATTCCGACATTAAGCGAGCTCAATTTTCTATATTGTGAGAAAATTTGAGACAGAAATAGATATGACAAAGTATCCAAGTAATCCATTCCATCCCAAACTATGTGATGTCATGCATTATTCTTCATTTATAAGCTTTAAGTCACTGACCACCAATGATCAGTTTAGTATGATCATTTTAACTGGCCGATCAACTTGACATGTATGCGCTATATTATCCATAACTTTTGATTTATAGATCAGAATGACATGAATCTAATACCCACATTATGCTAGTTCAGTTTTCTATATTGTGACAAAATCTCAGAAAGAGCTAGATACGTAAAAGCGTCCAAATAATCCAATCTATCCCAAACTGCTTAATGCCATACATTATGCTTTATTTATAAGCTTTAAGTCAATGAACACCAACGATCAATTTCGAATGATCACTTTAACTGGCCGATCACTTTGACATATCCACACTAAATCGTCAGTAAATTTTGATTTAGTGCTTCGAATGACACGAATCCAATGCCAACGATAAACTAGCTCAACTATATTTTGACAAAATTAATGACAGAAATAGAGATGCCAAAGCATCCAAGTAATCTAATCTATCCCAAAATGTGTGATGCCATTCTTTATGCTTAATTTATAAGCCTTTTCTTAATGACCACCAATGATCAGTTTATAATGATCACTTTAATTGGCTGATCAACTTGACATGTCCGCACTAAATCTTCTGTAACTTTTGCTTTAGAGCTCAGAAACACACGAATCTAATGCCCATGTTAAGCTAGCTCAATTTTCTATATTGTAACAAAATTTGAGACAGAACTAGATACGAAAAAGTATCCAAGTAATCGAATCTATCAGAAAGTGGGTGATGCCATGCCTTATGCTTCATTTATAAGCCTTTACTTAATGAGCACCAGTGATCATTTTAGAATAATCATTTTGACAGGCCGATCAACTTGACATGTCCGCAGTAAATCGTCTATAACTTTTGATGCAAAGCTCAAAATGACACGATTCCAATGCCCTTGTTAAGCTAGCTCAATTGTTTATATTTTGACAATATTTGAGACATAAATAGAGACGACAAAGCGTCCAAATAATCCAATCTACCCCCAAACTATGTGATGCCATGCATTATGCTTCATTTATCAGCCTTTACTCAATCCACACGAATGATCAGTTTAGAATGATCCCTTCAACTGGCCGATCAAATTGAAATGTCCGCACTAAATTGTCCGTAACTTTTGATTTAGAGCTTAGAATGACACGAATTTAATGTCCATGTTAAGCTAGCTTAATTTTCTATATTGTGACAAAATTTAAGACAGAAATAGATTTGACAAAGCGTCCAAGTACTCAATGAGCACCAATGATCAATTTAGAATTATCGCTTTAACTGGCCGAACATCTTCACATTTCTGCACTAAATCGTCCGTAACTTTTGATTTATAGCTCCGAATGACATGAATCCAATGCCTACATCAAGCTAGTTCAATTTTCTATATTGTGACAAAATTTGAGATAGTACTAGATATGACAAAGCATCCAAGTAATCCAATCTATCCCAAACTATGTGATGCCATGCTTTATGCTTCATTTATAAGCCTTTACTCAATGAACAACAATGATCAGTTTAGAATAATCATATTAACTGGCCGATCAACTTGATATGTCCGCACTAAATCATCCGTAACTTTTGATTTTTAGCTTAGAATGACATGAATCCAATGCCCACGTTAACCTAGATAAATTTTCTATAATCTGAAAAAATTAAGATAGAAGTAGAGACGACAAAGCGTCCAAGTAGTCGAAATCTATCCCAAACTGCGTGATGACATGCCTTATGATTCATTGATAAGCATATAATGAGCACCAATGATCATTCTAGAATGATCATTTTAACGGGCCGATCAACTTGACATGTCTACTGTAAATCATCTAGAACTTTTGATTTAGAGCTCAGAATGACACCAATCTAATTCCGACATTAAGCGAGCTCAATTCTCTATATTGTGAGAAACTTTGAGACAGAAATAGATATGACAAAGTATCCAACTAATCCATTCCATCCCAAACTATGTGATGTCATGCATTATTCTTCATTTATAAGCTTTAACTCACTGACCACCAATGATCAGTTTAGTATGATCATTTTAACTGGCCGATCAACTTGACATGTATGCGTGATATTATCCATAACTTTTGATTTATAGATCGAGATGACATGAATCTAATACCCACATTATGCTAGTTCAGTTTTCTATATTGTGACAAAATCTCAGAAAGAACTAGATACGTAAAAGCGTCCAAATAATCCAATCTATCCCAAACTGCGTAATGCCATACATTATGATTTATTTATAAGCTTTAAGTCAATGAGCACCAATGATCAATTTAGAATGATCACTTTAACTGGCCGATCACATTGACATATCCACACTAAATCGTCACTAAATTTTGATTTAGTGCTCCGAATGACACGAATCCAATCCCCACGATAAGCTAGCTCAACTATATTTTGACAAAATTAAAGACAAAAATAGAGATGCCAAAGCATCCAAGTAATCTAATCTATCCCAAAATGTGTGATGCCATGCTTTATGCTTTATTTATAAGCCTTTTCTTAATGACCACCAATGATCAGTTTATAATGATCACTTTAATTGGCTGATCAACTTGACATGTCCGCACTAAATCGTCTGTAACTTTTGATTTAGAGCTCAGAAACACACGAATCCAATTACCATGTTAAGCTAGCTCAATTTTCTATATTGTAATAAAATTTGAGACAGAACTAGATAAGAAAAAGTATCCAAGTAATCCAATCTATCCAAAACTGGGTGATGCCATGCCTTATGCTTCATTTATAAGCCTTTACTTAATGAGGACCAGTGATCATTTTAGAATAATCATTTTGACGGGCCGATCAACTTGACATGTCCACAGTAAATCGTCTATGACTTTTGATGCAAAGCTCAAAATGACACGATTCCAATGCCCTTGTTAAGCTAGCTCAATTGTTTATATTTTGACAAAATTTGAGACAGAAATAGAGACGACAAAGCGTCCAAATAATCTAATCCACCCCCAAACTATATGATGCCATGCATTATGCTTCATTTATCAGCCTTTACTCAATCCACACCAATGATCAGTTTAGTATGATCCCTTCAACTGGCCAATCAAATTGAAATGTCCGCACTAAATTGTCTGTAACTTTTGATTTAGAGCTTAGAATGAAACGAATTTAATGTCCATGTTAAGCTAGCTTAATTTCTATATTGTGACAAACTTTAAGACAGAAATAGATATGACAAAGCGTCCAAGTACTCAATGAGCACCAATGATCAGTTTAGAATGATCCTTTTAACTGGCCGAACATCTTGACATTTCTGCACTAAATCGTCCGTAACTTTTGATTTATAGCTCCGAATGACATGAATCCAATGCCTACATCAAGCTAGTTCAATTTCTTATATTGTGACAAAATTTGAGATAGAACTAGATATGACAAAGCATCCATGTAATCCACAAAGCATCCATGTAATCCAATCTATCCCAAACTGTGTGATGCCATGCTTTATGCTTCATTTATAAGCCTTTACTCAATGAACAACAATGATCAGTTTAGAATAATCATATTAACTGGCCGATCAACTTGATATGTTCGCACTAAATCGTCCGTAACTTTTGATTTTTAGCTTAGAATGACATGAATCCAATGCCCACGTTAACCTAGATAAATTCTCTATAATCTGGAAAAAATTGAGATAGAAGTAGAGACGACAAAGCGTCGAAGTAGTCGAAATCTATCCTAAACTGCATGTTGACATGCCTTATGATTCATTGATAAGCATTTACTTAATGAGCACCAATGATCATTCTAGAATGATCATTTTAACGGGCCGATCAACTTGACATGTCTACTGTAAATCATCTAGAACTTTTGATTTAGAGCTCAGAATGACACCAATCTATTTCCGACATTAAGCGAGCTCAATTNTAACTGGCCGATCACATTGACATATCCACACTAAATCGTCACTAAATTTTGATTTAGTGCTCCGAATGACACGAATCCAATCCCCACGATAAGCTAGCTCAACTATATTTTGACAAAATTAAAGACAAAAATAGAGATGCCAAAGCATCCAAGTAATCTAATCTATCCCAAAATGTGTGATGCCATGCTTTATGCTTTATTTATAAGCCTTTTCTTAATGACCACCAATGATCAGTTTATAATGATCACTTTAATTGGCTGATCAACTTGACATGTCCGCACTAAATCGTCTGTAACTTTTGATTTAGAGCTCAGAAACACACGAATCCAATTACCATGTTAAGCTAGCTCAATTTTCTATATTGTAATAAAATTTGAGACAGAACTAGATAAGAAAAAGTATCCAAGTAATCCAATCTATCCAAAACTGGGTGATGCCATGCCTTATGCTTCATTTATAAGCCTTTACTTAATGAGGACCAGTGATCATTTTAGAATAATCATTTTGACGGGCCGATCAACTTGACATGTCCACAGTAAATCGTCTATGACTTTTGATGCAAAGCTCAAAATGACACGATTCCAATGCCCTTGTTAAGCTAGCTCAATTGTTTATATTTTGACAAAATTTGAGACAGAAATAGAGACGACAAAGCGTCCAAATAATCTAATCCACCCCCAAACTATATGATGCCATGCATTATGCTTCATTTATCAGCCTTTACTCAATCCACACCAATGATCAGTTTAGTATGATCCCTTCAACTGGCCAATCAAATTGAAATGTCCGCACTAAATTGTCTGTAACTTTTGATTTAGAGCTTAGAATGAAACGAATTTAATGTCCATGTTAAGCTAGCTTAATTTCTATATTGTGACAAACTTTAAGACAGAAATAGATATGACAAAGCGTCCAAGTACTCAATGAGCACCAATGATCAGTTTAGAATGATCCTTTTAACTGGCCGAACATCTTGACATTTCTGCACTAAATCGTCCGTAACTTTTGATTTATAGCTCCGAATGACATGAATCCAATGCCTACATCAAGCTAGTTCAATTTCTTATATTGTGACAAAATTTGAGATAGAACTAGATATGACAAAGCATCCATGTAATCCAATCTATCCCAAACTGTGTGATGCCATGCTTTATGCTTCATTTATAAGCCTTTACTCAATGAACAACAATGATCAGTTTAGAATAATCATATTAACTGGCCGATCAACTTGATATGTTCGCACTAAATCGTCCGTAACTTTTGATTTTTAGCTTAGAATGACATGAATCCAATGCCCACGTTAACCTAGATAAATTCTCTATAATCTGGAAAAAATTGAGATAGAAGTAGAGACGACAAAGCGTCGAAGTAGTCGAAATCTATCCTAAACTGCATGTTGACATGCCTTATGATTCATTGATAAGCATTTACTTAATGAGCACCAATGATCATTCTAGAATGATCATTTTAACGGGCCGATCAACTTGACATGTCTACTGTAAATCATCTAGAACTTTTGATTTAGAGCTCAGAATGACACCAATCTATTTCCGACATTAAGCGAGCTCAATTATATTGTGAGAAAATTTGAGACAGAAATAGATATGACAAAGTATCCAAGTAATCCATTCCATCCCAAACTATGTGATGTCATGCATTATTCTTCATTTATAAGCTTTAACTCACTGACCACCAATGATCAGTTTAGTATGATCATTTGAACTGGCCGATCAACTTGACATGTATGCGCTATATTATCCATAACTTTTGATTTTTAGATCAGAATGACATCAATCTAATACCCACATTATGCTAGTTCAGTTTTCTATATTGTGACAAAATCTCAGAAAGAACTAGATACGTAAAGGCGTCCAAATAATCCAATCTATCCCAAACTGCGTAATGTCATACATTATGCTTTATTTATAAGCTTTAAGTCAATGAGCACCAATGATCAATTTCGAATGATCACTTTAACTGGCCGATCACTTTGACATATCCACACTAAATCGTCAGTAAATTTTGATTTAGTGCTTCGAATGACACAAATCCAATGCCCACGATAAACTAGCTCAACTATATTTTGACAAAATTAAAGACAGAAATAGAGATGCCAAAGCATCCAAGTAATCTAATCTATCCCAAAATGTGTGATGCCATGCTTTATGCTTTATTTATAAGCCTTTTCTTAATGACCACCAATGATCAGTTTAGAATGATCACTTTAATTGGCTGATCAACTTGACATGTCCGCACTAAATCTTCTGTAACTTTTGATTTAGAGCTCAGAAACACACGAATCCAATGCCCATGTTAAGCTAGCTCAATTTTCTATATTGTAGCAAAATTTGAGACAGAACTAGATACGAAAAAGTATCCAAGTAATCCAATCTATCAGAAAGTGGGTGATGCCATGCCTTATGCTTCATTTATAAGCCTTTACTTAATGAGCACCAGTGATCATTTTAGAATAATCATTTTGACGGGCCGATCAACTTGACATGTCCGCAGTAAATCGTCTATGACTTTTGATGCCAAGCTCAAAATGACACGATTCCAATGCGCTTGTTAAGCTAGCTCAATTGTTTATATTTTGACAATATTTGAGACATAAATAGAGACGACAAAGCGTCCAAATAATCCAATCTACCCCCAAACTATGTGATGCCATGCATTATGCTTCATTTATCAGCCTTTACTCAATCCACACCAATGATCAGTATAGAATGATCCCTTCAACTGGCCGATCAAATTGAAATGTCCGCACTAAATTGTCCGTAACTTTTGATTTAGAGCTTAGAATGACACGAATTTAATGTCCATGTTAAGCTAGCTTAATTTTATATATTGTGACAAAATTTAAGACAGTAATAGATATGACAAAGCGTCCAAGTACTCAATGAGCACCAATGATCAATTTAGAATGATCTCTTTAACTGGCCGAACATCTTGACATTTCTGCACTAAATCGTCCGTAACTTTTGATTTATAGCTCCGAATGACATGAATCCAATGCCTACATCAAGCTAGTTCAATTTTCTATATTGTGACAAAATTTGAGATAGAACTAGATATGACAAAGCATCCAAGTAATCCAATCTATGCCAAACTGTGTGATGCCATGCTTTATGCTTCATTTATAAGCCTTTACTCAATGAACAACAATGATCAGTTAAGAATAATCATATTAACTGGCCGATCAACTTGATATGTCCGCACTAAATCAGCCGTAACTTTTTATTTTTAGCTTAGAATGACATGAATCCAATGCCCACGTTAACCTAGATAAATTTTCTATAATCTGAAAAAAATTGAGATAGAAGTAGAGACGACAAAGCGTCGAAGTAGTCGAAATCTATCCTAAACTGCGTGTTGACATGCCTTATGATTCATTGATAAGCATTTACTTAATGAGCACCAATGATCATTCCAGAATGATCATTTTAACTGGCCGATCAACTTGACATGTCTACTGTAAATCATCTAGAACTTTTGATTTAGAGCTCAGAAAGACACCAATCTAATTCCGACAATAAGCGAGCTCAATTTTCTATATTGTGAGAAAATTTGAGACAGAAATAGATATGACAAACTATCCAAGTAATCCATTCCATCCCAAACTATGTGATGTCATGCATTATTCTTCATTTATAAGCTTTAACTCACTGACCACCAATGATCAGTTTAGTATGATCATTTTAACTGGCCGATCAACTTGACATGTATGCGCTATATTATCCATAACTTTTGATTTATAGATCAGAATGACATGAATCTAATAACCACATTATGCTAGTTCAGCTTTCTATATTGTGACAAAATCTGAGACAGAACTAGATACGTAAAAGCGTCCAAATAATCAAATCTATCCCAAACTGCGTGATGCCATACATTATGCTTTATTTATAAGCTTTTAGTCAATGAGCACCAATGATCAGTTTAGAATGATCACTTTAACTGGCCGATCACCTTGACATATCCACACTAAATCATCTGTAAATTTTGATTTAGAGCTCTGAATGACACGAATCCAATGCCCACGTTAAGCTAGCTAAACTATATTTTGACAAAATTAAAGACAGAAATAGAGATGCCAAAGCATCCAAGTAATCTAATCTATCCCAAAATGTGTGATGCCATGCTTTATTCTTTATTTATAAGCCTTTACTTAATGACCACCAATGATCAATTTAGAATGATCACTTTAATTGACCGATCAACTTGACATGTCCGCACTAAATCGTCTGTAACTTTTGATTTAGAGCTCCGAAACACACGAATCCAATGCCCATGTTAAGCTAGCTCAATTTTCTATATTGTAACAAAATTTTTGACAGAACTAGATTCGAAAAAGTATCCAAGTAATCCAACCTATCCCAAACTGGGTGATGCCATGTCTTATGCTTCATTTATAAGCCTTTACTTAATGACCACCAATGATCATTTTAGAATGATCATTTTAACTGGCTAATCAACTTGACAGGTCTGCAGTAAATCTTCTATAACTTTTGATTCGGTGCTCAGAATGACACGAATCCAATGCCCTTGTTAAGCAAGCTCAATTTTCTATGTTTTGACAAAATTTGAGACAAAAATAGAGACGACAAAGCTTTATGATTCATTTATAAGCCTTTACTCAATGAAAAACAATGATCAGTTTAAAATAATCATATTAACTGGCCGATCAACTTGATATGTCCACACTAAATCGTCCAGAACTTTTGATTTTTAGCTTAGAATGACACGAATCCAATGCCCACGTTAAGCTAGATTAATTTTCTATCATTTGACAAAATTTGAGATAAACGTAGAGACGACAAAGCATCCAAGTAGTCGAATCTATCCTAAACTGCGTGATGACATGCCTTATGCTTCATTGATAAGCATTTACTTAATGAGCACCATTGATCATTCTACAATGATCATTTTCACTGGCCGATCAACTTGACATGTCTACAGTAAAACGTTTAGAACTTTTGATTTAGAGCTCAGAATGATACCAATCTAATGCCCATGTTAAGCTAGCCCAATTTTCTATATTTTAACAAAATTTGTGACAGAAATAGATATGACAAAGAATCCAAGTAATCCAATCTATCCAAAACTGTGTGATGGCATGCATTATGCTTCATTTCTAAGCCTTTACTTAATGAGCACCAATTATGAGTTTAGAATGATCATTTTAACTGCCTGATCAACTTGACATTTCTGCAATAAATCGTTTGTAACTTTTGATTGAGAGCTCAGAAACACACGAATCCAATGCCCACGCTAATCTAGCTCAATTTTCTATATTGTTACCAAATTCGAGATAGAAATCGATACGACAAAGAGTCAAAGTATTTTAATCCATCCCAAGCTGCGTGATACCATGCGTTATTGTTCATTTATAAGCTTTTACTCAATGAGCACCAATGATCAATTTGGAATGATCATTTTAACTGGCCGATCAACTTGACGTGTCTGCACTGAATCGTCCATAACTTTTGACTTATAGCTCAAATTGACACGAATCCAATACTCACATTAAGCTAGTTCAATTTTTTATATTGTTTCCAAATTTGAGACAGAAATAGATACGACAAAGCATCGAAGTATTCTAATCCATCCCAAGCTGTGTGATACCATGCATTATTGTTCATTTATAAGCTTTTACTCAATGAGCACCAATGATCAATTTGGAATGATCATTTTAACTGGCCGATCAACTTTACATGTCTGGTCTGAGCTATAACTTTTGATTTATAGCTCAAATTGACACGAATTCAATACTCACATTAAGCTAGTTCAATTTTCTATATTATGAAAAAGTTTGAGAAAGAAGTAGATAGGGAAAGCGTCCAAGTAATCCAATCTATCCCAAATAGCGTGATGCCATGCATTATGCTTCATTTATAAGCCTTTACTTAATGAGCACCAATGATCAGTTTAGAATAATCACTCTAACTGCCCGATCAACTTGACATGACGCACTAAGTCGTCCGTAACTTTTAATTTAGAGCTCAGAATGACACGAATCCAATGCCCACGTTAAGCTAGATAAATTTTCTATATTTTGACAAAATTTGAGACATAAGTAGAGACGACAAAGCGTACATGTGATCCAATCTATCCCAAACTGATTGATGCCATACCTTATGCTTCATTTATAAGCCTTTACTTAATGAGTACCAATTATCAGTTTACAATGATCATTTTAACTGGCCGATCAACTTGACATTTTTGCACTATATCGTCTTTACATTTTGATTAAGGGCTCAGCATGACTCCAAGCAAATGCAGACGTTAATCTAGTTCTATTTCCTACATTATGACAAAATTTCAGACAGAACTAGATAAGACAAAGCATCCAGCAAATCCAATATATCCGAAACTGTGTGATGCCATGCATTATACTTCATTTATAAGCCTTTACTCAATGAGCACTAGTGATCAATTTAAAATAATCATATTAACAGTCGGGTTAACTTGACATGTCCACACTAAATAGTCTATAACTTTTGATTTAGAGCTTAGAATGACACGAATCCAATGCCCACGTTAAGCTAGCTCAATTTTCTATATTTTCCAAAATTTGAGACAAAAATAAGGACGAAAAAGTGTCAAAGTAATCCAATCTATCCAAAATTGTTTGATGCCATACTTTACGCTTTATTTATAAGCCTTCACTTAATCAGCAACAATGGTCATTCTAGAATGATCATTTTAACTGGTCAATCAACTTGACATGTCTACAGTAAATTGTCCGTAACTTTTGATTTATAGCTCACAATTACACGAATCCAATGCCCATGTTAAGCTAGCTCAATTTTCTATGTTTTAACAAAATTTGAGAGAGAAATAGATATGACAAAGTATCCCAGTAATTCAATCTATCCAAAACTGTGTGATGCAATGCATTATGTTTCATTTCTAAGCCGTTACTTAATGAGCACCAATGATGAGTATAGAATGATCATTTTAACTGGCTGATCAACTTGACTTGTCTGCAATAAATCGTCCGTAACTTTTAATTGAGAGCTCAGAAACACACGAATCCAATGCCCACGCTAATCTAGCTCAATTTTCTATATTGTTACCAAATTTGAGACAGAAATAGGTACGACAAAGCATCCAAGTATTCTAATCCATCCCAAACTGCGTGATGCCATGCATTATTGTTCATTTATAAGCTTTTACTCAATGAGCACCAATGATCATTTTAACTGGCCGATCAACTTGACATGTCTGCACTGAATCGTCCATAACTTTTCATTTATAGCTCAAATTGAAATGAATCCAATACCCAAATTAAGATAGTTCGATTTTCTATATTATGACAAAATTTGAAAAAGAACTAGATAGGACAAAGCATCCAAGTAATCCAATATATACCAAATAGTGTGATGCCATGCATTTTGCTTCATTTATAAGCCTTTACTTAATGAGCACCAACGATCAGTTTAGAATGGTCACTTTAACTGGCCGATCAACTTGACATGTTACACTAAGTCGTCCGTAATTTTTAATTTAGAGCTCAGAATGACACGAATCCAATGCCCACATTAAGCTAGATAAATTTTCTATACTTTGACAAAATTTGAGACATAAGTAGAGACGACAAAGCGTCCATGTGATCCAATCTATCACAAACTACTTGAAGCCATGCCTTATGCTTCATTTATAAGCCATTACTTAATGAGCATCAATGATCATTTTAGAATGATCATTTTAACAAGCCGATCAAGTTGACATTTTTGCACTATATCGTCTTTACATTTTGATTAAGGGCTCAGCATGACTCCAATCAAATGCAGACGTTAGTCTAGTTCTGTTTCCTTCATTATGACAAAATTTGAGACAGAACTAGATAAGACAAAGCATCCAACTAATCCAATCTATCCGAAAGTGTGTGATGCCATGCATTATACTTCATTTATAAGCCTTTACTCAATCAGCACCAGTGATCAATTGAAAATAATCATATTAACAGTAGGGTCAACTTCAAATGTCCAAACTAAATCGTCTGTAACTTTTGATTTAGAGCTTAGAATGACATGAATCCAATGCCCATGTTAGGCTAGCTCAATTTTCTATATTTTTCAAAATTTAAAAGAAAAATAAAGACAAAAAATCGTCAAAGTAATCCAATCTATCCGAAATGGTTTGATGCCATAATTTATGCTTTATTTATAAGCCTTTACTTAATCAGCACCAATGGTTATTCTAGAATGATCATTTTAACTAGCCGATCAACTTGACATATCTACAGTAAATCGTCCGTAACTTTTGATTTAGAGCTCAGAATGACACGAATCCAATGCCCATGTTAAGCTAGCCCAATTTTCTATATTGTAACAAAATTTGAGACAGAAATAGATATGACAAAGTATCCAAGTAATCCAATCTATCCAAAACTGTTTGATGCCATGCATTATGCTTCATTTCTAAGCCTTTACTTAATGAGCACCAATGATGAGTTTAGAATGATCATTTTAACTGTCCGATCAACTTGACATGTCTGCAATAAATCTTCCGTAACTTTTGATTGAGAGCTCAGAAACACACGAATCCAATGCCCACGGTAATCTAGCTCAATTTTCTATATTGTTACCAAATTTGAGACAGAAATAGATAGGACAAAGCATCCAAGTATTCTAATCCATCCCAAACTGCGTGATGCCATGCATTATTGTTCATTTATTCGCTTTTACTCAATGAGCACCAATGATCAATTTGGAATAATCATTTTAACTAGCCGATCAACTTGACATGTCTGCACTGAATCGTCCATAACTTTTGATTTATAGCTCAAATTGACACAAATCCAATACCCACATTAACCTAGTTCAATTTTCTATATTATGACAAAATTTGAGAAAGAACTAGATAGGACAAAGCGTCCAAGTAATCAAATCTATCCCAAACAGCGTGATGCCATGCATTATGCTTCATTTATAAGCCTTTACTTAATGAGCACCAATGATCAGTTTAGAATGATCACTTTAACTGGCCGATCAATTTGACATGTCGCACTAAGTCGTCCGTAGCTTTTGATTTAGAGCTCAGAATGACACGAACCCAATGCCCACATTAAGCTAGATAAATTTACTATATTTTGAAAAAATTTGAGATATAAGAAGAGACGGCAAAGCATACATGTGATCCAATCTATCCAAATTGCTTGATGCCATGCTTTATGTTTCATTTATAAGCCATTACTTAATGAGCATCAATGATCATTTTAGAATGATCATTTTAACTGGCCGATCAACTTGACATTTTCACACAATATCGTCTTTACATTTTGATTAAGGGCTCAGCATGACTCCAAGCAAATGCAGACGTTAATCTAGTTCTATTTCCTACATTATGACAAAATTTGAGACATAACTAGATAAGACAAAGCATCCAACTAATCCAATCTATCTGAAACTGCGAGATGCCATGCATTATACTTTATTTATAAGGTTTTAATCAATGAGCACCAGTGATCAATTTAAAATAATCATATTAACAGTCGGCATGTCCACACTAAATTGTCCGTAACTTTTGATTTAGAGCTTAGAATGAAATGAATCCAATTCCCACGTTAAGCTAGGTCAATTTTCTATATTTTCCAAAATTTGAGACAAAAATAAAGACGAAAAAGCGTCAAAGTAATCCAATCTATCCAAAATTGTTTGATGCCATACTTTATGCTTTATTTATAAGCCTTTACTTAATCAGCACCAATGGTTATTCTAGAATGATCATTTTAACTGGCCGATCAACTTGACATATCTACAGTAAATCGTCCGTAACTTTTGATTTAGAGTTCAGAGTAACACGAATCAAATGCCCATGTTAAGCTAGCTCAATTTTCTATATTGTAACAAAATTTGAGACAGAAATAGATATGACAAAGTATCCAAGTAATCCAATCTATCCACTACTGTGTGACGGCATGCATTATGCTTCATTTCTAATCCTTTACTTAATGAGCACCAATGATGAGTTTAGAATGATCATTTTAACTGGCCGATCAACTTGACATGTCTGCAATAAATCGACCGTAACTTTTGATTGAGAGCTCAGAAACACACGAATCCAATGCCCGCGCTAATCTAGCTCAATTTTCTATATTGTTACCAAATTTGAGACAGAAATATATAGGACAAAGCGTCCAAGTATTCTAATCCTTCCCAAACTACGTGATGCCATGCATTATTGTTCATTTATAAGCTTTTACTCAATGAGCACCAATGATAAATTTGGAATGATCATTTTAACTGGCTGATCAACTTGACATGTCTGCACTGAATCGTCCATAACGTTTGACTTATAGCTCAAATTGACACGAATCCAATACCCACATTAAGCTACTTCAATTTTCTATATTATGACAAAATTTGAGAAAGAACTAGATTGGACAGAGCGTCCAAGTAATCCAATGTATCCCAAACAGCGTGATGCCATGCATTATGCTTCATTTATATGCCTTTACTTAATGAGCACCAATGATCAGTTTAGAATGATCACTTTAACTGGCCGATCAACTTGACATGTCGCACTAAGTCGTCCGTAACTTTTGATTTAGAGCTTAGAATGACACGAATCCAATGCCCACATTAAGCTAGATAAATTTTCTATATTTTGACAAAATTTGAGACATAAGTAGAGACAACAAAGTGTCCATGTGATCCAATCTATCCCAAACTGCTTGATACCACGCCTTATGCTTCATTTATAAGCCATTACTTAATGAGCATCAATGATCATTTTAGAATAATTAATTTAACTTGCCGATCAACTTGACATTTTTGCACTATATCGTCTTTACATTTTGATTAAGGGCTCAGCATGACTCCAAGCAAATGCAGACGTTAATCTAGTTCTATTTCCTACATTATGACAAAATTTGAGACAGAACTAGATAAGACAAAGAATCCAACTAATCCAATCTATCCAAAAGTGTGTGATGCCATGCATTATACTTCATTTATAAGCCTTTACTCAATGAGCACCAATGATCAATTTAAAATAATCATATTAACAGTCCGGTCAACTTGACATGTCCACACTAAATCGTCTGTAACTTTTGATTTAGAGATTAGAATGACATGAATCCAATTCCCACATTAAGCTAGCTCAAGTTTCGAATATTTTTGCAAACTTTGAGACAAAAATAAAGACGAAAAAGCATCAAAGTAATCCAATCTATCCAAAATGGTTTGATGCCATACTTTATGCTTTATTTATAAGCCTTTACTTAATCAGCACCAATCGTCAATTTAGAATGATCACTTTAACTGGTCTATCAACTTGACATGTACACACTAAATCGTCTGTAACTTTTGATTTAGAGCTCAGAATGACACGAATCCAATCCAACAAAATTTGAGACACAAATAGATACGACAAAGCTTCCAAGTAATCCAATCTAGCCAAAACTGTGTGATGCCATGCATTATGCTTCATTTATAAGCCTTTACTCAATGAGCACCAACGATCAGTTCAGAATGATCACCTTAACTAGCCAATCAATTTGACATGTCCGCACTAAAAGACGATTTTGATTTAGTGCTCATTATGACACCAATCCAATGCCCACGATAAACTACCTCAATTTTCTATATTGTGACAAAATTTCAGACAGAACTAGATAAGACAAAGCATCCAAGTAACCCAATCTATCCAAAACAGCATGATGCCATGAATTATGCTTCATTTAAAAGTCATTACTCAATGAGCACCAATGATCTGTTTAGAATAATCATATTAACGATCAACTTGACATGTACGCACTAAATCGTCCGTAACTTTTGATTTAGACATTAGAATCAAACAAATCCAATGCAAGCGTTGACATGTCCGCACTAAATTTTCTATATTTTTCAAAATTTTAAACTGAAATAGAGACGGCAAAGCGTCCAAGTAATCCAATCTATCCCAAAATGTCATGCTTTATGCTTCATTTATAATTGTTTACTTAATGAGAACCAATGATCAGTTTAGAATGATGACTTTAACTGGCCGATCAAATTGATATGTCCGCACTAAATCGTACGTAACTTTTAAAATAGAGCTCTGAATGACACGGATCCAATGCCCACGTCAAACTAGCTCAAATTTTTATATTTTGACAAAATTTGATACAGAAAGAGTCCACAAAACATCCAAGTAATCCAATCTATCCAAAACTGCATGATGCTATGCTTTATGGTTCATTTATATGCCTTTAATCGAAGAGCACCAATGATCAATTTAGAATGATGACTTTAAATGGCCGATCAACTTGACATGTATGCACTAAATCATCAGTAACTTTTGATTAGTGCGTAGAATGACACGAATTCCATGCCTATGTTAAGCTAGGTCAATTTTTCTATATTGTAACAAAATTTTGAGACAGAAATAGATACGACAAAGCGTCCAGGTAATCCAATACCCAAAACTGTATGATGTCATGCATTATACTTCATTTATAAGCGTTTACTCAATGAGCACCAACGATCAGTTCAGAATGATTACTTTAACTGGCTGATCAACTTGACATGTACGCACTGAATCGTACGTAACTTTTGATTTAGAGCTCAGAATGACATCAATCCAATGCCAACGATAAGCTAGGTATATTTCCTACTTTGTGACGACAGAACTAGATAAGACAGAGCATCCAAGTAATCCAATCTATCCAAAAATGTGTTATGCTATGCGTTATGCTTCGTTTATAAGCCTTTATTCAATAAGCACCAATGACCAGTTTAGAATAATCATATTAACTGTCCGATAAACTTGACATGTCCGCACTAAACCGTCCATAAATTTTGGGTTAGAGCTTAGAATTACACGAATCCATTACCCACATTAACATGTCTGCACTTCTATATTTTGCAAAATTTTAGACAGAAATAGAGACGACAAAGTGTCCAAGTAATCCAATTTATCCCAAAGTGTATGATGCTCTGCATTATGCTTCATTTATAGGCATTTATTCAATGTGCACCAACGATCAGTTCATAATGAGCACTATAATTGGCCGATCAACTTGACATGTCCGCACTAAATCGTCTGTAACTTTTTATTTAGTGCTCAGAATGACACCAATCCAATGTCCATGTTAACTAGCTCAATTTTCTACAATGTGACAAAATTTCAGACATAACTAGATAAGACAAAGCATCCAAGTAACCCAATCTATCAAAAACTGCGTGATGCCATGCATTATGCTTCATTTATAAGCCTTTACTCAATGAGTACCAATGATCAGTTTAGTATAATCATATTAATTGTCGATCAAATTGACATGTACACACTAAATCGTTCGTAACTTTTGATTTAGAGCTAGCTAAAGTTTCTATATTTTGACATTAATCCAATGCCCACGTTAAGCTAGCTAAAGTTTCTATATTTTGCAAAATGTGAGGCAGAACTAGATAAGACAAAGCATCCAATCTATGCAAAACTGTGTGATGCAATGCAATATGCTTCGTTTATAAACCTTTACTCAATAAGCACCAATGATCAAATTAGAATAATCATATTAACTGTCCGATAACCTTGACATATCTGCAGTAAATGATTCGTTAATTTTGATTGAGAGCTTAGAATGACACGAATCCAATGCCCACGTTAACATGTCCGCACTAAATTTTCTATATTTTGCAAAATATGAGACATAAATAGAGACGAGAAAGCGTCCAAGTAATCCAATCTATCCCAAACTGCGTGATGTCATGCTTTATGCTTCATTTAAAAGCCTTTACTTAACTAGCACCAATGAGCAGTTTAGAATGATCACTTTAACTGGCCGATCAACTTGATATGTCCGCACTAAATCGTATGTAACTTTTGATTTAGACCTCACAATGACACGAATCCAATGCCCACTTTAAGCTAGCTCAATTTTCTATAATTGAACAAAATTCGAGACAGAAATAGAAACAACAAAGCGTCCAGGTAAACTCCAATATGCAAAACTGCGTGATGTCATGCATTATGCTTCATTTATAAACGTTTACTCAATGAGCACCAACTATCAGTTCAGAATGATCTCTTTAACTGGTCGATCAACTTGACATGTCCACACTAAATCGTCTATAACTTTTGTGTTAGAGCTCAGAATGACATCTATCCAATGCCCACGATAAGCTAGCTATATTTTCTACATTGTGACGATTGAACTAGATAAGACAAAGCATCCAAGTAATCCAATATATCCAAAACTTTGTGATGCCATGCATTATGCTTCGTTTATAAGCCTTTATTCAATAAGCAACAATGATCAGTCTAGAATAATCATATTAACTGTCCAATCAACTTGACATGTCCACCCTAAATCGTCCATAAATTTTGATTTAGAGCTTAGAATGACAAGAAACCAATGTCCACATTGACATGTCCGCACTAAATTTTTTATATTTTGTAAAATTTGAGACAGACATAGAGACGACAAAGCGTCCACGTAATCCAATTTATCCCAAACTGTGTGATGCCATGCTTTAATTTTCATTTATCAGTCTTTACTTAATGAGCACTATTGATCAGTTTAGAATGATCATTTTAACTGGCCGATTAATTTGACATGTCCGCACTAAATCGTCTGTAACTTTTGATTTCGAGCTCAGAAACACACGAATACAATGCTCACGTTAAGCTAACTCAATTTTCTATACTTTAACAAAATTTGAGACTGAAATAGAGACGACAAAGCATCCAAGTAATGAAATATATCCAAGAGTGTGTGATACCATGCATTATGCTTTATTTATAAGCCTTTACTCAATGAGCACAAATGATCACTTTATAAAAATCCTATTAACTGGCCAATCAACTTGAGATGTCCGCAATAAATAGTCTGTAACTTTTCATTTTGAGTTCAGAATGAAACAAATCCAATGCCCACGTTAACCTAGTTTAATTTTCTATATTGTGAAAAACTTTTAGACAGAATTAGATACGACAAAGGGTCCAAATAACCCATTCTATCGCAAACTGTGTGATGTCATGCATTATGCTTCATTTATAAGCCTTTACTCAATGAGCACCAACGACCAGTTCAAAATGATCTCTTTCACTTGCCGATCAACTTGACATGTCCGCGCTAAATCGTTCGTAACTTATGATTTCGAGCTCAAAATTACATCAATCCAATGCCCAGGATAAGCTAGCTCAATTTTCAACATTGTGAAAAAATTGGAGATGGAACTAGATAAGACAAAGCATCGAAGTAATCCAATCTATCCGAAATTGTGTGATACCATGCATTATGCCTCGTTTATAAGCCTTTATTCAATAAGCACCAATGATCAGTTTAGAATAATCATATTAACTGTCCGATCAATTTGACATGTCCGCACTAAATCGTCCGTAAATTTTGATTTAGAGCTTAGAATGACCCAAATCCAATGCCCACGTTGACATGTCCGCACCAAATTTTCTACATTTTGCAAAATTTGATACAGAAATAGAGATAACAAAGCATCCAAGTAATCCAATTTATCCCAAACTGTGTGATGCCATGCTTTAATTTTCATTTATAAGCCTATACTTAATGAGCACCAATGATCTATTTAGAATGATCACTTTAACTAGCCGATTAACTTGACATGTCCGCACTAAATTGGCTGTAGTTTTTGATTTAGAGCTCAAAAACACACGAATCCAATGCCCACCATAAGGTAGCTCAATTTTCTATACTTTAGCAAAATTTGATACAGAAATAGAGATGACAAAGCGTCCACGTAATGCAGTCTATCTAAAACTTTGTAATGCCATGCATTATGTTTCATTTATAAGCCTTTAGTCAATGAGCACCAATGATTAGTATTAGAATAATCATCTTAATTGGCCGATCAACTTGACATATCCGCACTAAATCGTCCATAACTTTTGATTTAGAGCTCATAATGATACGAATCCAATGCCCACGTTAAGCTAGAAATTTTTTCCATATTATAACAAAACTTGAGACAAAAATAGAGACGACAAAGCGTCCAAGTAATCCAATCTATCCAGAACTGTGTGATGCGATGCATTATGCTTCATTTATAAGCCTTTACTCAATGAGCAACAATGATCAGTTTAGAATAATCACTTTAACTGGACGATCAACTTGACATGTCTGCACTAAATCGTCCATACCTTTTGATTTAGAGCTCAGAATGATACGAATCCAATGCCCACGTTAAGCAAGATAAATTTTCTTTATTTTAAAAAAATTTGAGACAAATATAGAGGCGACGAAGCGTCCAAGTAATCAAATCTATCCAAAACTGTGTGATGCGATGCATTATGCTTCATTTATAAGCCTTTACTTAATGAGCACCAATGATGAGTTTAGAAAGATCACTTTAACGGGCTGATCAACTTGACATGTTCGCACTAAATCGTCTGTAATTTTTGATTTAGAGCTCAGAAACACACGAATACAATGTCCACGTTAAGCTAGCTCAATTTTCAGTACTTTAACAAAATTTGAGATAAAAATAGACACGAAAAAGAATCCAAGTAATCCACTCTATCCAAACCTGTGTGATGCCATGCATTATGCTTCAATTATAAGCCTTTACTCAATGAGCACCATGAATCAGTTTAGAAAAATCCTATTAACAGGCCAATCAACTTGACATGTCTGCACTAAATCGTCTATAACTTTTGATTTTGAGTTCAAAATGAAACGAATGCAATGCCCACATTTACCTAGCTTAGTTTTCTATATTATGGCGAAATTCCAAACAAAACTTGATACGACAACGCATCCAAAGAATTCAATCTATCCCAAAATGCGCGATGGCATGCATTATGCTTCATTTCTACGCCTTTACTCAATTAGCCCCAATGATCAGTTTAGAAAGATCATATTAACTTGCCGATCAAATTGACATGTCCGCACTAAATCGTCCTTAACAATTGAGTTAGAGATCAGGGTGACACGAATCCAATGCCCACGTTAACCTAGCTAAATTTTTTATGTTTTCCAAAATTTGAGAAAAAAATAGAGACGACAAATCGTCCAAGTAAACCAATCTATCCCAAACTGCGTGATGTCATGCTTTATGCTTCATTTATTAGCCTTTACTTAATGAGCACCAATGATCGGTTTAGAATGATCACTTTAACTGGCCGATCAACTTGATATGTCTGCACTAAATCGTTCATAACTTTTGATTTAATGCTCCGAATGACACCGATTCCAGTGCCCATGATAAGCTAGCTCGATTTTCTATATGGAGTAAAAATTTGAGACAAAAATAGAGACAATAAAACGTCCAAAGAATCCAATCTATCTCAAACTGCGTGATGTGATGCTTTATGCTTCATTTATAAACCTCTACATAATGAGCACCAATGATCAGTTTGGAATGACGGCTTTAACAGTCGTATCAACTTGACATGTCCGCACTAAATCGTCCGTAGCTTTTGATTTAAAGCCCAAAAACACACGAATCCAATGCCCACATTAAGCGAGCTCAATACTCTATCTTGTAACAAAATTTGAGATAGAAATAGATACGACAAAGCATCCAAGTAATCCAATCTATCCAAAATTGTGTGATGCCATGCATTATGCTTCCTTTATAAGCCTATACTCAATGAGCACCAATGGTCAGTTCAGAATGATCACTTTAACTGGCCGATCAACTTGACATGTCCGCATTAAATCGTCCGTAAGTTTTTATTTAGTTCTCAGAATGACACCAATCCAATGCCCATGTTAAGCTACCTCAATTTTCTATATTTTGAAAAAATTTGAGTAAAGAAATATATACAAAAAAGAGTCCAAGTAATCCAATCTATCCCAAACTGCGTGATGCCATGCATTATTCTTCATTTGTAAACCTTTACTCAGTGAGCACCAATGATCTGTTTAGAATAATCATATAACTGTCTCATCAACTTGACATGCCTGCGCTAAATAGTCAGTAAGTTTTGATTTAGAGCTCCGAATGACACGAATCGAGTGCCCAAGTTAGGCTAGCTCAAGTTTCTATATTGTGACAAAATTTGAGATAGAAATAGAGATGATAATACTTCCAAGTAATCCAATCTATGCCAAACTGCGTGATGCCATGCTTTATGCTGCATTTATGAGTATTTACTTCATGAGCACCAAGGATCAGTTTAGAATGATCACTTTAACTGGCCGATCAACTTGATATGTCCACAATAAATTGTCCATAACTTTTTATTTGAGCTCACAATGACACGAATCCAATGCCCACGTTAAGCTAGATCAATTTTCTATATTGTTACAAAATTTGAGATAGAACTTGATAATACAAAGCGTCCAAATAATCCAATCTATCGCAAACTACATGATACCATGCTTTATGCTTCATTTATAAGCCTTTACTTAAAGAGCAACAATGATCATTTTAGAATGATCACTTTAACTGGCCGATCCACTTGAAATGTCCGCACTAAACCGTCTGTAACTCTTGATTTATAGCTAAGAATGACACGAATCCAATGCCAACATTAAGCTTCTTTATTTTTTATATTGTGACAAAATTTGATTCAGAAATAGAGACGAAAAAATATCCAAGTAATCCAATCTATCCACATCTGTGTGATGCCATGCATTATGCTTCATTTATAAGCCTTTACTCAATGAGCACCAATGATCAGTTTAGACAAAATCATATGAACTTGCCGATCAACCTGACATGTCGGCATTAAATCATCCATAACATTTGATTTTGAGCTCAAAATGACACGAATCCAATGCCCATATTAAGCTAGCTCAAATGTCTATATTGTTACAAAATTTGATACAACTAAATACGACAACGCGTCCAAATAATCCAACCTATCCCGAACTGCGTGATGCCACACAGTATGCTTCATTAATAAGGGTTTACTCAATGAGCACCAAGGATCAGTTTAGAATGATCATATTAACTGGGCGATCAACTTGATATTTCCGCACTAAATCGTTCGTAACTTTTGATTGGAGCTCAGAATGACATGAATCCCATGCCCACGTTAAGGTAGCTCAATTTTCTATATGTAACAAAATTTGAGACAAAAATTGATACGATCCAAGTAATCCAATATATCTAAAACTTCGTGATTACATGTATTATGATTCATTTATAAGCCTTTACTCAATGAGCACCAATGATCTATTTAGAATAATCATATTAACTGGCCGATGAACTTGACATGTCCGCGATAAATATTTAGTAATTTTTTATTTTAAGCTCAGCATGACACGAATCCAATGCCCACGTTAAGGTAGATAAAGTTTCTATATTTTAACAAAATTTGAGAAAAAAAATAGAGAGGAACAAGTGTCCAAGTAAAACAATCTATCCAAAATTGTGTGATGCCATGCATTATTCTTGATTTATAGGCCTTTGCTTAGTGATCACCAATGATCTGTTTAGAATAATCATATTAACTGGCCTATCAACTTGGCATGTCTGCACTAAATCGTCAATAACTTTTGATTTTGAGCTCAGTATGACAAGAATCCAATGCCCACGTTAAGCTCGATAAATCTACTATACTTTAACAAATTTTAAGACAGAAATAGATGACAAATCGTCCGAGTAATCCAATCTATCCAAAACTGTGTGATGCCATGCATTATGCTTCATTTATAAGCCTTTACTCAATGAGCACAAATGATCAGTTTAGAATAATCATATTAACTGGCCGATCAACTTGACATGTTTGCACTAAATCGTCCGTTACTTTTGATTTTGAGCTCAACATGACACGAATCTAATGCCCACGTTAGACTTGCTAAATGTTCTTTATTTTGTCAAAATTTGAGAGAGAAATAGAGACGACAAAGCGTGCAAGTAATCCAATCTATCCCAAGTTGCGTGATGACATGCTTTATGCTTAATTTATAAGCATTTACTTAATGAGCACCAATGATCTGTTTAGAATGATCAGTTTAACTGGCAGATCAACCTGACATGTCTGCACAAAATTGTCCTTAATTTTTGATTTAGTGCTCAGAAACACACAAAACCAATGCCCACGTTAAGCTAGCTCAGTTTTCTAAATTTTAATAAAATTTGAGATAGAGATAGAGACAGCAAAGCGTACAAGTAATGCAATCTATAAAAAACTGTGTGATGTGATGCATTATGCTTCATGTATAAGCCTTTACTAAATGAGCACCAATGATCAGTTTAGAAAAATCATATTAACTGTCCGATCAACTTGACATGTATGCACTAAATCGTCCGTAACTTTTGGTTTTGAGCTCAGAATGACACGAATCCAATGCCCACATTTATGTAGCTCAATTTTCTATATTGTTACACAATTTGAGAGAAAACTAGATACGGCAAAGCGTCCAAATAATCCAATCTATGCCAAACTGGGTGATGCCATGCACTATGCTTCATTTATAAGTCTATACTAAATGATCAGCTTAGAATGATCATATTAACCGGCCTATCACCTTGACATGTCTGCACTAAATCGTACGTAACTTTTGATTTAGAGCTCCGAAACACACGAATCCAATGCCCACGTTAGGCTAGCTCAATTTTCTATATTTTAGCAAAATTTCAGATAGAAATAGAGATGACAAAGCGTCCAAGTAATCCAATCTATCCAAAACTGGGTGATGCCATGCATTATGCTTCATTTATAAGCCTTTACTCAATGAGCTCCAATGATCATTTTAGAAAAATCTTATTAAGTGGCCGATCAACTTGATATGTCCGCACTAAATCATGTGTAACTATTCATTTTCAGCTCATAATGACACGAATCCAATGCCAACGTTAAGCTAGCTCAAGTTTCTCTAGTGATACAAAATTCGAGACATAACTAGATTCAACAAATCGTCCAATTAATCCAATCTATCCCAAACTGTGTGATGCCATGCATTATGCTTCATTTATAAGCCTTTACTTAATGAGCACCAAAGATCAGTTTAGAATGATCACTTTAACTGGCCGATCAACTTTACATGTCCCAACTAAATCTTATGTAATTTTTGATTTAGAGCTCATAAACACAGGAATCATTTGAACTGACCAATCAACTTGACATGTCCGCACTAAATCGTGTGTAACTTTTGATTTACTACTCATAATGACGTATATCCAACGCCCACGTTATGCTAGCGCAATTTTCTATATTGTGGCAAAATGTCACACTAAAATAGATACGACAAAGCCTCCAAGTAAACCAATCTATCCAAAACTGCGTGATGCTTTGCATTATGGTTAACTTATAAAGCCTCCAAGCCTCCAATTTTCTAGCTTAATATATTTAAGAAATTTTCAGACAGAAATAGAGACAAAAAAGCGTCCAAGTAATCCAATCTATCCAAATATGTGTGATGCCATGTATTATGCTTAATTTAAAAGCCTTTACTTAATGAACACCAATGATCAATTTAGAAAAAATTACATTAACTGGCCGATCAACTTGACATGTTCACACTAAATTGTCCGTAATTTTTTAATTTTGAGCTCAAAATGACACAAATCCAATGCCCATGTTAAGCTTTCTAAATTTTCTTTATTTTGACAAAATTTGGGATAGAAATAGAGACGACAAAGCATCCAAGTAATCCAATCTATCCCAAACTGCGTGATGTCATGCTTTATGCTTCATTTATAATTGTTTACTTAATGAGTACAAATGATCAGTTTAGAATGATAAGTTTAACTGGCCGATCAACTTGATATGTCCACAATAAATCGTACGTAACTTTTAAAATAGAGCTCAGAATGACACGGATCCAATACCCACGTCAAGCTAGCTCAATTTTTATATTTTGACAAAATTTGAGATAGAAATAGTCCACAAAGCATCCAAGTAATCCAATCTATCCAAACATGCATGATGCCATGCTTTATGGTTCATTTATAAGCCTTCAATTGAAGAGCACCAATGATCAGTTTAGAATGATGACTTTAACTGGCTGATCAACTTGACATGTATGCACTAAATCATCAGTAACTTTTGATTAGATCTTAGATTGACACGAATCCCATGCCTATGTTAAGCTAGCTCAATTTTCTATATTGTAACAAAATTTTGAGACAGAAATAGATACGACAAAGCGTCTAGGTAATCCAATATCCAAAACTGTGTGATGCCATGCATTATGCTTCATTTATAAGCGTTTACTCAATGAGCACCAACGATCAGTTCAGAATGATCACTTTATCTGGCCGATCAACTTGACATGTCTGCACTAAATCGTCCTTAAATTTTGATTTAGAGCTTAGAATGACAAGAATCCAATGTCCACATTGACATGTCTGCACTAAATTTTCTATATTTTGCAAAATTTGAGACAAACATAGAGACGACAAAGCGTCCAAGTAATCCAATGTATCCCAAAATGCGTGATGCCATGCTTTAATTTTCATTTATAAGCCTTTACTTAATGAGCACTATTGATCATTTAGAATGATCACTTTAAGTGGCCGATTAATTTGACATGTCCGCACTAAATCGTCTGTAACTTTTGATTTAGAGCTCAGAAACACACGAATCCAATGCTCACGTGAAGCTAACTCAATTTTCTATACTTTAACAAAATTTGAGACTGAAATAGAGACGACAAAGCATCCTAGTAATGCAATCTATCCAAAACTGTGTGATACCATGCATTATGCTTTATTTATAAGCCTTTACTCAATGAGCACAAATGATGAGTTTAAAAAAATCCTATTAACTGGCCAATCAATTTGAGATGTCCGCAATAAATAGTCCGTAACTTTTCATTTTGAGTTCAGAATGAAACAAATCCAATGCCCACGTTAACCTAGTTCAATTTTCTATATTGTGCAAAAATTTTGGAAAGAATTAGATACGACAAAGGGTCCAAATAACCCATTCTATCGCAAACTATGTGATGCCATGCATTATGCTTCATTTATAAGCCTTTACTCAATGAGCACCAAAGACCAGTTCAAAATGATCTCTTTCACTTGCCGATCAACTTGACATGTCCGCAATAAATCGTTCATAACTTATGATTGCGAGCTTAGAATGACATCAATCCAATGCCCAAGATAAGCTAGCTCAATTTTCTACATTGTGAAAAAATTGGAGATGGAACTAGATAAGACAAAGCATCAAAGTAATCCAATCTATCCGAAATTGTGTGATACCATGTATTATGCTTCGTTTATAAGCCTTTATTCAATAAGCACCAAATGATGATCAGTTTAGAATAATCATATTAACTGTCCGATCAACTTGACATGTCCGCACTAAATCGTCCGTAAATTTTGATTTAGAGCTAAGAATGACACAAATCCAATGCCCACGTTGACATGCCCGCACCAAATTTTCTACAGTTTGCAAAATTTGATACAGAAATAGAGAAACCAAAGCATCCAAGTAATCTAACTTATCCCAAACTGCATGATGCCATGCTTTAATTTTCATTTATCAGCCTATACGTAATGAGCACCAATGATCAATTTAGAATGATCACTTTAACTGGCCGATTAACTTGACATGTCCACACTAAATTGTTGGTAACTTTTGATTTAGAGCTCAAAAACACACGAATCCAATGCCCACGATAAGCTAGCTCAATTTTCTATACTTTAACTAAATTTGAGACAGAAATAGAGATGAAAAAGCATCCAAGTAATGCAATCTATCTAAAACTTTGTGATGTCATGCATTATGTTTCATTTATAAGCCTTTAGTCAATGAGCACCAATGATTAGTATTAGAAAAATCATATTAATTGGCCGATCAACTTGACATATCCGCACTAAATCGTCCATAACTCTTGATTTAGAGCTCATAATGATACGAATCCAATGCCCATGTTAAGATAGAAATTTTTTCTATATTATAACAAAACTTGAAACAAAAATAGAGACGACAAAGCATCCATGTAATCCAATCTATCCAAAACTGTGTGATGTGATGCATTATGCTTTATTTATAAGCCTTTAGTCAATGAGCACCAATGATCAGTTAAGAATAATCACTTTAACTGGCCGATCAACTTGACATGTCTACAGTAAATCGTCCGTAACTTTTGATTTAGAGCTCACAATGACACGAATCCCATGCCCATGTTAAGCTAGCTCAATTTTCTATATTTTAACAAAAGTTGAGACCGAAATAGATATGACAAAGTATCCAAGTAATCCAATCTATCCAAAACTGTGTGATGCGATGCATTATGCTTCATTTCTAAGGCTTTACTTAATGAGCACCAATGATGAGTTTAGAATGATCACTTTAACGGGCTGATCAACTTGACATGTTCGCACTGAATCGTCTGTAACTTTTTATTTAGAGCTCAGAAACACACGAATCCAATGCCCACGTTAAGCTAGCTCAATTTTCAATACTTAAACAAAATTTGAGATAAAAATAGACACGCCAAAGAATCCAAGTAATCCACTCTATCAAAAACAGTGTGATGCCATGCACTATGCTTCATTTATAAGCCTTTATTCAATGAGCACCATTAATCAGTTTAGGAAATTTCTATTAATAGGCCGATCAACTAGACCTTTCTGCACTAAATCGTCTATAACTTTTGATTTTGAGTTCAAAATGAAACGAATGCAATGCCCACATTTACCTAGTTTAGTTTCAATATTGTGACGAAATTCCTGACAAAACTTGATACGACAAAGCATCCAAAGAATTCAATTTATCCAAAAATACGCGATGGCATGCATTATGCTTCATTCCTAGGCCTTTACTCAATTAGCCCCAGTGATCAGTTTAGAAAGATCATATTAACTTGCCGATCAAATTGACATGTCCGCACTAAATCGTCCGTAACAATTGAGTTAGAGATCATTGTGACACGAATCCAATGCCCACGTTAACCTAGTTAAATTTTTTATGTTTTCCAAAATCTGAGAATAGAGACGACAAATCGTCCAAGTAATCCAATCTATCCCAAACTACGTGATGTCATGCTTTATGCTTCATTTATTAGCCTTTACTTAATGAGCACAAATGATCGGTTTAGAATGATCACTTTAACTGGCCGATCAAGTTGAAATGTTTGCACTAAATCATTCGTAACTTTTGATTTAAAGCTCCGAATGACACCGAATCCAATGCCCATGATAAGCTAGCACGATTTTCTATATGGAGAAAAAATTTGAGACAAAAATAGAGACGAAAAAGCGTCTAAGTACTCCAATCTATCTCAAACTTCGTGATGTGATGTTGTATGCTTCATTTATAAGCCTCTACATAATGAGCACCAATGATCTTTTTGGAATGATGACTTTAACAGTCATATCAACTTGACATGTCCGCACTAAATCATCTGTAACTTTTGATTTAGAGCTCAAAAACACACGAATCCAATGCCAACAATAAGCAAGCTCAATATTCTATCTTGTAACAAAATTTGAGATAGTATTAGATACGACAAAGCATCCAAGTAATCCAATCTATCCAAAATTGTGTGATGCCATGCATTATGCTTCCTTTATAAGCATATACTCAATGAGCACCAATGATCAGTTCATAATGATCACTTTAACTGGCCGATCAACTTGACATGTCCGCACTAAATCGTTTGTAAGTTTTGATTTAGTGCTCAGAATGACACCAATCCAATGCCCATGTTAAACTACCTCAATTTTCTATATTGTAAAAAAATTTGAGTGATCATTTTAGAATAATCATATTAACTGTCAGATCAATTTTAGAATAATCACGTTAAACTTGCTCAATTTTCTATATTGTAACAAAATTTGAGACAGAAATAGAGACGACAAAGCATTAAGAATCCAATCCATTCCAAACTGTGTGATGCTTTATGATTCATTTATAAGCTTTTACTTAATGAGCCCCAATGATCAGTTTATAATGATTACTTTTACTGGCAAATCAACTTTAGATTTTTGCACTAAATCGTCAGTAATTTTTGATTTGAGCTCAGAATGACATAAATTCAATGCCCACGTTAAGCTAGCTCAATTTTCTATATTGTAATAAAATTTGATAAAAAAATAGATACGACAAAGCGCCCAAGTAATCCAATCTATCCAAAACTATGTAAGATGGCGTGCATCATGCTTCATTTATAAGCATTTACTCAATAAATACCAATGATCAGTTGAGAATAATCATATTAACTGGCCGATTAACTTGACATGTCCACCCTAAATCGTTAGTAACTTTTGCTTTTGAGCTCAAAACGACACAAATCCAATGCTCACGTTAATCTAGATAAACTTTCTATAACTTAAGAAAACTTGAGACAGAAATAGAGACGACAAAGCGTCCAGGTAATTTAATCTATTCAAAACTGTGTGATGGATGCATTACACTTCATTTAAGAGCCGTTACTCAATGAGCACCAATGATACGTTTAGAATAATCATATTAACTGGCCGATCAACTTCACATGTCCGCACTAAATCGTCTATAACTTTTGATTTTGAGCTCACAATGACACGAATCCAATGCCCACATTAAACTAGATATATTTTCTATATTTTAATAAAATTTGAAAGAAAAATAGACACGACAAAGCGTATTAGTAATCCAATTTATCCAAAACTGTGTGATGCCATGCATTATTATTGATTTATAAGCCTTTACTCATTGAGAAACAATGATCGATTTAAAATAATCATATTAACTGACCGATGAACTTGAAATTTCCGCATTAAATCGTCAGTAGCTTTTGATTTTAAGCTCAGAATGACACGAATCCAATGCCCACGCTAAGCTAGATAAACTTACTATATCTTAACAAAATTTGAGACAGAAACAGAGATGACAAAGCGTACAAGTAATCCAATCTATCCAAAATTGTGTGATGCCATGCATTATGCTTGATTTTTAAGCATTTACTCAATCAACACCAATGATCAGTTTAGAATGATTACTTTAACTGTCAAATCAACTTGACATGTCCGCCCTTAATCATCCGTAACTTTTGATTTTGAGCTCGGAGTGACATGAATTCAATGCCCAAGTTGACATGTCCGCACTAAATTTTCTATATTTTGCAAAATTTGAGACCGAATTAGAGACGACAAAGCGTCCAAGTAATCCAATCTATCCCAAACTGCCTGATGTCATGCATTATGCTTCATTTATAAGCCTTTACTTAATGAGCACCAATGATCGGTTTAGTATGATCACTTTAACTGGTCGATCAACTTGATATGTCCGCACTAAATTGTATGTACCTTTTTATTTAGACCTCAGAATGACACGAATCCAATGCCCACGTTAAAGTAGCTAAATTTTCTATATTTTGCAAAATTTGAGACAAAATTTGAGACAAAATTAGAGACAACAAAGCGTCCAAGTAATCCAATCTATCTCAACCAGCGTGATGCCATGTGTTATGCTTCATTTATAAGCGATTACTAAATCAGCACCATTGATCAGTTTAGAATAATCATCTTAACTGGCCGATAACCTTGACATATCCGCACCAAATCTTCTGTAACTTTTGATTTAGAGCTTAGAATGACATGAATCGAATGCCCACCATAAGCTAGCTCAATTTTATATATTGTGACAAAATTTGAGACAGAAATAAAGAAAACAAAGCATCTAAGTAATCCAATCTATCGCAAACACGGTGATGCCATGCTTTATGCTTCATTTATTAGCCTTAACCAAATGAGCACGAATGATCAGTTTATAATGATTACCTTAACTAGCTGATCAACTTGACATGCCTAAATTGTTCGTAATTTTTGACTTAGAGCTTAGAATGACACAAATCTAATACCCACATTAAACTAGATCAATTTTCTATATTGTAACAAAATGTGAAACAAAAATAGCTACGACAAAACGTCTAAGTAATCCAGTCTATCCAAAACTGTAAAATGATTCGTTTATAAGCCTTTACTCAATGAGCAGCAATGAACATTTTAGAATAATCATATTAACTGGCCGATCAACTTGACATGTACGCACTAAATCGTGTATACCTTTTTGTTTTGAGCTCAGAATGACATGAATTCAATGCCCACGTTAAGCTAGATATATTTTCTATATTTTAACAAAATTTGAGACAGAAATAGAGACGACAGAGCATCCAACTAATCCAATCTATCCAAAACTGTGCCATACCATGCACTATGCTTGATTTATAGGCCTTTGCTCAATGAGCACCAATGATTAGTTTAGAATAATCATATTAACTGGCCTATCACCTTGACATGTCCACACTAAATCGTCCGTAGATTTTGATTTTGAGCTCAGAATGACACAAATCCAATGTCCACATTAAGCTAGATAAATTTTCTATATTTTATCAAAATTTGAAACACAAATAGAGATGACAAATCGTCTAATTAATCCAGTCTATCCAATACTGTGTGATGTCATGCACTATGGTTCATTTATAAACCTTTACTCAATGAGCACCAATGATCAGTTTAGAATATATTATTAACTGGTCGATGAACTTGACATGTCCGCTCTAAATCGCCAGTAATTTTGATTTTGAGCTCCGAATGACACGAATCCAATATCCATATTAACCTAGATAAATTTCCTATATTATAACAAAATTTGAAACAAAAATAGAGATGACAAAGCGTCCAAGTAATCCAATCTATCTGAAACTATGTGATGCCATGCATTACGCTTGATTTATAAGTCTTTAGTCAATGAGCACCAATGACAAGTTTAGAATGATCATATTAATTGGCCGATCAACTTGACATGTTCGCCCTAAATCCTCCGTAACTTTTGATTTGGAGCTCGGAATGACACGAATTCATTGTCCACGTTGACATGTCCGTGCAAAATTTTCTATATTTTGCAAAATTTGAGATAGAAATTGAGACGACAAAGCGTCCAAGTAATCCAATTTATCCCAAACTGCGTGATGCCATGATATGCCTCATTTATAAGCCTTTACTTAATGAGCACCAATGATCGCTTTAGAATGATCACTTTAACTGGTCGATAAACTTGATATGTTCGCACTAAATCGTATGTAACTTTTGATTTACAGCATAGAATGACACGAATTCAATGCCCATTAAGCTAGCTAAATTTTCTAAATTTTGCAAAATTTGAGACAGAAATAGAGACAACGAAGCGTCCAAGTAATCAAATCAATCCCAACCTGCGTGATGCCATGATTTATGCTTTATTTATAAGCCTTTACTCAATCAGCACCATTGATCAGTTTAGAATAATCATCTTAATTGGCCGATAAACTTTACATGTCCACACCAAACCGTTCGTAACTTTTGATTTAGAGCTCAGAATAACACGAATCCGATCCCCACGTTAAGCTAGCTATATTTTTATATTGTGACATAATTTGAGACAGAAATAGAGACAACAAAGCGTCTAATTAATCCAATCTATCCTGAACTGTGTGATGCCATGCTTTATGCTTCTTTTATAAGCCTTTATTTAATGAGCACCAATGATCAGTCTAGAATGATTACTTTAATTGGCCGATAACCTTGACATGTCCAGACTAAATCATCTGTAACTTTTGATTTAGAGCTCCGAATTACACAAATCCAATGCCCACGTTAAGCTAGCTCAATTTTCCATATTGTTACAAAATTTAATACTGAAATTGATACGACAAAGCGTCAAAGTAATCCAATCTATCCAAAACTGTAAGATGGCGTGCATTTTTCTTCATTTATAAGCCTTTACTCAATGAGCACAATGGTCAGTTTAGAATGATCAACATATATGTCCACACTAAATCATATGTAACTTTTGATTTAGAGCTCAGAATGACAGGAATCCAATGCCCATGTTAAGCTAACTAAATTTTCTATATTTTGCTAAATTTGAGACAGAAATAGCGACAACAAAGCATCCAAGTATTCCAATCTATCCAAAACTATGTGGTGCCATGCATTATGCTTCATTTATAATTCTTTACTCAATCAGCACCAATGATCAATTAAGAGTAATCATATTAATTGGCCGATGAACTTGACATGTCCACACAAAATCATCCGTAACTTTTGATTTTAAGCTCCGAATGACTCGAATCCAATGCCCATGTTAAGCTAGATAATTTTTTTATATTTTGAACAAAATTTGAGACAGAACTAGATATGACAAAGCATCCAAATAATCAAACCTATCCCAAACTGCACGATGCCATGCATTATGCTTAATTTATAAGCCTTTACTCAATGAGCCCCAATGATCAGTTTAGAATAATCATACTAACTGGCCGATCAACATGAGATATCCGTAGTAAATCGCCCGTAACTTTTGATTTTGAGCTCAGAATGACATGAATCCAATGCGCATGTTAATCTTGCTAAATTTTCTATATTTTTACAAAATTTGAGACAGAAATATAGACAACAAAGCGTCCATGTAATCCAATCTATTCCCAACCTGCATGATGCCATGCTTTTTGCTTCATTTATAAGCTTTTACTCAATCAGCACCAATGATCAGTTTATAATAATCAGCTTAACTGGTCGATAACCTTGACTTGTCTACACCAAATCCTCTGTAACTTCTTATTTAGAGCTCAAATGACACAAATCCAATGCCTACATTAAGCTAGCTCAATTTTCTAAATTTTGACAAAAATTGAGACAAAAATAGAGAAAAAAATAGAGATGACAAAGCGTCTAAATAATCCAATCAATACCACACAGCGTGATGCCATGATTTATGCTTCTTTTATAAGCCTTGACTTAATGAGCACCAATGATCAGCTTAATTGATTACTTTAACTGGCCGATCAACTTGACATGTCTGCAATAAATTATCCATAACTTTTCATTCAGAGCTCAGAATGACACAAATCCAATGCCCACGTTAAGCTAGCTCAATTTTCTATATTGTAACAAAATTTGAGACCGAAATATATATATACGGCAAAGCATTCAAGTATTTCAATCTATCCCAAACTATGTGATGCCATGCATTATGTTTCATTTATAAACCTTTACTGAATGAGCACCAATGATCAATTAAGAATAGTCATATTAATTGGCCGATGAACTTGACATGTCCGCACTAAATCATCAGTAACTTTTGATTTTCAGCTCAGAATGACGCGAATCCAATGCCCACGCTAAGCTAGATAAATTTTCTATATTTTAACAAAATTTGAGACAGAAATACAGACGACAAAGCGTCCAATTAATCCAATCTATCTAAAACTATGTGATGCCATGCATTATACTTGATTTATAAGTCTTAACTCAATGAGCATCAATGATCAGTTTAGAATAATCATATTAACAGGCCAATCAGCTTGACATGTCTGCACTAAATCTTTCGTAACTTTTGATTTTGAGCTTAGAATGACACGAATCAAATTGAACTAGCTTAACGTGGGCATTGGATTCGTGTCATTCTGAGTTATTACTCAAAAGTTACTGACGATTAAGTGCAGACATGTGAAGTTGATCGGCCGGTTAAAATGATCATTTTAAATTGATCATTGGTGCTCATTGAGTAAAAGCTTATAATTGAAGAATAATGCATTGCATCAAGCAGGTTGGATAGAATGGATTACTTGGACACTATGTCATCTCTATTTCTGTCTCAAATTTTGTCAAAATATAGAAAATTGAGCTAGCTAAATGTGACCATTGTATTCGTGTCATTATGAGCTCTAAATCACAATTTACAGACGATTTAGTGTTGACATGTGAAGTTGATCGGCCAGTTAATATGATTATTCTAAATCGATCATTGGTGTTCATTGAGTAAGGGCTTATAAATGAAGCATAATGCATGGCATCACGCAGTTTGGGATATATTGGATTAGTTGGATGCTTTGTCGTACCTATTTCTATCTCAAATTTTATTAAAATATAGAAAATTGAGCTAGCTTAACGTGGGCATTGGATTCGTGTCATTCTGAGCTATTAATCAAAAGTTACATGTGATTTAGTGCGGACATGTCAAGTTGGTCGGGCAGTTAATATGGTTATTCTAAATTGATCATTGGTGGTGATTGAGTAAAGGCTTATAAATGAAGCATAATGCATGGCATCACACAGTTTAGGATAGCTTTGATTACTTGGACGCCTTGTCGTATCTAGTTTTGTATCAAATTTTGTCACAGTATAGAAAATTTAACTAGCTTAACGTGGGCATTGGATTCGTGTCATTGTGAGTTATAACCCAAAAGTTACAAACGAGTTTGTGCTGACATGTCATGTTGATCGGCCAGTTAAAATGATCATTCTAAAATGATCATTGTTACTTATTGAGTAATAGCTTATAAATGAAGAATAATGAATGGAATCACACAGTTTGTGATATATTGGATTACTTGGATGCTTTGTTGAATCTATTTATTTTTCAATTTTTATCAAAATATAGAAAATTGAGCTAGCTTAACATGGCATTGGATTCCTGTCATTCTGAACTCTAAATCAAAAGTTACGAATAATTTAGTGCAGACATGTCAAGTTGATCGTCCAATTAATATGATTATTCTAAACTGATCATTGATGCTCATTGAGTAAACGCTTATAAATGAAGCATAATGCATGGACTCACGGAGTTTAGGATAGATTGTATTACTTGGACTCTTTGTCGTATCTATTTCTGTCTCAAATTTTGTCACAATATAGAAAAATGAGCTAGCTTAACGTGAGCATTGGATATATTTCATTATGAGCTCTAAATCAAAATTTACGGACGATTTAGTGCGAACATGTCAAATTGATTGGCCAGTTAAAGTGATCATTCTGAACTGATCATTTGTTCTCATTGAGTAAAGGATTATAAATGATGCATAATGCCTGGCGTCATGCAGTTTGGGATATATTTGATTACTTGGAAACCTTGTCATATCTAGTTCTGTATCAAATTTTATCACAGTACAGAAAATTGAACTAGCTTAACGTGAGCATTGGATTCGTGTCATTGTGAGTTATAACCCAAAAGTTACGAACGATTTAGTGCAGACATGTCATGTTGACCGGCCAGTTAAAATGATCATTATAAACTGATCATTGGTGCTCATTGAGTAATAGCTTGTAAATGAAGAATAATGCATGGAATCACGCAGTTTGTGATAGATTGGATTACTTGGATGCTTTGTCATATCTATTTATGTTTCAACTTTTGTCAAAATATAGAAAATTGAGCTAGCTAAACATGGACATTGGATTCTTGTCATTTTGAACTCTAAATCAAAAGTTATAAATAATTTAGTGCGGACATGTCAAGTTGATCGCTCACTTAATATGATTATTTTAAACTGATCATTGGTGCTCATTGAGTAAACGCTTATAAATGAAGCATAATGCCTGGACTCACGGAGTTTAGGATAGATTGTATTACTTGGACTCTTTGTCGTATCTATTTCTGTGTCAAATTTTGTCACAATATAGAAACATGATCTAGCTTAACGTGGGCATTGGATATGTGTCATTATGAGCTCTAAATCAAAATTTACGGACGATTTAGTGCGGACATGGCAAGGTTATCGGCCAGTTAATAGATTGGATTACTTGGACGATTTGTCATCTCTATTTCTGTCTCAAATTTTGTCAAAATATAGAAAATTGTGCTAGCTTAACGTGGGCATTGGATTCGTGTCATTCTGAGCTATAAATCAAAAGTTACATATGATTTAGTACATACATATCAAGTTGGTCGGCCAGTTAATATGATTATTCTAAATTGATCATTGGTGGTGATTGAGTAAAGGCTTATAAATGAAGCATAATTCATGGGTTCACGTAGTTTGGGATAGATTGTATTACTTGGAAACTTTGTCATGTCTAATTTTGTCTCAAATTTTGTCACAATATAGTAAAATGAGCTAGCTTAACGTGGGTATTGGATTCGTGTCATCTGTGCTCTACATCAAACGCAACATACGATTTAGTGTTGATATGTCAAGTTGATCGAGCAGTTAATGTGATTATTATAAACTGATCATTTGTGCTCATTGAGTAAAGGCTTATTATTGAATCATAATGCGTGCATCACGCAGTTTGGGATAGATTGGATTGCTTGGATGCTTTTTCTTATCGATTTCTCTCTCAAATTTTGCCAAAGTATAGATAATGGAACTAGCTTAACGTTGGCATTGCATTCGTGTCATTGTGAGTTATAACGCAAAAGTTACGGATGATTTTGTGCAGATATGTCAAGTTGATTGGCTAGTTAAAATGGTCCCTCTAAACTGATCATTGGTGCTCATTGAGTAATAGCTTATAAATGAAGAATAATGAATGGAATCACGCAGTTTGTGATAGATTGGATTACTTGAATGCTTTGTCGTATCTATTTATGTTTCAAGTATTGTTTAAAATATAGAAAATTTAGCTAGCTTAACATGGACATTGGATTCTTGTCATTTTGAACTCTAAATCAAAAGTTACAGATGATTTAGTGCAGACATCTCAAGTTGATCGCCCACTTAATATGATTATTTTAAAATGATCATTGGTGCTCATTGAGTAAACACTTATAAATTATGAATAATGCATGGAATCATGCAGTTTGTGATAGATTGGATTACTGGGATGCTTTGTTGTATCTATTTTGGTCTCAAATTTTGCTATAATATAGAAAATTGAGCTAGCTTAATGTGGGCGTTGGATTCGTATCATTCTAAGCTCTAAATTAAAAGTTATGGACGATTTAGTTCGGACATGTCAAGTTGATCGGCCAGTTAATATGCTTATTCTTAACTGATCAATGGTGCTTATTGAGTAAAGCCTTATAAGTGAAGCATAATGCATGACATCACACAGTTTGGGATATATTGGATTATTTGGTCGCTTTTTCATATCTAGTTATGTCTCAAATTTCATCACAATATAGAAAACTGAACTAGCCTCACGTGGGCATTGGATTCATGTCATTGTAAGCTTTAAATTAAAAGTTATGGACGATTAACTTTGGACATGTCAAATTGATCGGCCAGTTAATATGATTATTTTAAGATGATCATTGGTGCTCATTGAGTACACCCTTATAAATGAAAAATAATGCATGGCATCAAATAGTTTGGATAGATTGGAATACATGGACGCTTTGTCATCTCTATTTCAGACTCAAATTTTGTAAAAAATAGAAAATTGAGCTAGCTAAACGTGGCCATTGGATTCGTGTTATTCTGAACTCTAAATCAAAATTTACAAACGATTTAGTGCGGAGTTGTGAAGTTGATCAGCCAGTTAATATGATTATTCTAGATTGATCATTAATGCTCATTGATTAAAGCTTTATAAATGAAGCATAATGCATGGCATCACGCAGTTGGGATAGATTGCATTATTTGGACGCTTTGTCGTATCAAGTTCTATCTCAAATTTTTTCACTATATAGAAAATTGAAGTAGCTTAACGTGGGCATTGGATTCCTGTCATTTTGAGCTATAAATCAAAAGTTACGTACGATTTAGTGCAGACATGTCAAGTTTATCGGCGAGTTAAAAAGATCATTCTAAACTGATCATTGATACTCATTGAGTAAAAGCTTAAAAATGAAGAATAATGCATGACATCACGCAGGTTGGGAATTTGGATTATTTAGATGCTTGGTCCTATCTATTTTGGTCTCAAATTTTGCCACAATATAGAAAATTTAGCTAGCTTAATATGGGCAATGAATTTGTGTCATTCTGAGCTCTAAATCAAAATTTACGGACGATTTAGTGCGAATATGTCAAGTTGATCGGCCAGTTAATATGATTATTCTAAACAGATCATTTATGCTCATTGAGTAAAGGCTTATTATTGAATCATAATGCATAGCATCACGTAGTTTGGGATAGATTGGATTACCGGGATGCCTTGTCATATCGAGTTATGTCTCAAAAATTTTCACAGTATAGAAAATTGAACTAGCTTAACGTTGGCATTGGATTCGTGTCATTTTGAGTTATAACAAAAAAGTTACGGACGATTTTGTGCAGACATGTCAAATTGATCGGCTAGTTAAAATGGTCATTCTGAACTGATAATTTGTGCTCATTGAGAAATAGCTTATAAATGAAGAATAATGCATGGAATCATGCAGTTTGTGATAGATTGGATTACTTGGATAGTTTGTCGTATCTATTTCTGCCTCAAATTTCGCTACAATATAGAAAATTGAGCAAGCTTAATAGGGGCATTGGATTCGTATCATTCTGAGCTCTAAATTAAAAGTTATGGATGATTTAGTTTGGAAATGTCAAGTTGATCGGCCTGTTAATATGATTATTGTAAACTGGTCATTATTGCTCATTGAGTAAAGTCTTATAAATGAAGCATAATGCATGGTATCACGTAGTTGGGATAGATTGGATTATTTGGACGCTTTGTCGTATCTAGTTCTATCTCAAATTGTGTCACAATATAGAAAATTGAACTAGCTTAATGTGGGCATTGGATTTGTGTCATTCTGAGCTATAAATCAAAAGTTACGTATGATTTAGTGCAGAAATGTCAAGTTGATCGGCGAGTTAAAATGATCATTCTAAACTGATCATTGACGCGCATTGAGTAAAAGGTTATAAATGAAGAATAATGCATGACATCACGCAGTTTGGGAGATTGGATTATTTGGATGCTTTGTTGTATCTATTTCGGTCTCAAATTTTGCCACAATATAGAAAATTTAGCTATATTAACGTGGACATTGTATTCATGTCATTCTAAGCTCTATATTAAAAGTTATGGACGATTTAGTTCGGACATGTCAAGTTGATCGGCCAGTTGATATGATTATTGTAAACTAATCATTGCTGCTCATTGAGTAAAGGCTTATTAATGAAGCATAATGCATGACATCATGCAATTGGGGATAAATTGAATTATTTTTGACGCTTTGTCGTATCTATTTCTATGTCAAATTTTATCAAAATATAGAAAATTGAGCTAGTTTAACGTGGGCATTGGATTCGTGTCATTTTGAGATCTAAACCAAAAGTTACGGATGATTTTGTGCGGAAATGTCAAGTTGATCGGCCAATTAATATGATTATTCTAAGCTGATCATTGGTGCTCGTTGAGTAAAGGCTTATAAATGAAGCATAATTCATGGGTTCACATATTTTGGGATATATTGAATTAGTTGGATGCTTTCTCGTGTCTATTTCTGTTTAAAATTTTGTCACACTAGAGAAAAATGAGCTAGCTTAACATGGGCATTGGATTCGTGTCATTATGAGCTCTATATCAAAATTTACAGACGATTTAGTGTGGATATTTCAAGTTGATCGGCCAGTTAATATGATTATTCTAAACTGATCATTTGTGCTCATTGAGTAAACTTATCATTGGTGCTCATTGAGTACAAGCTTATAAATGAAGCGTAATGCATGGCATCATGCAGTTTGGGATATATTGAATTATTTGGACGCTTTGTCATATCTATTTCTGTTTAAAATTTTATCAAAATATAGAAAATTGAGGTAGCATAACGTGGGCATTTGATTCGTGTGATTCTGAGCTCTAAATCAAAACTTGCAAACGATTTAGTGCAGATATGTCAAGTTGGTCATTTTAAACTGATCATTGGTGCTCATTGAGTAATAGCTAATAAATGAAGAATAATGCAGGCAATCACGCAGTTTGTTATCGATTGGATTACTTGGATGCTTTGACGTATCTATTTCGGTCTCAAATTTAGCCACAATATAGAAAATTGAGCTAGATTAATGTGGGCATTGGATTCATGTCATTCCAAGCTCTAAATTAAAAGTTATTGACGATTTAGTTCGGACATGTGAAGTTGTTCGGCCAGTTAACATGATTATTGTAAATTGATCATTAGTGCTCATTGAGTAAAGGCTTATAAATGAAGCATAATGCATGGATTCACACAGTTTGGGATAGATTGTATTATTTGGATGCTTTGTCGTATCTATTTCTGTCTCAAATTTTGTCACAACATAGAAAACAAGCTAGCTTAACGTACGCATTGGATCTGTCAAGTTGATCGGCCTGATAATATGATTATTTTAAACTGATCATTGGTGCTCATTGAGTAAAGGCTTATTAAGGAAGCATAATGCATGGATTCACGTAGTTTGGGATAGATTGTATTACTTGGACGCTTTGTCATATCTATTTCTCTCTCAATTTTTTACACAATATAGAAAATTGAACTAGCTTTACGTGGGCAATTAATTCGTGTCATTCTGAATTATAACTCAAAAGTTACATATGATTTAGTGCCGACTCATCAAGTTGATCGGCCAGATAATATGATTATTCTAAACTGATCATTGGTGCTCATTGAGAAATGGCTTATAAATGAAGCATAATGCATGACATCACACAGTTTTGGATGGATTGGATTACTTGGACGCTTTGTCATCTCTATTTCTATCTCAAGTTTTGTTATAATATTAAAAAAAATCTAGCTTAATGTGGGCATTGGATTCGTGTCATTCTGAGCTCAAAATAAAAAGTTACTTACAATTTAGTGCGTTCATGTCAAGTTCATCGACCAGTTAATATGATTATTCTAAATTGATCTTTGGTGCTCATTGATTAAAGGCAAATAAATGAAGCATAGGGCATGGCATCACACAGTCTTGGAGAGATTGGAATACTTTCACGCTTTGTTGTATATATATTTCTGTCTCAATTTAGTTCAGTAATAGAAAATTGAGCTAGCTTAACGTGGGCGTTGGATTCGTATCATTCTGAGCTCTAAATCAAAAGTTATGGATGATTTAGTGAGGACATGTCAAATTGATCGGCCAGTTATTATGATTATTCTAAACTGATCATCGATGCTCATTGCGTAAAGGCTTTTAAATGAAGCATAATGCATGGCATCACACAGTTTTGGATTTATTAGATTACTGGATGACTTGTTGTCTCTATTTTTGTCTCAAATTTTGTTAAATATAGAAAATTTAGCTAGCTTAACATGGGCATTAGATTCGTGTCATTCGGAGATCTAAATCAAAACTTACGGACGATTTAGTGTGACATTTCAAGTTAATCGGCAAGTTAATATGATTATTCTAAACTTATAATTGTTGTTCATTTTTAAAGGCTTCCAAATGAAGCATAATGCATGGCATCACATAGTTTTGGATTTATTGGATTACTTGGACGCTTTGTCGTATCTATTTTTGTCTCAAATTATATACAATATAGAAAATTGAGTTGGGTTAACGTGGTATTGGATTCGTGTCGTATTAAGCTCTAAATCAAAAGTTATGGACTATTTAATGTGGACATATCAAGTTGATCGGCTAGTTAATATGATTATTCTAAATTGTTCATTGGTGCTCATTGAGTAAATGCTTATAAATGAAACATAATGCATGGCATGACATAGTTTTGGATAGATTGGATTACTTGGATGCTTTGCCGTCTCTGTTTCTCTCTCAAATTTTATTACAATATAAAAAATTGAGCTAGCTTAACGTGTACATTGGATTTGTGTCATTCTGAGCTCTAAGTCAAAAGTTACGGACGATTTAATGCAGACATGTCAAGTAGATCGGCCATTTAAAGTTATCATTCTAAAGTGATCATTGGTGCTCTTTAAGTAAAGGCTTATAAATGAAGCATACAACATTGGATCACACAGTTTTGGATAGATTGGATTACTTGGACGCTTTGTCATCTTTATTTCTGTCTCAAATTTTGTTATAATATAAAAAAAAATCTAGCTTAACGTGGGTATTGGATTCATGTCATTCTGAGCTCAAAATCAAAATTTAATGACAATTTAGTGCGTTCATGTCAAGTTCATCGGCCAGTTAATATGATTATTCTAAATTGATCATTGGTGCTCATTGATTAAAGGCAAATAAATGAAGCATAAAGCATGGAATCACACAGTTTTGGAGAGATTGGAATACTTTGACGCTTTGTTGTATATATATTTCTGTCTCAAATTTTGTTCAATTATAGAAAATTGAGCTAGCTTAACGTGGGCGTTGGATTCGTATCAATCTGAGCTCTAAATCAAAAGTTATGGATGATTTAGTGCGGACATGTCAAGTTGATCAGCCAATTAATATGATTATTCTAAACTGATCATTGGTGCTCATTGAGTAAGGGCTTATAAATGAAGCGTAATGAATGGCATCACAAAGTTTTGGATAGATTGGATTACTTGAACGCTTTGTCGTCTCTATTTTTGTCTCAATTTTTGTTAAAATATAGAAAATTTATCTAGCTTAACGTGGGCATTGGATTCCTGTCATTCTGAGCTCAAAATCAAAAGTTACGAACGATTTAGTGCGGACATGTCAAGTTCATCAGCGAATTAATATGATTATTCTAAATTGATCATTGGTGCTCATTGAGTAAAGGCTTATAAATGAATCATAATGCATGGCATCACACAGTTTTGGATAGATTGGAATACTTGGATGCTTTGTCGTATATATATATATATATATAGATATATATTTTTGTCGCAATCTTTGTTTCAATATAGAAAATTGAGCTAGCTTAACGTGGGCATTAGATTTGTGTCATTCAGAGATCAAAATCAAAAGTTACAGGTGATTTTGTGCGGACATGTCAAGTTTATCGGTCTATTAAAGTAATCACTCTAAACTAATCATTGGAGCTCATTAAGTAAAGGCTTATAAATGAAGGATAAAGCATGGCATCACACATTTTGGGATATATTGGGTTACTTAGATGCTTTTTCGTCTCTATTTATGTAACAAATTTGTCACAATATAGAATATTGAGCTAGCTTAGTGTAGGCATTGGATTCGTGCCATTCTGATCTCTTAATCAAAAATTACGGACGATTTGGTGGAGACATGTCAAGTTAATCGGTCAGTTAAGATGAGTATTCCAAATTGGTCAATGGTGCTGATTGAGTCAAGGCTTATAAATGAAGCATAAAGCATGACATCGCAATTGGAGATAGATTGAATTGTTTGGACACTTTGTTGTCTCTATTTCTATATCAAATTTTTGTGAAATATAGAAAAATTAGTTAGCTTTACGTGGCCAATGGATTCTTGTCATTCTGATCTCTAAATTAAAACTTACTAACAATTTAGTATGGACATGTCAAATTGATCGGCAAGTTAATATGATTATTCTAAACTGATCATCGATGCTTATTGTGTAAAGGCTTCTAAACGAAGCATAATGCATGGCATCACACAGCTTTGGATTTCTTAGATTACTGGACGCCTTGTTGTCTCTATTTTGTCTCAAATTTTTTTAAATATCGAAAATTTATCTAGCTTAATGTGGACATTAGATTCGTGTCATTTGGAGATCTAAATCACAAGTTACGGACGATTTAGTGCGGCATTTCAAGTTGATCGGCAAGTTAATATGATTATTCTAAACTGATAATTGGTGTTCATTTTTAAAGGCTTCTAAATGAAGCATAATGCATGACATCACATAGTTTTGGATTTATTGGATTACTTGGACGCTTTGTCGTATCTATTTTTGTCTCAAATTATTTACAATATAGAAAATTGAGTTGGCTTAACGTGGTATTGGATCCGTGTCGTTCTAAGCTCTAAATCAAAAGTTACAGAAGATTTAGTGCGGACATGTCAAGTTGATCCGCCAGTTAATATGATTATTCTAAATTGATCATTGGTGCGCATTGAGTAAATGCTTATAAATGAAACATAATTCATGGCATGACATAGTTTTGGATATATTGGATTACTTGGACGCCTTGTCGTATTTATTTCTGTCTCAAATTTTATTACAGTATAGAAAATTGAGCTAGCTTAACGTGGACATTGGAATCGTGTCATTCTGAGCTCTAAGTCAAAAGTTACGGACGATTTAATGCAGACATGTCAAGTAGATCAGCCATTTAAAGTTATCATTCTAAAGTAATCATTGGTGCTCTTTAAGTAAACGCTTATAAATGAAGCATACAACATTGCATCACGCAGTTTGGGATAGATTGGATTACTTGAACGCTTTATCATCTCTATTTCTGTCTCAAATTTTGTCATAATATAAAAAAAAAAATCTAGCTTAACGTGGGTTTTGGATTCGTGTCATTCTGAGCTCAAAATCAAAACTTACTGACAATTTAATGCGTTCATGTCAACTTCATCGCCCGGTTAATGTGCTCATTGATTAAAGGCAAATAAATGAAGCATAAAGCATGGCATCACAAAGTTTTGGAGAGATTGGAATACTTTGACGCTTTGTTGTATATATATTTCTGTCTCGAATTTTTTTCAATTACAAAAAATTGAGCTAGCTTAACGTGGCGTTGGATTCGTATCATTCTGAGCTCAAAATCAAAAGTTATGGATGATTTAGTGCGGAAATGACAAGTTGATCAGCCAATTAATATGATTATTCTAAACTGATCATTGGTGCTCATTGAGTAAACGCTTATAAATGAAGCATAATGCATGGCATAACAAATTTTTGGATAGATTGGATTACTTGGACGCTTTGTCATCTCTATTTCCATCTCAAATTTTGTTAAAGTATAGAAAAATTTATCTAGCTTAACGTGGGCATTGGATTCGTGTCATTTTCAGCTCAAAATCAAAAGTTACGGACGATTTAGTGCGGACATGTCAAGTTCATCAGCCAATTAATATGATTATTCTAAATTGATCATTGGTGCTCATTGAGTAAAGGCTTATAAATGAAGCATATTGCATGGCATCACACAGTTTTGGATAGATTGGAATACTTGGATGCTTTGTCGTATATATATATATATATATATATATATATATATATATATATATATATTATATATATATATATATATATATATATATATATATATTGTCGCAAGCTTTGTTTTAATATAAAAAATTGAGCTAGCTTAACGTGGACATTGGATTTGTGTCATTAAGAGATCCAAATCAAAAGTTACAGATGATTTAGGGCGGACATGTCAATTTTATCGGTCAATTAAAGTAATCATTCTAAACTGATCATTGGAGCTCATTAAGTAAAGGCTTATAAATGAAGGATAAAGCATGGCATCACGCAGTTTGGGATATATTGGGTTACTTAGACGCTTTTTCGTCTCTATTTCTGTATCAAATTTTGTCACAATATAGAAAATTGAGCTAGCTTAGCGTAGATATTGGATTCGTGTCGTTCTGATCTCTAAATCAAAAATTACGGAAGTGACTTGGAGGATCTCATCAAGGCCTATGCCTCAAAACTCTTTGGTATCACACTTTACTCCCATAAATTGCTTGATAAACCGGATCATAAGTTGGTAGTGGATTCGGGTGCTTCTCATCATATGATTAGCAATGCTAGGTTGTTAAAGAACATTAAACCATGTATAGGACAAGTAACTATAGCTGATGGTAAGGGTATTCCAATTGAAGGAACCGAAAAATTAAGACTATTTCACAAGTAGTGCTCTCTTTGTACCTAAGTTTAAGTCTAATCTAGTTTCGGTCAAAAGGGTTACTAATGACCTGAATTGCAATGTTACTTTTGGGCCTAACAGTGTTTACTTTCGGGATATTAAGAGTGGTAAGATACTTGAAGATGGTGGAACTCAAGATGAGCTCTATGTTCTTGAAGACACTCCTCCAAGCAATTTGGATTCCTTAGCTTTCAAATCCTGTGTTTTTGCTAATAAAGATGTCTTATGGCATGCTAGATTAGAACATCCTCATGCTCGTGCTTTAAGCTTAATAATGCCTAATGTTGCTTATGATCACTCAGTTTGTGAGGCTTGTATCATTGGCAAACATTGTCGTGTTGTTTTCCCTAAATCGTCTACAATTTATGAGCATTGCTTTGATTTAGTACATTCCGATGTTTGGACTTCACCTTGCATGTCTAGAGATAGGAATAAATACTTTGTGACCTTTATAGATGAGAAATCGAAATATACATGGGTTACATTACTTCCATCTAAAGATAGGTTTTATGAGGCATTTATAAACTTTCATAATTATGTTACTAATCAATTCAATGCCAAGATCAAAGTGTTAAGATCAGATAATGGAGGGGAATACACAAGTCAAAGATTCAAAGCTCACTTAAACAAACATGGAATACTACACCAAACTAGCTGCCCACACACACCAAAACAAAATGGAGTTGCTGAAAGAAAGAACCGAAACTTAATGGAAGTAGCAAGATCCATGATGTTTCATACCAATGTTCTGAAAAGTTTTTGGGGAGATGCAGTCTTGGTTGCTTGCTACCTCATCAATCGGATTCCAACCAAAGTCTTGCAAGACATATCCCCATTTGAGGTACTCAATAAAACTAAACCATCCATTGATCATTTACGTGTATTTGGGTGTGTGTGCTTTGTGTATGTTCCAGGTGATCTAAGAAACAAGTTGGAGGCAAAGAGCATCAAGTGTATGTTCTTTGGATATTCGACAACACAAAAGGGTTATAAGTGCTATGATCCGAGCAACAACAGGACATATGTGTCTAGAGATGTCAAGTTCATAGAAGAACGAAGCTATTATGATCAGAAAGATTGGGAAGGATTGAAGGATCTCTGAAGGTCACCTTCTGATTTGGCTACGAGTTTGAGGTTTCTCTTGAATCATTTGGGAAATGACGTGCCAAAGGATTCAAGACACGAAGAATAAAGAATCCCAAGTAGTTCACAAGATACCCAAGAGAATGAACAAGGGGTGGTAACTCAAGAACCAACTCCAATCCAAGAAGAAGCTACGGCCCAAAACCAAGAACAAGACGAGTTGGAAGTGGGTATAGAGGAACCTATTCACCAAACGGAAGAGGAAACGGTTGTAGAGGAGGCTGCACCACCTGTTCAGCAACTAAGGAGGAGTACTAGACTTAGGAAAGACCCATCCAATTGGGTAAACACTAGGGTCTTCTACAACAACCATTCCGTGGCCCATCGCATACAAGCTGTTTGTTCCCTTAACCTCTTGCCTTCTAGTCATCAAGCATTCCTTGGAAAGATTGAACAAAGTCAGATTCCAAGGACTTATGAAGAAGCTAAGAACAAGAAAGAATGGATAGATGCAGTAAGAGATGAGAAGGGAGCTATGGAAAGGAATCATACATGGGATATACAAGAATTTCACAAAGGCAAGAAGGCTGTGAGTTCCAAGTGGGTGTTCACCATCAAGTATAAGAGCAATGGGGACATAGAAAGGTACAAGGCACATCTAGTTGCAAGAGGTTTCACTCAGACATATGGAGAGGACTATACTGATACCTTTGCACCGGTGGCTAAGCTGCACACTGTAAGTGTTGTTCTTTCACTAGCTACGAATTTGACTTGGGACTTATGGCAAATGGATGTCAAGAACGCATTCCTACAAGGAGAACTTGAAGAGGAAGTGTATATGACTCCACCACCAGGCCTTGAAGATATTTGCAAAGAGGGACAGGTTCTAAGACTTAGGAAGGCAATATATGGGTTGAAGCAGTCACCAAGGGTGTGGTATCACAAATTAAACTCCACACTTACTGATAATGGGTTTAGGAAATCCCATTCAGATAATACTTTGTTCACTCGTCAAAACGCCAAAGAAATTGTGGTTCTCTTGGTTTATGTGGATGACTTTATCATCACAGGAGATGATAAGGAAGGAATTCACTCCACAAAAGGCCTTCTTAAACAGATCCTTTGACATCAAGGATCTTGGAAAGTTGAAGTACTTCTTGGGTATTGAAATGTGTCGGTCTCAGGAAGGGCTCTTTCTATCCCAAAGAAAGTATGCTCTTGATCTGTTGACAGACACGGGAAAGCTTGGGGTTAAACCGGACAAAACTCCTCTTGAAGATGGCTACAAGGTCGACGGAAAGGGGGAGAAAGCTGATGAGTTATTTAAGGATGTTTCTCAGTATAGGAAACTAGTTGGGAAGTTGAACTACCTCAACCTCACACAACCAGACTTGTGTTTTGCTGTGAATCAAGTGAGTCAACATATGCAAAAACCTACTTTATATCATTGGAGCGTGGTAGAAAGGATCCTTAGATACATCAAAGGATCTCCTGGTCAAGGCATATGGATGGGCAAGAGTGGGAACACTGAGATTGTCGGATATTGTGATGCGGATTGGGCTGGTGATAGCGTCGATAGGAAATCAACCACTGGGTATTGCACCTTCATTGGTGGGAACTTAGTCACTTGGAAGACTAAGAAGCAGAAGGTGGTATCATGTTCTAGTGCTGAAGTAGAATATAGGCTTATGAGGAAGCTGACATATGAAGTAACTTGGCTCAAAGCGCTCTTGAAAGATTCCAGTATTGAACAACCAGGGCCAATTACCTTCCATTGTGATAATCAGGAAGCCATTCACATTGCTTCAAACTCAATGTTTCACGAGAGGACCAAGCACATAGAGATCGATTGCCATAAGGTTAGGGAGAAAGTTCAAGATGGAATCATTCTGCCATGTTATACAAGGAGTGAAGACCAACTAGCTGACATCTTCACAAATGCAGCAAGTCTCAAAGATTGCAATAACATCTTTAGCAAACTTGGGCTTGCTGATTTATCGCATCCATGATCAAAGGTCCCTTAATCCAAGAACAACACAATCTTTTTCCCTTATTAAGGTTTTGTCCCAAGTGGTTTTCCTTAATAAGGTTTTTAATGAGGTGTTGCCTTGGATTCCCAAGCTTAAGACTTTAGGGTGATTCCAAAGTCTTTAGCTTGAGGGGGATTCTTGACATAGGAAATCAAATAAGACCAATCATGACCTACAAGTCAAGTGTGAGCACAAAAATTCAGTTTGAATAACAAGGGAAAAGAAAAAGGAGGGAGTTATTATTAACCACATGGTTAAAATGGTTAAATAGCTACCTTGGGAGAAGAATCAAGGTGACAAGGACATGTCCATGCTGCACACAGTCTTGGTAACCACACCAAACAGTCATGCCTGTTGCACATAGCCTTGGTAACCAAATCAAACGTTCATGAGACAGTTTGCAGCTCTTCCCCTCTCTTCTTATTGGTTGTTAACAAACTCCTCTTCTATTCAAGCTCATCCATAAGTTTGAATTCGTTTTTGTTTTGTGTTCACATTGTAAATCCTCTATAAAAGGGCTGTAAAACTCAATGTATGACAAAAACTCTTAGGAGATTATTCTCCAGAAGTCTAAGACATTTCTCACATTTCTCATCTTCTTTGACAATTCTTCACATTTCTCCTCTCTACTCTCAATATTCTTTCATGCAATATGCTTCATTTATATGCCTTAGCTTAATCAGCACCAATGATCAGTTTAAATTATCACTTTAACTCGCCACTAACCTTGACATGTACGCACTAAATTTTTCGTAACTTTTCATTAGCTCAGAATGACACCAATCCAATGCCCACGTTAAGCTAGCCAATTTTTGATATTGTAAGAAAATTTGAGACAAAAATAGACTCGACAAAGCGTCTAACTAATCCAATCTATCCAAAACTGTGTGATGTCATGCATTATGCTTTATTTATAAGATTTTACTCAATGAGCACCAATGATCAGCTTAAAATAATCATATTACCTGGCCGATCAAGTTGACATGTTTTCACTAAATCATCAGTAACTTTTGATTTTGAGCTCAGAATGACATGAATACAGTGCCCACGTTAAGCTAGACAAATTTTCTATATTTTGACAAAATTTGAGACGGAAGTAGAGACGACAAAGCGTCCAAGTAATCGAATCAATCCCAAACTGCGTGATGCCATGCATTGTGCTTGATTTATAAGCTTTTACTAAATGAGCACCAATGATCAGTTTAGAATGATCACTTTAACTGGCCGATTAATTTGACATGTCCGCTCTAAATTGTCCTTAAATTTTTATTTAGGGCTCAGAATGAGACAAATCCAATACCCACGTTAAGCTAGCTCAATTTTCGATATTGTAACAAGATTTGAGAAAAAAAAGTAGACACGACGAAGCGTCCAAGTAATCCAATCTATCCAAAACTATATGATGCCATGCATTATGCTTCATTAATAAGTCTCTACTCAATGAGCAATAATGATCGGTTTAGAATAATCATATTGACTGGCCGATCAACTTGACATGTCCGCACTAAATCGTCTGTAACTTTTGATTCTGAGCTCAGAATGACACGAATACCGTGCCCATGTTAAACGAGGTAAATTTTCTATATTTTGGCAAAATTTGAAACAAAGGTAGAGACGACTCCAAGTAATCAACTCCAAGTAATCGACTCCAATGCCCACAAAGCGTCCAAGTAATCGAATCGATCCCAAACTACGTGATGCCATGCATTGTGCTTCATTTATAAGCTTTTACTTAATGAGCAACAATGATCAGTTTAGAATGATCACTTTAACGGGCCGATTAACTTGACATGTCCTCTCTACATTGTCCATAAATTTTTATTTAAGGCAGAATGAGATGAATCTAATACCCACGTTAAGCTAGCTCAAGTTTCGATATTGTATCAAAATTTGAGACAGAAATAGAGACGACAAAGCGTCCATGTAATCCAATGTATCCAAACTCTTTGATGCCATGCATTATGCTTCATTTATAAGCCTTTTCTTAATGAGCACCAATGATCAGCTTAGAATGATCACTTTAACTGGCCAATCAATTTGACATGTCCGCACTAAATCAGTCGTAACTTTTGATTTAGTGCTCAGAATGACATGAATCCAATGCCTACGATAAGATAGCGCAATTTTCTACATTGTGATAAAAGTTGAGACCAAAATAGATACGAAAAAGTGTCAACGTAATCCAATACATGCCAAACTGCGTGATGCAATGCATTATTTTTCATTTATAAGCTTTTACTAAATGAGCAACAATGATCAGTTTAGAATGATCATTTTAACTTCCCCATCAATTTGTAATGTCTGCACTAAATTGTCCATAACCTTTTATCTATAGCTTAGAATGACACGAATCCAATGCCCACATTAAGCTAGTTCAATTTTCTATATTGTGACAAAATTTGAGACAAAACTTGATACAAAAAAGTGTCCAAGTAATCCAATCTATCCAAACTACTTGATACCATGCATTATGCTTCATTTATAAGCACCAATAATGAGATTAGAATGATCACTTTAACTGGCCAATCAACTTGACATGTCCACACTAAATCGTCCGTAACTTTTGATTTAGAGTTCAGAATGACACAAATCCAATGCCCACGTTAATCTAGCTCAATTTTCTATATTATGGAAAACTTTGAGACAGAAATAGATACAACAAAGCATCCAAGTAATCCAATCCATCCCAAACTTCGTGATACCATGCATTATTTTTCTTTGATATGCTTTTTCTAAATGAGCACCAATGATCAGTTTTCTTAATCTTTTGTGGTTTTCTTTTGTTTCTTCCAGGATTTGAATTATAAAAGGTCACCAATGATCGGCCAGTCAATGAGCCCCAATGGTCAGTTTAGAATGATCACTTTAACTGGTCGTTCAACTTGACATGTCCACACTAAATCGTCCGTAACTTTTGCTTTAGAGATCAGAAGTACACGAATACAATGTCCACGTTAAGCTAGCTCAATTTTCTATATTTTGAAAAAATTAGACACAAAAATAGAGACGACAAAGCGTAAAGTAATCCAATCTATCCAAACTACTTGATACCATGCATTATGCTTCATTTATAAGACTTTACTTAATGAGCCCCAATGATCAGTTTAGAATGATCACTTTAACTGGCCAATCAGCTTGACATGTCCGCACTAAATCGTCTGTAACTTTTGATTTAGAACTAAGAATGCACAAATAAAATGCCCACGTTAACCTAGCTCAATTTTCTATATTATGACAAAATTTGAAACAGAAATAGATACGACAAAACAGAAATGATCATTTTAACTGGCCGATCAATGCATGTACGCACTAAATCGTTCATAACTTTTGATTATGAGCTCAAAATGACACGAATACAGTGCCCACGTTAAGCTGGATAAATTTTCTATATTTTGACAAAATTTGAGATGGAAGTAGAGACGACAAAGCGTCCAAGTAATCGAATATATCCCAAACTACGTGATGTCATGCATTGTGCTTCATTTGTAAGCTTTTACTCAATGAGCACCAATGATCAACTTGACACAGGTCCCCATTAAATTCCCTGTAAATATTGATTTAGAGCTACGAATGACACGAATCCAGTGCATACGTTAAGCTAGCTCAATTTTCTATATTTTGACAAAATTTGATACAAAAATAGAGACGACAAAGCGTCCATGTAATCCAATGTATCCAAACTCTTTGATGCCGTGCATTATGCTTCATTTATAAGTCTTTTCTTAATGATCACCAATAATCAGCTTAGAATGATCACTTTAAGTGGCCGATCAACTTGACATGTCCGCACTAAATCATTCGTAACTTTTGATTTAGAGCTCAGAATTACACGAATCCAATGCCCACGTTAAGCTAGCCCAATTTTCTATATTATGACAAAATTTGAGACAAAAATAGGTACGACAAAGCGTCCAAGTAACCAAATCTATCCTAAAATGCGTTATGTAATGCATTATTTTTCATTTATAAGCTTTACTAAATGAACACCAATGATCAGTTTAGAATGATAATTTTATCTGGCCCATCAACTTCTCAAGTCTGCACTAAATCGTCCATAACTTTTTATTTAAAGCTTAGAATGACACTAATACAATGTTCACACTAAACTAGTTCAATTTTTTATATTGTGACAAAATTGCAGAAAAAACTAGATACGACAAAGCGTCCAAGTAATCCAATCTATCCCAAACTGTGTGATGCCATGCCTTCTACTTCATTTATAAGCCTTTACTCAATGAACACCAACGATCTATTTAGAATGATGACTTTAACTGGCCGATCAACTTGACATGTCTGCACTAAGTCGTCCGTAACTTTTGATTTAGAGCTGAGAATAACACGAATCCAATACCCATGTTAAGCTAGCTCAATTTTCTATATTTTGAAAAAATTTGAGACAGAAAGAGAGATTACAAAGCATCCAAGTAATCCAATCTATCCAAGCTGCTTGATACCATGCTTTATGCTCCATTTATAAGCCTTTAGTTAATGAGCACCAATGACCAGCTTAGAATGATCACTTTAACTGACGATCAACTTGACATGTCCGCACTTTTGATTTAGAGCTCGGAATGGCACAAATACAATGTCCACTTTAATCTAGCATAATTTTCTATATTTTGAAAAACTTTGAGACAAATTAAGAGACACAAAGCATCCAAATAATCCAATCTATCCCAACCTACGTGATGCATGGCTTTATGCTTCATTTATAAGCTTTTACTCAATGAGCACCAATGATTAATTTAGAATGATCACTTTAATTGGCCGATTAACTTGACATGTCCGCTCTAAATCATCCATAAATTTTGATTTAGGGCTTCGAATGAGATGAATCCAATGCCCACGCTAATCTAACTAAATTTTCTATATTGTAACAAAATTTGAGAAAACAATAGACACGACAAAGCGTCCAAGTAATCGAATATATCCAAAACTATGTGATGCCATGCATTATGCTTCATTTATAAGCCTTTACTCAATGAGCACCAATGATCAGTTTAGAATAATCATATTAACTGGCCGATCAACTTGACATAGGTTCCCATTAAATTTTCTGTAAATTTTGATTTAGAGCTCCGAATGACACGAATCCAGTGCATACGTTAAGCTAGCTCAATTTTCTATATTTTGACAAAATTTGATACAGAAATAGAGACGACAAAGCATCCATGTAATCCAATGTATCCAAACTCTTTGATGCCATGCATTATGCTTCATTTATAAGTCTTTTCTTAATGATTACCAATGATCAGCTTAGAATGATCACTTTAAATGGCCAATCAATTTGGCATGTCCGCACTAAATCGGTCGTAACTTTTGATTTAGTGCTCATAATTACACGAATCCAATGCCTACGGTAAGCTAGCGCAATTTTCTATATTGTGACAAAATTTGAGACCAAAATAGATACGAATAAGCGTGGAAGTAATCCAATCCATGCCAAACTGCGTGATGCAATGCATTATTTTTCAATTATAAGCTTTTACTAACTGAACACCAGTGATCAATTTATAATGATCACTTTAACTGGCCCATCAATTTTTCATGTTTCACTAAATCAGCCATGACTTTTGATATATAGCTTACAATGACAGGAATCCAATTCCCACATTAAGCTACTTCAATTTTCTATATTGTGAAAAAAATTTGAGACAAAACTAAATACGACAAATCGTCCAAGTAATAAATTCTATCCCAAACTGCGTGATGCCATGTGTTATGCTTCATTTATAAGCCTTTACTCAATGAACACCAATGATCAGTTTACAATGATCATATTAACTGGCCGATCAACTTGACATGTCCGCACTAAATCGTTCGTAACCTTTGATTTAGAGCTCAGAATTACACGAATTCAATGCCCACGTTAAGCTAGCCCAATTTTCTATATTATGACAAAATTTGAGACAAAAATAGGTATGACAAAGCGTCCAAGTAACCAAATCTATCCCAAACTGCGTGATGCAATGCATTATTTTTCATTTATAAGCTTTTACTAAATGAACACCAATGATCAGTTTAGAATGATCATTTTATCTCGCCCATCAACTTCTCAAGTCTGCACTAAATCGTCCATAACTTTTTATTTAAAGCTTAGAATGACAGGAATACAATGTTCACAGTAAACTAGTTCAATTTTCTATATTGTGACAAAATTTCAGACAAAACTAGATACGACAAAGCGTCCAAATAATCCAATCTATCCCAAACTGTGTGATGCCATGCCTTCTACTTCATTTATAAGCCTTAACTCAGTGAACACCAACGATCTATTTAGAATGTTGACTTTAACTGGCCGATCAACTTCACATGTCCGCACTAAGTCGTCCGTAACTTTTGATTTAGAGCTGAGAATAACACGAATCCAATACCCACGTTAAGCTAGCTCAATTTTCTATATTTTGACAATCACAAAGAGAGATGACAAAGCATCCAAGTAATCCAATCTATCCAAACTGCTTGATGCCATGCTTTATGCTTCATTTATAAGCCTTTAGTTAATGAGCACCAATGACCAGCTTAGAATGATCACTTTAACTGACGATCAACTTGAGATGTCCGCACTTTTGATTTAGAGCTCGGAATGGCACAACAATGTCCACTTTAATCTAGCATAATTTTCTATATTTTGAAAAAATTTGAGACAAATTAAGAGACACAAAGCATCCAAATAATCCAATCTATCCAACCTACGTGATGCATGGCTTTATGCTTCATTTATAAGCTTTTACTCAATGAGCACCAATGATTAATTTAGAATGATCACTTTAATTGGCCAATTTACTTGACATGTCCGCTCTAAATCATCCATAAATTTTTATTTAGGGCTCAGAATGAGATGAATCCAATGCCCACGTTAATCTAACTCAATTTTCCATATTGTAACAAAATTTGAAAAAACAATAGACACGACAAAGCGTCCAAGTAATCGAATATATCCAAAACTATGTGATGTCATGCATTATGCTTCATTTATAAGCCTTTACTCAATGAGCACCAATGATCACTTTAGAATAATCATATTAACTGGCCGATCAACTTGACACAGGTCCCCATTAAATTTTCTGTAAATTTTGATTTAGAGCTCCGAATGACACGAATCCAGTGCATACGTTAAGCTAGCTCTATTTTCTATATTTTGACAAAATTTGATACAGAAATAGAGACGACAAAAGCATCCATGTAATCCAATGTATCCAAACTCTTTGATGCCATGCATTATGCTTCATTTATAAGTCTTTTCTTAATGATCACCAATAATCAGCTTAGAATGATCACTTTAAGTGGTCGATCAACTTGACA
>JAEVFF010000912.1:74021-151303 GCA_018901945.1 Pugionium dolabratum | reverse complement strand
TTGCTCAGCCAATTAAAGTGATCATTCTAAACTTGTCATTGGAGCTCAATAAGCAAAAGGCTTATAAATGAAGCATAAAGCATGGCATCATGCGGTTCTGGATAGATTGGATTACTTGGACGCTTTGTCGTCTCTATTTTTTTGCCAAATATTGTAACAATATAGAAAATTTAGATAGCTTAACGTTGGCATTGGATTCGTGTCATTCTGAGCTCTAAATCAAAACATACGGACGATTTAGTGCGGACATGTCAAGGTTATCAGCCAATTAAAAAGAAGTGATCATTCTAAACTAATCATTGGTGCTCATAAAGTAAAGGCTTATAAATGAAGCATTAAGCATGGCATCGCGTAGTTTGGGATAGATTTGATTACTTGGACGCTTTGTCGTCTCTTTTTTGTCTAAAGTTTTGTCAAAATATAGAAAATTGAGCTAACTTAACGTGGGCATTGGATTCGTGTCATTCTAAGCTGTAAATCAAAAGTTATGGTCGATTTAGTGTGGAAATTTCAAGTTGATCGGCCAGTTAAAATGATTATTCTACACTGATCATTCCTGCTCATTGAGTAAATGCTTATAAATGAAGCATCACAAATTTTGGATAGATTTGATTACTTGAACGCTTTGTCATATCTAGTTCTGTCATAAACTTTGTCTCAATATAGAAAACTGAATTAGCTTACATGGGCATTGGATTCGTGTTATTCTGAGCTATAATTCAAAACTTACAGATGATTTGGTGAACACATGTCAAGTTGATCGTACAGTTAAAATGATCATTCTAAACTGATCATTGGTACTCATTGAGTAAACGCTTATAAATGATGCATATTACAAGACATTACGTAGTTTTCGATAGATGGAATTACTTGGATGCTTTGTTGAAGCAATTTTAGTCTTAAATATTTTCCCAATATAGAAGATTTAGCTAGCTTAACGTGGGCATTGGGTTCGTGTTATTTTTATCTCTAAATCAAAAGTTACACACGTTTTAGTTTGGACATGTCAAGTTGATCGGCAGGTTAAAGTGATCGTTATAAACTGATCAATGGTACTCATGAAGTAAAGGCTTATAAATGAAGCATAAAGCATGACATCACATAGTTTGGGATAGATTTGATTACTTGGATGCTTTGTTGTCTCTATTTTTTTTCAAGTTTTGTAAAAATATAGAAAATTGGTGCTCAAGTAATATGATTATTCTAAAGGGATCATTGGTGCTCATTGAGTAAAGGCTTATAAATGAAGCAGAATGCATGGCATCACACAATTTTGGATATATTGGATTACCTAGATGATTTGTCCTATCTATTTCTGTCTCATATTTGGTCTCAATATAGAAAATTGAACTAGCTTAACGTGGCCATTGGATTTGTGTCATTATTAGCTGTCAATCAAAAGTTATGAACGATTTAGTGTAGACATGTCAAGTTGATCGGCCAATTAAAATGATCATTCGAAACTGATCATTTGTGCTTATTGAGTAAAAGCTTATAAACGAAGAATAATGCATGACATCACATAGTTTTGGATAGATTTGATTAATTGGACGTTTTGTCATATTTATATTTGTCTCAAATTTTGCCTCAATATAGAAAATTGAGTTAGCTCAACGTGGGCATTGAATTCGTGTCATTCTGAGCTATTAATCAAAAGTTACAGACGATTTAGTGCAGACATGTCAAGTTGATCGGCCAGTTAAAATGATTATTCTAAACTGATCATTGGTGCTCACTGAGTAAAAGCTTATAAATCAAGCATAATGCATGGAATTTCACAGTTTGGGATAGAATGGATTACTAGGCCACTTTGTTGCATCTATTTAAATCCGAAATTTTATCTCAATATAGAAAATTGAACTAGCTTAACGTGGACATTGGATTCATGTCATTCTGAGCTATAAATCAAAAGTTACGGACAATTTAGTAAATACATGCCAAGTTGATAGGCCAGTTAAAATGATTATTCTAAACATATCAATGATGCTCATTGAGTAAAAAATTATAAATGAAGAATAATGCATGGCATCACACAATTTTGTATAGACTGGATTACTTGGATTATTTGTCGTATTTATTTCTATCTCAAATTTTCATAATAAAGAAAATTCAACTAGCTTAATGTGGACAATGGATTCGTGTCATTCGGAGCTATAAATCAAAATTTACAGACGATTTAGTGCAAACATGTCAAGTTGACGCCAGTTAAAATGATCATTCTAAACTCGTCATTTGTGCTCATTGAGAAAAGGCTTATAAATGAGGCATAATACGTGGCATCTCGCCATTTGGGATAGAACGGATTACTCGGCCGCTTTGTCTTATCTATTTCTTTCTCAAATTTTTTCACTTTATAGAAAATTGAAAAAGCTTAACGTGGCCATTGGATTTGTGTCATTCTAAGCTATAAATCAAAAGTTACAGACGATTTATTGCAGACATGTCAAGTTGATCGGCCAGTTAGAATGATCATTCTAAACTAATCATTGGTGCTCATTGTGTAAAGGCTTATAAATGAAGCATAATGCATGGCATCTCGCCATTTAGGATAGAATGGATTACTCGGCCACTTTGTCGTGTCTATTTGTTTCTCAAATTTTGCCTCAATATCAAAATTGAACTAGCTTAACGTGGGCATTGGATTCGTGTCATTACGAGCTCTAAATCAAAAGTTACAGAACATTTCGTGCAGACATGTCAAGTTGATTTTCCAATTTAAATGATCATTCTAAACTGATCATTGGTGCTCATTGAGTAAGAGCTTATAACTGAAGAATAATGCATTGCATCACAACATTAAGGATAGACTGGATTACTTGGACGCTTTGTCCTATCGATTTCGGTCTCAAATTTTGTCAAAATATAGAAAATTGAGCTAGCTTAACGTGGGCATTTAATTCATGTTATTCTCAGCTATAAATCAAAAGTTATGGACGATTTAATGTGGACATGTCATGTTGATCGGCCAGTTAATATGATCATTCTAAACTGTTCAATCGTGCTTATTGAGTAAAGGCTTATAAATGAAGCATAACGCATGACACTACACAGTTTTGGATAGATTGGATTACGTGGATGCTTTGTCAAAGAAATTTTAGTCCTAAATTTTTTCACAGTATAGAAAATTGAGCTAGTTTAACGTGGGCATTAGATTCGTTTCTATCTGAGCTCTAAATCAAAAGTTACAACGGATTTAGTGCGGACTTGTCAAGTTTATCGGCAAGTTAATATGATTATTATAAACTGATCATTGGTGTTCATTGAGTAAAGGTTTATAAATGCATCATAATGCATGGAATCATGCAGTTTTGGATAGATTGGATTACTTGGACGACTTGTCATATCTATTCCGTCTCAAATTCTGTCACAATACAGAAAATTGAGCTGACTTAAAATAAGGACTGGATTTGTGTCATTCTACGCTCTAAAAAAAATTACTGACGATTTGGTGAAGTCATGTCAAATTGATCAGCCAGTTAAAATGATCATTCTAAACTAATCATTGGTACTCATCGAGTAAAGGCTTATAAATGAAGCATAATGCATGGGATCACGCAGTTTTGGATAGATTGGAATATTTGGATGCTTTTCCGTATCTATATTTTCCTCAAATTTTGTGTTGAAATAGAAAACTGAGCTAGCGAAAATGTGGGCATTGGATTCGTTTTGTTCTGAGCTCTCATTCAAAAGTTACAGACGATTTAGTGCAAACATATCAAGTTAATCGGCCAGTTAATATGATCATTCTAAACTGTTCATTGGTGCTCATTGAGTAAAGGCCCATAAATGAAACATAATGCATGACATTACACAATTTTGGATAGATTGGATTACTTGGACGCTTCGTCAAAGAAAAATTATCACAATATAGAAAATTGAGCTAGCTTAACATGGGCATTGCGTTCGTGTCATTCCAAGCTCTAAATAAAAAGTTACGAATGATTTATTGTGGACATGCCAAGTTGATTGGCCAGTTAATATGATTATTCTAAGCTGATCATTGGTGCTCATTGAGTAAAGGCTTATAAAGGAAGCATAATGAATGGCATCACGCAGTTTTGGATAGATTACATCTCGCCGTTTGGGATAGAATGGATTACTTGGACACTTTGACGTATCTATTTCTGTCTCAAATTTTGTTTCAATATAGAAAATGAACTAGCTTAACATGGGCATAGGATTCGTGTCATTCTGAGCTATAAAACAAAAGTTACAGACAATTTAGTGTGGACATGTCATCTTGATCTGCCAGTTAATATGATCATTCTAAAATGATCATTGTTACTCCTTGAGTAAAGGATGATCATTCTAAACTGCTTTGATAAATGATGCGTATTGCATGACATTATGAAGTTTGAAATAGTTTAAATTACTTAGATGATGATTCAAACAGTTTTACTCTTAAATTTTATCACTGTATAGAAAATTGAACTCGCTTAACGTGGGCATTGGATTCGTGTCATTCTAAGCTATAAACCAAAGGTTACAACGATTTAGTGCAAACATGTCAAGTTGATCGGCCAATTAACATGATCACTTTAAACTTATCATTGGTGCCCATTGAGTTAATGCTTATAAATGAAGCATAATGCATGGCATCTCGCAGTTTGGGATAGAATGGATTACGTGGAAGCTTTTTTCGTATCTATTTCTGTATCAAATTTTGTCTCACTATAGAAAATTCAACTATCTTAACGTGGGCATTGGATTCATTACATTATAAGCTATAAAGCAAAAGTTACGAACGATTTAATGCAGACATGTCAAGTCGATCAGACAGTTTGAATGATAATTCTGAAATGATCATTGGTGCTAATTGATTAAAGCTTATAAATCAAAAATAATGCATGGTATCACATAATTTCGGATAGACTGGACTACTTGGACGCTTTTCGTATCTCTTTCCGTCTAAAATGTTGTCCCAATACAAAAAATTGAGCGAGCTTAACGTGGGCAATGGATTCGTGTCATTCGGAGCTCTAAATAAAAACTTACGGACGATTTAGTGCATACATGTCAATTTGATGTTACATTTAAAATGATTATTCTAAAGTGATCGTTGCTGCACATTGAGTAAAAGCTTATAAATTATAAATAATGCATGGCATAACTCCGTTTGGGATAGACTGGATTACTAGGATGCTTTGTCGTATCTATTTCCACCTCAAATTTTGTCAAAATATAGAAAATTTAGCTAGCTTAATGTGGGCATCGGATTCGTGTCAATGTGAGCAAGAAATCAAAAGTTATGGACGATTTATCATGGACATGTCATATTGATCAACCAGTTAATATGCTCATTCTAAACTGATCATTGGTGCACGTTCAGTAAAGGTCTATAAATGAAGCATAATGCATGACATTACACAATTTTAGATAGATTGGATTACTTGGAAGCTTTTTCGAAGCAATTTTATTTTTAAAATTTATCCCAATATAGAAAATTAAGCTAGTTTAATGTGGGCATTGGGTTTGTGTCGTTCTTAGCTCTAAATCAAAAGTTATAGACGATTTACTGCGGACATGTCAAGTTGATCGGCTAGTTAATATGATTATTCTAAACTGACCATTGCTGCTCATTGAGTAAAGGCTTATAAATGAAGCATAATGCATAACATCACGCAGTTTTCGATAGATTGCATTACTTGGACGCATTGTTGTATCTATTTATGTCATAAATTTTCTTACAATATAGAAATTTAAACTAGTTTAATGTGAGCATTGGATTCGTGTCATTCAGAACTATAAATCAAAAGTTACGGATGATTTAGTGCAAACATGTCAAGTTGATCGGCTAGTTAAAATGATCATTATAAACTGATCATTAGTGCTCATTGAATAAAAGCTTATAAATAAAGAATAATGCATGGCATCACGTAGTTTGAGATAGACTGGATTACTTGGATGCTTTTTCGTATCTATTTCTATCTCAAATTTTATCATAGTGTAGAAAATTGAGCTAGCTTAACGTGGCATTGGATTCGTGTCATTATGAGCTCTAAGTCAAAAGTTACTGACGATTTACTGTGGACATGTCAAGTTGATAAGCCAGTTAATATGATCATTCTAAACTGATCACTGTTGTTCATTGAGTAAAGGCTTACAAATGAAGCATAATGCAAGACATCATGCAGTTTGGGATAGATGGAATGATTTGGACGCTTTACGTATCTATTTCTGTCTCAAATATTGTTGCAATATAGAAAATTGAGATAAATCAATGTGGGCATTGGATTAATGTCATTCTAAGCTCTAAATCAAAAGTTACAGACGATTTACTGCAGACATGTCAAGTTGATCGGCCAGTTAAAATGATCATTCTAAATTGATCATTGGTTCTCATTGAGTAAAGGCCTATGAATAAAGTATAATGTATGGCATCACGTAGTTTGGGATAGATTGGATTACTTCGACGCTTTGTAGTATCTATGTCTGTCTCAAATATTGTCTCAATATAGAAATTGAGCTTAATCAACATGGGTATTAGATTGGTTTCATTATGAGCTTTAAATCAAAATATACGGACGATTTACTATAGACATGTCAAGTTGATCGCCCAGATAAAATGATCATTATAAACTGATCATTGGTGCTCATTGAGTAAAGGCATATAAATGAAGCATAATGCATGATATCACGTATTTTTGGATAGATTGGATTACTTGGACGCTTTGTCATATCTATTTCTGTCTCAGTTTTTTTCTCAATATATAAAATTTAACTAGCTTCACGTGGGCATTTGATTCGTGTCATTCTGACCTACAAATCAAAACTTACGAACTATTTGGGAAGACATGTCCACTTGACTGACCATTTAAAATGATCATTATAAAAAGATCATTGGTGTTCATTGAGCAGTTTGGGATTGATTGGATTACTTAGATGTTTGGCATATCTATTTCTGTTTCAAACATTGTCTCAATATAGAAAATGAGACATTCTAAAATGATCATTCTAAACTTATCATTGGTGCTCATTGAGTAAAGTGCTATAAATAAATCATAATGCATGGCATCACGCAATTTCAAATAGATTGGATTACTTATACGCTTTGTCGTATCTATTTTTATCTCAAAATTTGTTACAATATAGAAAATTGAACTATCTTAACGTGGGCATTGGATTCATTATATTCTAAGCAAATAAGCAAAAGTTACGGACGATTAAGTACAGAAATGTCAAGTTGATTAACAAGCTAAAATGATCATTCTAAACTGATCATTGGTGCCCATTGAGTAAAGCTTATAAATGAAAAATAATGCATGGCATCATGCAGTTTTGGATAGTTTGGATTATTTCGACGCTTTGTCTTATCTATTTTTGTTTAAAATTATGTCTCAATGTAAAAAATTGAACTAGCTTAACGTGGCCATTGGATTCGTGTCATTCTGAGCTATAAATCAAAACTTACGAACAATTTGGTGAAGACGTGTCCAGTTGAATGGCCAGTTAAAATGATCTTTCAAAACTTATTATTTGTGCTCATCGAGTAAAGTCCTATAAATAAATCATAATGTATGGTATCACGCATTTTGGGATAGATAGGATTATTTGGACGCTTTTTCGTATCTATTTTTATCTCAAAATTTGTTACAATATAGAAAATTGAACTATCTTAAAGTGGGCATTGGATTCGTTACATTCTAAGCTAATAAGCAAAAGTTACGGACGATTTAGTGCAAACATGTCAAGTTGATCAACCAGTTAAAATGATCATTTTAAACCAATCATTGGTGCCCATTGAGGAAAAGCTTATAAATGAAAAATAATGCATGGCATCACGCAGTTTGGGATAGAGTAGATTACTTGGACGCTTGTCGTATCTATTTCTGTCTCAAATATTGTCTCAATATAGAAAATTGAGCTAAATCAACACGTGCATTGGATTGGTTTCATTCTGAGCTATAAATCAAAAGTTACGGACAATTTACTTCAGACATGTCAAGTTGATCGGCCTATTAATATGATCATTCTAAACTGATCATTGGTGCGTATTGAGTAAAGGCTTAAAAATGACGCATAATGTATGACATCTCTTAGTTTGTGATAGAATGGATTACTTGAACGCTTTGTCGTATATATTTTTGACTCAAATTTTGTCTCAATATAGAAAATTGAACTATCTTAACGTGGGCATTGGATTCGTTACATTCTACGCTATAAAGCAAAAGTTACAGACGATTTAGTGCAGACATGTCAAGTTGATCAACTTGTTAAAATGATCTTTCTAAACTGATCATTGGTGCCCATTGAGTAAAAGCTTATAAATGAAGAATAATGCACGGCATCATGCCGTTTGGGATAGAGTGGATTACTTGCACGCTTTTCATGTCTATTTCTGTCTCAAATTTTGTTACAACATAAAACATTAAGCTAGCTTAACGTGGGCATTAGATTCGTGTCATTCTACGCACTAAATAAATACGGACGATTTAGTGTGGACTTGTCAAGTTGATCGGCCAGTTAATATGATCATTCTAAACTGATCATTGTTGCTCATTGAGTAAATGCTTATAATGAAGCAAATTGCATAACATCACGCAGTTTTGGATATTTAGTATTACTTGGACGCTTTGCCGTTTCTATTTCTGTCTCAATTTTTTTCTCAATATAGAAAATCGAACTAGCTTAACGTGGGCATTAGATTCGTATCATTCTGACCTACAAATCAAAACTTATGAACGATTTGGTGAAGACATGTCCACTTGATTAGCCAATTAAAATGATCATTATAAAATGATCATTGGTGATCATTGAGTAAAGATCTACAAATAAAGCATAATGCATGGCCTCACGCAGTTTGGGATAGATGGTATTACTTGGATACTTTTCCGTATCGATTTCCGTCTGGAATTTTGTTACTATATAGAAAATTGAGCTAAATCAACGTGGGCATTAGATTCGTTTCTATCTGAGCTCTAAATCAAAAGTTACGACGGATTTAGTGCGGACTTGTCAAGTTTATCGGCAAGTTAATATGATTATTATAAACTGATCATTGGTGTTCATTGAGTAAAGGTTTATAAATGCATCATAATGCATGGAATCATGCAGTTTTGGATAGATTGGATTACTTGGACGACTTGTCATATCTATTCCGTCTCAAATTCTTTAACAATACAGAAAATTGAGCTGACTTAAAATAAGGATTGGATTTGTGTCATTCTACGCTCTAAAAAAAATTACTGACGATTTGGTGAAGTCATGTCAAATTGATCAGCCAGTTAAAATGATCATTCTAAACTAATCATTGGTACTCATCAAGTAAAGGCTTATAAATGAAGCATAATGCATGAGATCACGCAGTTTTGGATAGATTGGAATACTTGGATGCTTTTCCATATCTATATTTTCCTCAAATTTTGTGTTGATATAGAAAACTGAGCTAGCACAATGTGGGCATTGGATTCGTTTCGTTCTGAGCTCTCATTCAAAAGTTACAGACGATTTAGTGCAAACATATCAAGTTAATCGGCCAGTTAATATGATCATTATAAACTGTTCATTGGTGCTCATTGAGTAAAGGCCCATAAATGAAACATAATGCATGATATTACGCAATTTTGGATAGATTGGATTACTTGGACGCTTCGTCAAAGAAAAATTATCACAATATAGAAAATTGAGCTAGCTTAACATGGGCATTGGGTTCGTGTCATTCCAAGCTCTAAATAAAAAGTTACGAATGATTTATTGTGGACATGCCAAGTTGATCGGCCAGTTAATATGATTATTCTAAGCTGATCATTGGTGCTCATTGAGTAAAGGCTTATAAAGGAAGCATAATGAATGGCATCACGCAGTTTTGGATAGATTACATCTCGCCGTTTGGGATAGAATGGATTACTTGGCCACTTTGACGTATCTATTTCTGTCTCAAATTTTGTTTCAATATAGAAAATGAACTAGCTTAACATGGGCATAGGATTCGTGTCATTCTGAGCTATAAAACAAAAGTTACAGACAATTTAGTGAGGACATGTCATCTTGATCTGCCAGTTAATATGATCATTCTAAAATGATCATTGTTACTCCTTGATAAATCTAAACTGCTTTGATAAATGATGCGTATTGCATGATCATTATGAAGTTTGAGATAGTTTAAATTACTTAGATGATGATTCAAACAGTTTTACTCTTAAATTTTATCACTGTATAGAAAATTGAACTCGCTTAACGTGGGCATTGGATTCGTGTCATTCTAAGCTATAAACCAAATGTTACAACGATTTAGTGCAAACATGTCAAGTTGATCGGCCAGTTAACATGATCACTTTAAACTTATCATTGGTGCCCATTGAGTTAATGCTTATAAATGAAGCATAATGCATGGCATCTCGCAGTTTGGGATAGAATAGATTACTTCGAAGCTTTTTTCGTATCTATTTCTGTATCAAATTTAGTCTCACTATAGAAAATTCAACTATCTTAACGTGGGCATTGGATTCATTACATTATAAGCTATAAAGCAAAAGTTACGAACGATTTAATGCAGACATGTCAAGTCGATCAGACAGTTTGAATGATAATTCTGAAATGATCATTGGTGCTCATTGATTAAAGCTTATAAATCAAAAATAATGCATGGTATCACACAATTTCGGATAGACTGGACTACTTGGACGCTTTTCGTAACTCTTTCCGTCTAAAATTTTGTCCCAATACAAAACATTGAGCGAGCTTAACGTGGGCAATGATTCGTGTCATTCAGAGCTCTAAATAAAAACTTACGGACGATTTAGTGCATAAATGTCAAGTTGATGTTACATTTAAAATAATTATTCTAAAGTGATCGTTGCTGCACATTGTGTAAAAGCTTATAAATTATAAATAATGCATGGCATAACTCAGTTTGGGATAGACTGGATTACTAGGATGCTTTGTCGTATCTATTTCCACCTCAAATTTTGTCACAATATTGAAAATTTAGCTAGCTTAATGTGGGCATCGAATTCGTGTCAATGTGAGCAAGAAATCAAAAGTTATGGACGATTTATCATGGACATGTCATATTGATCAACCAGTTAATATGATCATTCTAAACTGATCATTGGTGCACGTTCAGTAAAGGCCTATAAATGAAGCATAATGCATGACATTACACAATTTTAGATAGATTGGATTACTTGGAAGCTTTTTCGAAGCAATTTTATTTTTAAAATTTATCCCAATATAGAAAATTAAGCTAGTTTAATGTGGGCATTGGGTTCGTGTCGTTCTTAGCTCTAAATCAAAAGTTATAGACGATTTACTGCGGACATGTCAAGTTGATCGGCTAGTTAATATGATTATTCTAAACTGACCATTGGTGCTCATTGAGTAAAGGCTTATAAATGAAGCATAATGCATAACATCACGCAGTTTTGGATAGATTGCATTACTTGGACGGTATTGTTGTATCTATTTATGTCATAAATTTTCTTACAATATAGAAATTTAAACTAGTTTAATGTGAGCATTGGATTCGTGTCATTCAGAACTATAAATCAGAAGTTACGGATGATTTAGTGCAAACATGTCAAGTTGATCGGCTAGTTAAAATGATCATTATAAACTGATCATTAGTGCTCATTGAATAAAAGCTTATAAATAAAGAATAATGCATGGCATCACGCAGTTTGAGATAGACTGGATTACTTGGACGCTTTTTCGTATCTATTTCTATCTCAAATTTTATCATAGTGTAGAAAATTGAGCTAGCTTAACGTGACATTGGATTCGTGTCATTATGAGCTCTAAGTCAAAAGTTACTGACGATTTACTGTGGACATGTCAATTTGATAAGCCAGTTAATATGATCATTCTAAACTGATCACTGTTGTTCATTGAGTAAAGGCTAACAAATGAAGCATAATGCAAGACATCATGCAGTTTGGGATAGATGGAATGATTTGGACGCTTTATCGTATCTATTTCTGTCTCAAATATTGTCGCAATATAGAAAATTGAGCTAAATCAACGTGGGCATTGGATTAATGTCATTCTAAGCTCTAAATCAAAAGTTACAGACAATTTACTGCAGACATGTCAAGTTGATCGGCCAGTTAAAATGATCATTCTAAATTGATCATTGGTTCTCATTGAGTAAAGGGCTATGAATAAAGTATAATGTATGGCATCACATAGTTTGGGATAGATTGGATTACTTCGACGCTTTGTCGTATCTATGTCTGTCTCAAATATTGTCTCAATATAGAAATTGAGCTTAATCAACATGGGTATTAGATTGGTTTCATTATGAGCTTTAAATCAAAAGATACGGACGATTTACTATAGACATGTCAAGTTGATCGGCCAGATAAAATGATCATTATAAACTGATCATTGGTGGTCATTGAGTAAAGGCATATAAATGAAGCATAATGCATGATATCACGTATTTTTGGATAGATCGGATTACTTGGACGCTTTGTCATATCTATTTCTGTCTCAGTTTTTTTCTCAATATATAAAATTTAACTAGCTTCACGTGGGCATTTGATTCGTGTCATTCTGAGCTACAAATCAAAACTTACGAACTATTTGGGAAGACATGTCCACTTGACCGACCATTTAAAATGATCATTATAAAAAGATCATTAGTGTTCATTGAGCAGTTTGGGATTGATTGGATTACTTAGATGTTTGTCATATCTATTTCTGTTTCAAACATTGTCTCAATATAGAAAATGAGCTAAATCAACGTGGGCATTGGATTTGTGTCATTCTGAGCTATATATCAAAAGTTAGGGACAACTTACTGCATACATATCATGTTGATTGGCTATTTAAAATGATCATTCTATACAGATCATTGGTGCTCATTGAGTAAAAGCTTATAAATGAAGCATAATGCATGACATCTCGCAGTTTGGTATAGAATGGATTACTTGGATGCTTTGTTGTATCTATTTTTGTCTCAAATTTTGTCTCAATAAAGAAAATTGAACTAGCTTAATGTGGGCATTGGATTCATGTAATTCTGAGTTATAAATCAAAATTTATGGACGATTTAGTGCAAACATGTCAAGTTCATAGACAAGTTAAAATGATTATTGTAAAGTGATCATTTGTGCTCATTGAGTAAAAGCTTATAAATGAAGAATAATGCATGGCATCACGCAGTTTGTGATAGAATGGATTACTTCTACGCTTTGTCGTATCTATTTATGTCTCAAATTTTGCCACAATATAGAAAATTGAGCTAGCTTAACGTTGGCATTGGATCCATGTCATTTTTATCTATAAATCAAAAGTTATGGACGATTTAGCGTGGACAGGTCATGTTGATCGGCCAGTTAATATGCTTATTCTAAACTGATCATTGGTGCTCATTGAGTAAAGGCTTATAAATGAAGCATAATGCATGACAGTACGCAGTTTTGGATATATTGGATTACTTGGATGCCTTGTCGAAGCAATTTTAGTCTTAAATTTTATCATAATATAGAAAATTGAGCTAGATTAAAGTGGGCATTGGATTCATGTCATTATGTGCTCTAAATCAAAAATTACCGACGATTTAGTGCAAACATGTCAAGTTGATCGGCCAGATAATATGATTATTCTAAACTGATCATTAGTTGTCATTGAGTAAAGGATTAAAAATGAATCATAATGCATGGCATCACGCAGCCTTGGATAGATTGAATTACTTGGACGCTTTGTCGTATCTAGTTTTGTTTGAATCTTGTCACAATATTGAAAATTGAACTACCTTAATGTGGGCATTGGATTCGTGTCATTCTAAGCTATAAATCAAAAGTTGCAGACAATTTAATGCTGACATGTCAAGTTGATCGGCCAGTTAAAATGATCATTTTAACTGATCAGTGCTCATTGAGTAAAGGATGATCATTCTAAACTGCTTTGATAAATGATGCGTATTGCATGACATTATGAAGTTTGAGATAGTTTAAATTACTTAGATGATGATTCAAACAGTTTTACTCTTAAATTTTATCACTGTATAGAAAATTGAACTCGCTTAACGTGGGCATTGGATTCGTGTCATTCTAAGCTATAAACCAAATGTTACAACGATTTAGTGCAAACATGTCAAGTTGATCGGCCAGTTAACATGATCACTTTAAACTTATCATTGGTGCCCATTGAGTTAATGCTTATAAATGAAGCATAATGCATGGCATCTCGCAGTTTGGGATAGAATAGATTACTTCGAAGCTTTTTTCGTATCTATTTCTGTATCAAATTTAGTCTCACTATAGAAAATGTCATGCAATAATGCAATAATGCAATAATGTATCAAATGTCATGCAATAATGCTTGACATCACGCAGTTGGGGATAGATTGGATTACTTGGACGCTTTGTCGTATCTATTTTTGTCTCAAATTTTGTCTCCATATAGATAATTGAGCTAGCTCAACGTAGGCATTGGATTCGTCTCATTCTGAACTGTAAATCAAAAGTTACAAACGATTTAGTGCAAACACATCAAGTTGATCGGCTAGTTAAATGGATCATTCTAAACTGATCATTGGTGCTCATTGAGTAAAGGCTTATAAATGAGGCATAATGCACGGCATCTCAGTTTGGGATAGAATGGATTACTTGGACGCTTTGACATATCTATTTTAGTCTCAAATTTTGTCTCAATATAGAAAATTGAACTAGCTTAATGTGGGCACTGGATTCTTGTCATTCTGAGTTATAAATAAAAAGTGATAGACGATTTAGTGCAGACAAGTCAAGTTGATAAGCCAGTTAAAATGACTATTCTCACCTGATAAGTGGTGCTCATTGAGTAAAAGCTTATAAATGAAGAATAATACATGGCATCACGCTGTTCGGGATAGAATAGATTACTTGGATTTTTTGTCGTATCTATTTCTGTCTCAAATTTTTATCACAATATAGAAAATTGAGCTACCTTAACGTGGGCATTAGATTCGTGTCACTTTGAGCTATCAATCAAAAGTTACGGTCGATTTTGTGTGGATATGTCATGTTGATTGGCCAGTTAATATTATCATTCTAAATTGATCATTGGTGCTCATTGAGTAAAGGCTTATAAATGAAGCATAATGCATGACATTATGCAATTTTGGATAGATTGGATTACTTGGACGGTTTGTCGAATAAATTTTAGTCTTAAATTTTATCACAATATAGAAAATTGAGCTAGATTAACGTGGGGATTGGATTCATGTCATTCGGTGCTCTAAATCAAATGTTACAGACGATTTAATGTGGACAAGTCAAGTTGATCGGCCAGTAAATATGATTATTCTAAACTGATCACTGGTGCTCATTGAGAAAAGGCTTATAAATGAAGAATAATGCATGGCATCACACAGCCTTGGATCGATTGAATTACTTGGACACTTTTTCGTATCTAGTTTTGTTTCAGATTTTGTTACAATATAGAAAAATGAGCTAGCTTAAAGTGGGCATTGGATTTGTGTCATTCTGAGCTATAAATCAATAGTTACGGACGAGTTACTACAAAAATGTCAAGTTGATCGGCCAGTTAAAATGATCATTATAAACTGAGTAATGGTGCTCATTCATAAAAGCTTATAAATAAAGAATAATGCATGGCATTACACAGTTTGGGATAGACTAGATTACTTGGACGCTTTCTCGTATCTATTTTTGTCTCATATTCTGTCCCAATATTGAAAATTGAGCTAGCTTAACGTGGGCATTGGATTCGTGTCATTATGAGCTATAATTCAAAAGTTACTAATGATGTACTATGGACATGTTAAGTTTTCGGCCAGTTGATATGATCATTCTAAAATGATCATTGCTGCTCATTGAGTAAAGGCTTAAAAATGAAGCATAATGAAAGGCATCATGTAGTTTGGGATAGATTGGATTACTTTGACGTTTTGTCGTATCTATATCTCTCTCAAATATTGTCTCAATATAGAAAATTGAGCTAAATGAATGTGGGTAGTGGATTCGTGTCATTCTGAGCTCTAAATCAAAAGTTACGGATGATTTACTGCAAACATAACAAGTTGATCGACGAATAAAAATGATCATTCTAAGCTGATCATTGGTGCTTATTGAGTAAAGTCTTATAAATGAAGCATAATGCAAGACATTTCACAGTTCGGGATAGAATGGATTACTTGGACGCTTTATCGTATCTATTTTTGTCACAAATTTTGTTACAAAATAGAAAATTTAACTATCTTAACGTGGGCATNTGAAGCAAAATGCATGACATCACGCAGTTAGGGATAGATTGGATTACATGTACGCTTGGTCATATCTATTTCTATCTCAAATTTTACCACAATATAGAAAATTTAGCTAGCTGAACGTGGGAATTGGATTCGTGTCATTCTTAGCTATAAATCAAAAGTTACAGATGATTTAGTGCAATCATGTCAAGTTGATCGGCCAGTTAAAGTGATCATTTTAAACTGATCATTGGTGATCATTGAGTAAATGCTTACATTTTTATGCATGACATCACGAAGTTAGGAATAGATTGGATTACTTTGACGCTTTGTCGTATCTATTCTGTCTCAAAATGTTGTCACAATATAGAAAAACGAGCTAGCTTAATGCGGGCATTGGATTCGTGTCATTCTGAGCTCTGAATCAAAAGTTACGAACGATTTAGTGCGATCATGTCAAGTTGATCGGCCAGTTAAAGTGATCATTCTAAACTGATAATTGGTGCTCATTTAGTAAAGGCTTATAAATGATGCATAATGCATTACATCACGCAGTTCGGGATAGATTGGATTATTTGAACACTTTTTGTATCTATTTATGTCGCAAATATTCTGACAACATAGAGACTTGAGCTAGCTTAACGTGGGCATTGGATTCGTGTAATTATAAACTCTAAAACAAAATTTAGGGACGATTTAGTTCGTACATGTCAACTTGTTTGGCCAGTTAAAGTGATCATTTTAAACTAATCATTGGTGCTCATTGAGTAAAGGCTAATAAATGAAGCATAATGCATGGCATCATTAGTTTTGGTTAGATTGGATTACTTCAACGATTTTTTGAATCTGTTTCTGTCTACAATTATTTCACAATATTGGAAATTTAGCTAGTTTAACGTGGGCATTGGATTCTTGTCATTCTTAGCTTTAAATCAAAAGTTAGGGACGATTTAGTGCGGACATGTCAAGTTGATCAAGCAGTAAAAATGATCATTCTAAACTGATCATTGGTGCTCATTGAATAAAGGCTTATAAATGAAGCATAATGCATGGGATCAAGCAGTTTTGGATACATTGGATTACTTGAACGCTTTTTTGTATCTATTTCTGTCTCAAATTTTGTTACAACATAGAGAATAGAGCTAGCTTTACGTGGGCATTGGCTTCGTGTCATTCTAAGCTCTAAATCAAAAGTTAGGGAAAATTTAGTGTGGACATTACAAGTTGACCGGCAAGTTAAAGTGATCATTTAAAACTTATCATTGGTGCTCATTGAGTAAAGGCTTATAAATGAAGCATAATGCACACATCATGCAGTTTTGGCTAGATTGGATTACTTGAACGCTTTTTTGAATTTATTTCTGTCTCAAATTTTATCACAATATAGAAAATTGAGCTAGCTTAGCGTGGGCATTGGATTCATGTCATTATGATCTCTAAATCAAAAGTTATGGATGATTTAGTACGGACATGTCAAGTTGATCGGCCAGTTAAATTTATCTTTCTAAACTGATAATTGGTGCTCATTGAGTAAAGACTTACAAATGAAGCAAAATGCATGACAACACGGAGTTAGGGATAGATTGGATTACTTGGACGCTTTGTCGTATCTATTTCTATATCAAATTTTATCACAATATAGAATATTGACCTAGCTTAACGTGGGCATTGGACTCGTGTCATTCTAAGCACTAAATCAAAAGTTACGGACGATTTAATGTGACAATGTCAAGGTTATTGGCCAGTTAAAGTGATCATTCTAAACTTATCATTGGTGCTCATTGAGTAAAAGCTTACAAATGAAGAATAATGCATGACATCACGCAGTTACGGATATATTGGATTACTTGGATGCTTTGTCGTATCAATTTCTGTCTTAAATTTTGTCACAATATAAAAAATGAGCTAGCTTAACGTGGGCATTAGATTCGTGTCATTCTAAGCTCTAATCAAAAGTTAGGAACGATTTAGTGCGGACATGTCAAGTTGATCGGCCAGTTAAAGTGATCATTTTAAATTGGTCATGCGTGCTTATTGAGTAAATGCTTATAAATGAAGCATAATGCATGGCATCATGCAGTTTTGGCTAGATTGTTTTACTTGAACGCTTTTTGATATCTATTTTTGGGTCAAATTTCGTCAAAATATAGAAGATTCGGCCAGCTTAATGTGGGTATTTGATTCGTGTTATTCTGAGCTCTAAATCAAAAGTTACGGACCATTTAATGCGGACATCTCAAGTTGATTGCTTAGTTAAAGTTATCATTCTAAACTGATCATTTGTGATCATTGAGTAAAGGCTTATAAATGAAGTATAATGCAAGGCATCACTAAGTTCAGGATAGATTGGATTACATGGACACTTTGTCGTATCTATTTCTGTCTCAAATTTTGTCACAATATGAAAAATTGAGATAGCTTAACGTGGGCATTGGATTCGTGTCATTCGGAGCTTTAAACCAAAAGTTACGGACAAGTTAGTGTAGACATGTCAAGTTGATCGGCAAATTAAAGTGATTATTCTAAACTGATCAGTGGTGCTCAATGAGTAAACGCTTGTAAATGATGTATAATGCACGACATCACGTAGTTCAGAATAGATTGGATTATTTGGACAATTTAACGTATCTATTTTAATCTCAAATTTTGTCACAATATAGAAAATTGAGCTAGATTATCGTGGGCATTGGATTCGTATCATTTTGTGCTTTAAATGAAAAATACAGACGATTTAGTGCAGATATGTCAAATTGATCGGCCAGTTAAAGTGATCATTCTTGGCTGATCATTTATTCTCACTGTGTAAAGGCTTATAAATGATGCATAATGCATGATATCACACAATTCGGGATAGATTGGATTACTTGAATGCTTTGTCATGTCTATTTCTGCCTCACATTTTGTGAAAATATAGAAAATTGAGCTACTTTAACGTGGGCATTGAATTCATGTTATTCGGAGCTCCAAATCAAAAGTTGTTGACGATTTAGTGAGGACATGTCAAGTTGATCGGCCAGTTAAAGTGATAATTCTAAACTCACCATTTGTGCTCATTGAGTAAAGGCTTATAAACGAAGCATAATGCATGGGATCATGCAGTTTTGGCTAGATTGAATTACTTGAACACTTTTTTGTATCTATTTCTGTCGCAAAATTTCTGAAAACATAGAGACTTGAGCTATCTTAACGTGAGCATTGGATTCGTGTAATTCTAAGCTCTAAAACAAAATTTAGGGACGATTTAGTGCGTACATGTCAAGTTGATCGGCCAGTTAAAGTGATCATTTTAAACTGATCATTGGCGCTCATTGAGTAAAGGCTAATAAATGAAGCATAATGCATGGCATCACTAGTTTTGGTTAGATTGGATTACTTCAACGATTTTTGGAATCTGTTTCTGTCTGAAATTTTTTCACAATATTGGAAATTTAGCTAGCTCAACGTGGGCGTTGGATTTGTGTCATTCAGGGCTATAAATCATAAATTATAGACGATTTAGTGCGGACATGTCTAGTTTATCGGCCAGTTAAAGTGATCATTCTTAACTTTATCATTGGTACTCATTGAGTAAATTCTTATAAATGAAGCATAAAACATGGCATCACGCGGTTTTGGCTAGATTGGATTACTTGAACGCTTTTTCGAATCTATTTTTTGTCAAATTTGGTCACAATATAAAAAATTGAGCTAGCTTAACGTGGGCATTGGATTCGTGTTATTCTTAGCTCTTATTTCGGACGATTTAATGCGGACATGTCAAGTTGATCGCCTAGTTAAAGTTATCATTCGAAACTGATCATTTTTGCTCATTGAGTAAAGACTTATAAATGAAGCATAATGCATGGCATCACTCGGTTTGGGATACATTGAATTACATGAACACTTTGTTGTATCTATTTCTGTCTCAAAATTTTGTCACAATATTAAAAATTAAGCTAGCTTAACATGGGCAATGGATTCATGTCATTCTGAGCTCTAAATAAAAAGTTACGAACGATTTAGTGCAGACATGTCAATTTGATCGGCAAGTTAAAGTGATCATTCTAAGCTGATTATTGGTGCTCATTGAGTAAAGGCTTATATAAATGAAGCATAATGCATGACATCATGCAGTTCGTGATATATTGGATTACATGGATACTTTGTCGTATCTATTTCAGTATCAAATTTTGACACAAGATAGAAAATTGAGCTAGCTTAACGTGTGCTATGGATTCGTGCTATTTTTAGCTCTAAATCAAAAGTTACGGACGGTTTAGTGCGGAAATGTCAAGTTTATAGGCCAGTTAAAGTGATCATTCTAAATTGATCATTTGTGCTCATTGAGTAAAGGCTTATAAATGATGTATAATGCATGATATCACGCAGTTCGGGTAGATTGGATTACTTGGATGCTTTGTCGTATCTATTTTAGTCACAAATTTTGTCACAATATAGAAAATTGAGCTAGCTTAAAGTGGGCATTGGATTCGTATCATTCTAAGATCTAAATCCAAAGTTATGGACGATTTAGTGTGGACATGTCAAGTTGATCGGCCAATGAAGGTGATCATATTAAAATAATCATTGGTTCTCATTGAGTAAAGGTTTATAAATGATGCATAATGCATGGCGTCACAGAGTTTTGGCTAGATTGGATTACTTGAACGATTTTTTGTATCTATTTCAGCCTCAAATTTTGTTACAAAATAGAGAATTGAGCTAGCTTAACGTGGGCATTGGATCCGTGTGATTCTAAGCTATAAATCAAAAGTTAGGGACGATTTAATGCGGACATATCAAGTTGATCGGGCAGTTAAGTGATCCTTCTTAACCGATCATTGGTGCTCATTGAGTAAAGGCTTATAAATGAAGCATAATACGTGGCATCACGCAGTATTGGCTAGATTGATTACTTGAATGCTTTTTCGTATCTATTTTGTGTCAAATTTGGTTACAATATAGAAAAGTGAGCTAGCTTAAGGTGGGCATTTTATTCGTGTTATTCTGAGTTCTCATTGAGTAAAGGCTTATAAATGATGCATAATGCATGAAATCACGCATTTCGGGATATATTGGATTACTGGGAACCTTTGTCGTATGTATTTTAGTGACAAACTTTTTCACAATATAGAAAATTGAGCTACCTTAACGTGGGCATTGAATTCGTGTCATTGTGAGCTCTAAATCATAAGTTACGGAGGGTTAAGTGCGGACATGTCAAGTGTATCGGCCAGTTAAAGTGATCATTATTAACTGATCAGTGGTGCTCATTGAGTAAAGGCTTATAAATGAAGCATAATGCATGGCATCACGCAGTTCGGAATATATTGGATTACATGGACGCTTTGTCGTATCTATTTCTGTCTCAAATTTTGTCACAATATAGAAAAGTGAGCTTGCTTAACATGGGCATTAGATTCATGTCATTCATAGCTCTAAATCAAAAGTTATGAACGATTTAGTGCAGACATGTCAATTTGATCGGCAAGTTAAAGTCATCATTCTATACTGATTATTGGTGCTCATTGAGTAAAGACATATAAATGAAGCATAATGCTTGGCATCACGCAGTTCGGGATATATTGGATTACATGGACACTTTGTCGTATCTATTTCAGTCTCAAATTTTGTCACAAGATAGAAAATTGAGCTAGCCTAACGTGTGCTATGGATTCCTGCTCTTTTTATCTCTAAATCAAAAGTTACGGACGATTTAGTGTGGACATGTCAAGTTGATAAGCCAGTTAAAATGATCTTTCTTAACTTATCATTGGGGCTCATTGAGTGAATTCTTATAAATGAAGCATAAAACATGGCATCACGCGGTTTTGGCTAGATTGGATTACTTGAACGCTTTTTCGAATCTATTTTTTTGTCAAATTTGGTCACAATATAAAAAATTGAGCTAGCTCAACGTGGGCATTGGATTCGTGTTATTCTTAGCTCTAAATACGGACGATTTAATGCGGACATGTCAAGTTGATCGCATAGTTAAAGTTATCATTCGAAACTGATCATTTTTGCTCGTTGAGTAAAGGCGTATAAATGAACCATAATGCATGGCATCACTCGGTTTGGGATATATTGGATTACATGAACACTTTGTTGTATCTATTGTGTCTCAAATTTTGTCACAATATAAGAAATTGAGCTAGCTTAACGTGGGCATTGGATTCCAATCATTCTGAGCTCTAACTCAAAACTTACGGACGATTTAGTGCGGATATGTCAAGTTGATCGGCCAGTTAAAGTGATCATTCTAAACTGATCATTGGTGCTCATTGAGTAAAGGCGTATAAATGATGCATAATGCATGAAATCACGCATTAAGGGATATGTTGGATTACTGGGAGCCTTTGTCGTATGTATTTGAGTGACAAATTTTTCCACAATATAGAAAATTTAGCTACCTTAACGTGGGCAATGGATTCGTGTCATTGTGAGTTCTAAATCATAAGTTACGGACGGTTTAGTGCGGACATGTCAAGTGTATCAGCCAGTTAAAGTGATGATTATTAACTGATCAGTGGTGCTCATTGAGTAAAGGCTTATAAATGAAGCATAATGTAAGAATATTGAGGTTATAGAGGAGAAATGTGAAGAATTGAATCTGAAAACTCAAATAGAAGTATGAGAAAATGAGAAATGACTTAGACTTTTGGAGAAGAATCTCCTAAGAGTATATAATACATTGAGTCTTTACAGCCCTTTTATAGAGGATTTACAATGTGAATCTAGAAGAAAACGAATTCAAACTTGTGGATGAGTTTGAATAGAGGAGGAGCCTGTCAACAACCAATGAGAAGAGAGGAGACAGCATGGGCATGACTGTTTGGTGTGGTTGCCAAGACTGTGTGCAGCATGGGCATGACTGTTTGGTGTGGTTGCCAAGACTGTGTGCAGCATGGGCATGACTTTTTCACCTTGATCACCTTGATTCTTCTCCCAAGGTAGCTATTTAACCATTTCAACCATGTGGTTAATAATAACCCATCCTTTTTCATTTCCCTTGTTATTCAAACTGAATTTTCGTGCTCACACTTGCCTTGTAGGTCAAGATAGGTCTTATTTGATTTTCCTATGTCAATACATAATGCATGGCATCATGCAGTTCGGAATATATTGGATTACATGGACGCTTTGTCGTATCTATTTTTGTCTCAAATTTTGTCACAATATAGAAAAGTGAGCTTGCTTAACATGGGCATTAGATTTGTGTCATTCTTAGCTCTAAATCAAAAGTTATGAACGATTTAGTGCAGACATGTCAATTTGATCGGCAAGCTAAAGTCATCATTCTATACTGATTATTGGTGCTCATTGAGTAAAGGCTTATAAATGAAGTATAATGCATGGCATCATGCAGTTTGGGATATATTGGATTACATGGACACTTTGTCGTATCTATTTCAGTCTCAAATTTTGTCACAAGATAGATAATTGAGCTAGCTTAACGTGTGCTATGGATTCGTGCTATTTTTAGCTCTAAATCAAAAGTTACGGACGATTTAGTTGATAGGCCAGTTAAAGTGATCATTCTAAATTGATCATTTGTGCTCATTGAGTAAAGGCTTATAAATGATGCATAATGCATGACATCACGCAGTTCAGGGTAGATTGGATTACTTGGAAGCTTTGTCATATCTATTTTAGTCACAAATTTTGTCACAATATAGAAAATTGAGCTAGCTTAAAGTGGGCATTGGATTCGTATCATTCTAAGATCTAAATCAAAAGTTATGGACGATTTAGTGTGGACATGTCAAGTTGATCGGCCAATGAAAGTGATCATTCTAAAATGATCATTGGTTCTCATTGAGTAAAGTCTTATAAATGATGCATAATGCATGGCGTCACAGAGTTTTGGCTAGATTGGATTACTTGAACGCTTTTTTCTATCTATTTCTGCCTCAAATTTTGTTACAACATAGAGAATTGAGCTAGCTTAACGTGGGCATTGGAATTGTGTCATTCTAAGCTATAAATCCAAAGTTAGGGACGATTTAATGCATACATATCAAGTTGATCGGGCAGTTAAAGTGATCCTTCTTAACCGATCATTGGTGCTCATTGAGTAAAGGCTTATAAATGAAGTATAATGCATAGCATCACGCAGTTCGGGATAGATTGGATTACATAGACGCTTTTTTTAAATCTATTTCTGTCTCAAATTTTGTTAAAACATAGAGAATTGAGCTAGCTTAACGTGGGTGTTGGATTCCTGTCATTCTGAGAGCTAACTCAAAAGTTACGGACGATTTAATGCAGACATGTCAAGTTGATCGGCAAGCTAAAGTGATCATGCTAAACTAACAATTAGTCCTTATTAAGTAAAGGCTTATAAATGAAGCATAATGCATGGCATCATGCAGTTTTGGCTAGAATGGTTACATGAACGTTTTTTATATCTATTTCTGCCTCAAATTTTGACACAATATAGACAATTGAGCTAGCTTAATGTCGGCATTGGATTCGTGTCATTCTGAGCTCTAAATTAAAAGCTAGTGACGATTTAGTGCGGATCATTTGTGCTCATTGAGTAAAGGCTTATAAATGAAACATAATGCATGGCATCACTCAGTTCCAGACAGATTGGATTACATCGACACTTTGTCTTAACTATTTCTGTCTCAAATTTTGTCATAACATAGAGAATTGAGCTAGCTTAACCCACGCATTGGATTCTTATCATTCTGAGCTCTAACTCAAAAGTTATGGACGATTTAGTGCAGACATGTCAAGTTGCTCGACAAGTTAAAGTGATGATTCTAAACTGATAATTGGTGCTCATTGAGTAAAGGCTTATAATTGAAGCATAATGCATGGCATCACGCAGTTTAGGCTATATTGGATTACTTGAACACTTTTTCGTATCTATTTTGTGTCAAATATTGTCACAATATAGAAAATTGAGCTAGCTTAACGTGGGCATTGTATTCGTGTTATTCTGAGCTCTAAATCAAAAGTTATGGACAATTTAATGCGGACATGTCAAGTTGATCGCCTAGTTAAAGTTTATAATGAAGGCTTATAAATGAAGCATAATCCATGGCATCACGGAGTTTTGGCTAGATTGGTTACATGAACGCTTTTTATATCTATTTATGCCTCAAATTTTGTCACAATATAGAAAATTGAGCTAGCTTAACGTGGGCATTGGATTCGTGTCATTCTGAGCTCTAAATTAAAAGCTAGTGACGATTTAGTGCGGATATGTCAATATGATTGGCCAGTTAAAGTGATCATTCAAAACTGATCATTTGTGCTCATTGAGTAAAGGCTTATAAATGAAGCATAATGCATGGGATCATGCAGTTTTTGCTAGATTTGATTACTTGAACGCTTTTTGTATCTATTTGTGTCTCAAATTTTGTTACAACATAGAGAATTGAGCTAGCTTAACGTGGCCATTGGATTCGTGTCATTCTAAGCTCTAAAACAAAACTAAGGGATGATTTTGTGCGGACATGTCAAGTTGATCGGCAAGTTAAAGTGATCATTCTTAACCGATCATTGGTGCTCATTGAGTTAAAGCTTATAAATGAAGCATAATGCAAGGCGTTACACAGTTTTGGCTAGATTAGATTACTTGAACGCATTTTCGTATCTATTTTGTGTCAAATTTGGTCAAAATATAGAAAATTGAGCTAGCTTAACGTGGGCATTGGATTCGTGTCATTCTAAGCTCTAAATCAAAATTTAGGGATGATTTTGTGCGGACATGTCAAGTTGATCGGCCAGTTAAAATGATCATTCTTAACCGATCATTGGTGCTCATTGAGTAAAGGGTTATAAATGAAGCATAACACGTGGCATTACTCTGTTCCAAACAGATTGGATTACATGGACACTTTTTCGTATCTATTGTGTCTCAAATTTTGTCACAATATAAGAAATTGAGCTAGCTTAACGTGGGCATTGGATTCCAATCATTCTGAGCTCTAACTCAGAACTTAAGGAAGATTTAGTGCGGACATGTCTAGTTGATCGGCCAGTTAATGTGATCATTCTAAATTGATCATTGGTGGTCATTGAGTAAAGGCTTATAACTGATGCATAATGCCTGAAATCACGCATTTCCGGATATATTAGATGACTGGGACCCCTTTGTCGTATGTATTTGAGTGACAAATTTTTTCACAATATAGAAAATTAAGCTACCTTAAAGTGGGCATTGGATTCGTGTCATTGTGAGCTCAAAATCATAAGTTACGGACGGTTTAGTGCGGACATGTCAAGTGTATCGGCCAGTTAAAGTGATCATTATTAACTGATCAGTGGTGCTCATTGCTAAAGGCTTACAAATGAAGCATAATGCATGGCATCACGCAGTTTGGAATATATTGGATTACATGGACGCTTTGTTGTATATATTTCTGTCTCAAATTTTGTCACAATATAGAAAAGTGAGCTTGCTTAACATGGGCATTAGATTCATGTCATTCTTAGCTCTAAATCAAAAGTTATGAACGATTTAGTGCAGACATGTCAATTTGATCGGCAAGTTAAAGTCATCATTCTATACTGATTATTGGTGCTCATTGAGTAAAGGCTTATAAATGAAGCATAATGCATGGCATCACACAGTTCGGGATATATTGGATTACATGGACACTTTGTCGTATCTATTTCAGTCTCAAATTTTGTCACAAGATAGAAAATTGAGCTAGCTTAACTTGTGCTATGGATTCGTGCTATTTTTAGCTCTAAATCAAAAGTTACGGACGATTTAGTGCGGACATGTCAAGTTGATAGGCCAGTTAAAGTGATCATTCTAAATTGATCATTTGTGCTCATTTAGTAAAGGCTTATAAATGATGCATAATGCATGACATAACACAGTTCAGGGTAGATTGGATTACCTGGAAGCTTTGTCGTATCTATTTTCGTCACAAACTTTGTCACCATTTAGAAAATTGAGCTAGCTTAAAGTGGGCATTGGATTCGTATCAATCTAAGATCTAAATCAAAAGTTATGGACGATCTAGTGTGGACATGTCAAGTTGATCGGCCAATGAAAGTGATCATTCTAAAATGTTCATTGGTTCTCATTGAGTAAAGTCTTATAAATGATGCATAATGCATGGCGTCACAGAGTTTTGGCTAGATTGGATTACTTGAACGTTTTTTTGTATCTATTTCTGCCTCAAATTTTGTTACAACATAGAGAATTGAGCTAGCTTAACGTGGGCATTCGATTTGTGTCATTCTAAGCTATAAATCCAAAGTTAGGGACGATTTAATGCATACATATCAAGTTGATCGGGCAGTTAAAGTGATCCTTCTTAACCGATCATTGGTGCTCATTGAGTAAAGGCTTATAAATGAAGTATAATGCATGGCATCACACAGTTCGGGATAGATTGGATTACCTGGATGCTTTTGTTTTATCTATTTCTGTCTCAAATTTTGTTACAACATAGAGAATTGAGCTAGCTTAACGTGGGCGTTGGATTCCTGTCATTCTAAGCTCTAACTCAAAAGTTACGGACGATTTATTGCAGACATGTCAAGTTGATCGGCAAGCTAAAGTGATCATGCTAAACTAACAATTAGTCCTTATTAAGTAAAGGCTTATAAATGAAGCATAATGCATGACATCAAGCAGTTTTGGCTAGATTGGTTACATGAACGCTTTTTATATCTATTTCTGCCTCAAATTTTGTCACAATATAGACAATTGAGATAGCTTAATGTCGGCATTGGATTCCTGTCATTCTGAGCTCTAAATTAAAAGCTAGTGATGATTTAGTTCGGATATGTCAAGTTGATCGGCCAGTTATAGTTATCATTTTAAACTGATCATTTGTGCTCATTGAGTAAAGGCTTATAAATGAAACATAATGCATGGCATCACTCAGTTCCAGACAGATTGGATTACAGCGACACTTTGTCGCAACTATTTCTGTCTCAAATTTTGTCACAACATAGAGAATTGAGCTAGCTTAACATGGGCTTTGGCTTCCTATCATTCTGAGCTCTAACGCAAAAGTTATGGACGATTTAGTGCAGATATGTCAAACTGCTCGACAAGGTAAAGTGATCATTCTAAACTGATAATTGGTGCTCATTGAGTAAAGGCTTATAAATGAAGCATAATGCATGGCATCACGCAGTTTTGGCTAGATTGCATTACTCGAACGCTTTTTCGTATTTATTTTGTGTCAAATTTGGTCACAATATAGAAAATTGAGCTAGCTTAACATGGGCATTGAATTCGTGTCATTCTAAGCTCTAAATCAAAAGTTAGCGATGATTTTGTGCGGACATGTCAAGTTGATCGGCCAGTTAAAATGATCATTCTTAACCGATCATTGGTGCTCATTGAGTAAAGGCTTATAAATGAAGCATAATCCATGGCATTACTCAATTCCAGACAGATTGGATTACATGGACACTTTTTCGTTTCTATTGTGTCTCAAATTTTGTGACAATATAAGAAATTGAGCTAGCTTAACGTGGGCATTGGATTCCAATCATTCTGAGCTCTAACTCAAAACTTACGGACGATTTAGTGCGGACATGTCAAGTTGATCGGCCAGTTAAAAAGATCATTCTAAATTGATCATTGGTGCTCATTGAGTAAAGGCTTATAAATGATGCATAATGCATGAAATCACGCATTTCGGGATATTTTGGATTACTGGGACCCTTTGTCGTATGTATTTGAGTGACAAAGTTTTTCACAATATAGAAAATTGAGCTACCTTAACGTAGACATTGAATTCGTGTCATTGTGAGCTCTAAATCATAAGTTACAAACGGTTAAGTGCGGACATGTCAAGTGTATCGGCCAGTTAAAGTGATCATTATTAACTGATCAGTGGTGCTCATTGAGTAAAGGCTTATAAATGAAGCATAATGCATGGCATCACGCAGTTTGGAATATATTGGATTATAGGAACGCTTTGTCGTATCTATTTCTGTCTCAAATTTTGTCACAATATAGAAAAGTGAGCTTGCTTAACATGGGCATTAGATTCGTGTCATTCTTACCTCTAAATCAAAAGTTATGAACGATTTAGTGCAGACATGTCAATTTGATCGGCAAGTTAAAATCATCATTCTATACTGATTATTGGTGCTCATTGAGTAAAGGCTTATAAATGAAGCATAATGCATGGCATCACGCAGTTCGGGATATATTGGATTACATGGACACTTTGTCGTATCTATTTCTGTCTCAAATTTTGTCACAAGATAGAAATTGAGCTAGCTTAACGTGTGCTATGGATTCGTGCTATTTTTAGCTCTAAATCAAAAGTTACGGACGATTTAGTGCGGACATGTCAAGTTGATAAGCCAGTTAAAGTGATCATTCTTAACTTATCATTAGTGCTCATTGAGTAAATTCTTATAAATGAAGCATAAAAAATGGCATCACGCGGTTTTGGCTAGATTGGATTACTTGAACCCTTTTTCGAATCTATTTTTTTGTCAAATTTGGTCACAATATAAAAAATTGAGCTAGCTTAACGTGGGCATTGGATTCGTGTTATTCTGAGCTCTAAATACGGACGATTTAATGCGGACATGTCAAGTTGATCGCCTAGTTAAAGTTATCATTCGAAAATGATCATTTTTGCTCATTGAGTAAAGGCTTATAAATGAACCATAATGCATGGCCTCACTCGGTTTGGGATATATTGGATTACATGAACACTTTGTTGTATCTATTTCTGTCTCAAATTTGTCACAATATAAAAAATTGAGCTACCTTAACATGGGCAATGGATTCATGTCATTCTGAGCTCTAAATCAAAAGTTATGAACGATTTAGTGCAGACATGTCAATTTGATTGGCAAGTTAAAGTCATCATTCTATACTGATTTTTGGTGCTCAATGAGTAAAGGCTTATAAATGAAGCATAATGCATGGCATCACACAGTTCGGGATATATTGGATTACATGGAGACTTTGTCGTATCTATTTCAGTCTCAAATTTTGTCACAAGATAGAAAATTGAGCTAGCTTAACGTGTGCTATGGATTCGTGTTATTTTTAGCTCTAAATCAAAAGTTACGGACGATTTAGTGTGGACATGTCAAGCTGATAGGACAGTTAAAGTGATCATTCTAAATTGATCATTTGTGCTCATTGAGTAAAGGCTTATAAATGATGCATAATGCATGACATCACGCAGTTCGGGGTAGATTGGATTACTTGGAACCTCTGTCGTATCTATTTTAGTCACAAATTTTGTCACAATATAGAAAATTGAGCTAGCTTAAAGTGGGCATTGGATTCGTATCATTCTAAGATCTAAATAAAAAGTTATGGACGATTTAGTGTGGACATGTCAAGTTGATTGGCCAATGAAAGTGATCATTCTAAAATGATCATTGGTTCTCATTGAGTAAAGTCTTATAAGTGATGCATAATGCATGGCGTCACAGAGTTTTGGCTAGATTGGATTACTTGCACGCTTTTTTGTATCTATTTCTGCCTCAAATTTTGTTACAGCATAGAGAATTGAGCTAGCTTAACGTGGGTATTGGATTTGTGTCATTCTAAGCTATAAATCCAAAGTTAGGGACGATTTAATGCATACATATCTAGTTGATCGGGCAGTTAAAGTGATCCTTCTTAACCGATCATTGGTGCTCATTGAGTAAAGGCTTATAAATGAAGTATAATGCATGGCATCACACAGTTCGGGATAGATTGGATTACATGGACACTTTTTTTATCTATTTCTGTCTCAAATTTTGTGACAACATAGAGAATTGAGCTAGCTTAACGTGGGTGTTGGATTCCTGTCATTCTGAGCTCTAACTCAAAAGTTACGGACGATTTATTGCACACATGTCAAGTTGATCGGCAAGCTAAATTGATCATGCTAAATTAACAATTAGTCCTTATTAAGTAAAGGCTTATAAATGAAGCATAATGCATGGCATCATGCAGTTTTGGCTAGATTGGTTACATGAACGCTTTTTATATCTATTTCTGCCTCAAATTTTGTCACAATATAGACAATTGAGCTAGCTTAATGTCGGCATTTGGATTCGTGTCATTCTGAGCTCTAAATTAAAAGGTAGTGATGATTTAGTGCGGATATGTCAAGTTGATCGGCCAGTTATAATTATCATTTTAAACTGATCATTTGTGCTCATTGAGTAAAGGCTTATAAATGAAACATAATGCATGGCATCACTCAGTTCCAGACAGATTGGATTACATCGACATATTGTCGTAACTATTTCTGTCTCCAATTTTGTCACAACATAGAGAATTGAGCTAGCTTAACGTGGGCTTTGGATTCCTATCATTCTGAGCTCTAACTAAAAAGTTATGGACGATTTAGTGCAGACATGTCAAGTTGCTCGACAAGTTAAAGTGATCATTCTAAACTGATAATTGGTGCTCATTGAGTAAAGGCTTATAAATGAAGCATAATGTATGGCATCACGCAGTTTAGGCTATATTGGATTACTTGAACACTTTTTCGTATCTATTTTGTGTCAAATATTGTCACAATATAGAAAATTGAGCTAGCTTAATGTGGGTGTTGGATTCATGTCATTCCGAACTCTAAATCAAAAGTGACGGAGGATTTAGTGCGGATATGTCAAGTTGATCGCCAAGTTAAAGTTTATAAATGAAGGCTTATAAATGAAGCATAATCCATGGCATCACCGAGTTTTGGCTAGATTGGTTACATGAACGCTTTTTATATCTATTTATGCCTCAAATTTTGTCACAATATAGAAAATTGAGCTAGCTTAACGTGGGCATTGGATTCGTGTCATTCTGAGCTCTAAATTAAAAGCTAGTGACGATTTAGTGCGGATATGTCAATATGATTGGCCAGTTAAAGTGATCATTCTAAATTGATCATTTGTGCTCATTGAGTAAAGACATATAAATGAAGCATAATGCATGGGATCATGCAGTTTTTGCTAGATTTGATTACTTGAACGCGTTTTGTATCTATTTGTGTCTCAAATTTTGTTACAACATAGAGAATTGAGCTAGCTTAACGTGGGCATTGGATTCGTGTCATTCTAAGCTCTAAATCAAAAGTAAGGGATGATTTTGTGCGGACATGTCAAGTTGATCGGCAAGTTAAAGTGATCATTCTTATCACGATCATTGGTGCTCATTGAGTTAAGGCTTGTAAATGAAGCATAATGCATCACACAGTTTTGGCTAGATTGGATTACTTGAATGCTTTTTCGTATCTATGTTGTGTGAAATTTGGTCACAATATAGAAAATTGAGCTAGCTTAACGTGGGCATTGGATTCGTGTCATTCTAAGCTCTAAATCAAAAGTTAGGGATGATTTTGTGCAGACATGTCAAGTTGATCGGCCAGTTAAAATGATCATTCTTAACCGATCATTGGTGCAAATTGAGGAAAGGCTTATAAATGAAGCATAATACGTGGCATTACTCAGTTCTAGACAGATTGGATTACATGGACACTTTTTCATATCTATTTTGTCTCAAATTTTGTCACAATATAAGAAATTGAGCTAGCTTAACGTGGACATTGGATTCCAATCATTCTGAGCTCTAACTCAAAACTTACGGACGATTTACTGCGGACATGTCAAGTTGATTGGCCAGTTAAAGTGATCATTCTAAATTGATCATTGGTGCTCATTGAGTAAAGGCTTATAAATGATGCATAATGCATGAAATCACGCATTTCGGGATATATTGGATTACTGGGAACCTTTGTCGTATGTATTTTAGTGACAAACTTTTTCACAATATAGAAAATTGAGCTACCTTAACGTGGGCATTGAATTCGTGTCATTGTGAGCTCTAAATCATAAGTTATGGACGGTTAAGTGCGGACATGTCAATTGTATCGGCCAGTTAAAGTGATCATTATTAACAGATCAGTGGTGCTCATTGAGTAAAGGCTTCTAAATGAAGCATAATGCATGGCATCTTGCAGTTCGGAATATATTGGATTACATGGACGCTTTGTCGTATCTATTTCTGTCTCAAATTTTGTCACAATATAGAAAAGTGAGCTTGCTTAACATGGGCATTAGATTCGTGTCATTCTTAGCTCTAAATCAAAAGTTGTGAACGATTTAGTGCAGACATGTCAATTTGATAGGCAAGTTAAAGTCATCATTCTATACTGATTATTGGTGCTCATTGAGTAAAGGCTTATAAATGAAGCATAATGCATGGCATCACGCAGTTCGGGATATATTGGATTAGATGGACACTTTTTCGTATTTATTTCAGTCTCAAATTTTTTCACAAGATAGACAGTTGAGCTAGCTTAACGTGTGCTATGGATTCGTGCTATTTTTAGCTCTAAATCAAAAGTTACGGACGATTTAGTGCGGACATTTCAAGTTGATAAGCCAGTTAAAGTGATCATTCTTAACTTATCATTGGTGCTCATTGAGTAAATTCTTATAAGTGAAGCATAAAACATGGCATCACGCGGTTTTGGCTAGATTGGATTACTTGAACGCTTTTTCGAATCTATTTTTTTGTCAAATTTGGTCACAATATAAAAAATTGAGCTAGCTTAACGTGGGCATTGGATTCGTGTTATTCTGAGCTCTAAATACGGACGATTTAATGCGGACATGTCAAGTTGATCGCCTAGTTAAAGTTATCATTCGAAACTGATCATTTTTGCTCATTGAGTAAAGGCTTATAAATGAACCATAATGCATGGCATCACTCGGTTTGGGATATATTGGATTACATGAACACTTTGTTGTATCTATTTCTGTCTAACATTTTGTCAAAATATAAAAAATTGAGCTAGCTTAACATGGGCAATGGATTCATGTTATTCTGAGCTCTAAATCAGAAGTTACGAACGATTTACTGCAGACATGTCAATTTGATCGGCAAGTTAAAGTGATCATTCTAAACTGATTATTGGTGCTCATTGAGTAAAAGCTTATAAATGAAGCATAATGCATGGCATCATGCAGTTCGGGATATATTGGATTACATGGATACTTTTTCGTATCTATTTCAGTCTCAAATTTTGTCACAAGATAGAAAATTGAGATAGCTTAACGTGTGCTACGGATTCGTGCTATTTTTAGCTCTAAATCAAATGTTACGGACGATTTAGTGCAGACATGTCAAGTTGATAAGCCAGTTAAAGTGATCATTCTTAACTTATCATTGGTGCTCATTGAGTAAATTCTTATAAATGAAGCATAAAACATGGCATCACGCGGTTTTGGCTAGATTGGATTACTTGAACGCTTTTTCGAATCTATTTTTTTGTCAAATTTGGTCACAATATAAAAAATTGAGCTAGCTTAACGTGGGCATTGGATTCGTGTTATTCTGAGCTCTAAATACGGACGATTTAGTGCGGACATGTCAAGTTGATCGCCTAGTTAAAGTTATCATTCGAAACCGATCATTTTTGCTCATTGAGTAAAGGCTTATAAATGAACCATAATGCATGGCATCACTCGGTTTGGGATATATTGGATTACATGAAAACTTTGTTGTATCTATTTCTGTTTAAAATTTTGTCACAATATAAAAAATTGAGCTAGCTTAACATGGGCAATGGATTCATGTCATTCTGAGCTCTAAATCAAAAGTTACGAATGATTTAGTGCAGACATGTCAATTTGATCGGCAAGTTAAAGTGATCATTCTAATCTGTTTATTGGTGCTCATTGAGTAAAGGCTTATAAATGAAGCATAATGCATGGCATCATGCAGTTCGGGATATATTGGATTACATGGATACTTTGTTGTATCTATTTCAGTCTCAAATTTTGTCACAAGATAGAAAATTGAGCTAGCTTAACGTGTGTTATGGATTCGTGCTATTTTTAGCTCTAAATCAAAAGTTACGGACGCTTTAATGCGGACATGTCAAGTTTCTAGGCCAGTTAAAGTGATCATTCTAAACTGATCATTTGTGCTTATTGAGTAAAGGCTTATAAATGAAACATAATGCATGGCATCACTCAGTTCGAGACAGATTGGATTACATGGATACTTTGTCGTAACTATTTCTGTCTCAAAATTTGTCACAATATAAAAAATTGAGCTAGCTTAACGTGGGCATTGGATTCATATCATTCTGAGCTCTAACTCCAAAGTTATGGACGATTTAGTGTGGACATGTCAAGTTGATCGGCCAGTTAAAATGATCATTCGTAACCGATCATTGGTGCTCATTGAATAAAGGCTTATAAATGAAGCATAATGCATGACATCATGCAGTTTTTGCTATATTGGATTACTTGAACGCTTTTTCGTATCCATTTTGTGTCAAATATGGTCACAATATAGAAAATTGAGCTAGCTTAACGTGGGCATTGTATTCATGTTATTCGGAGCTCTAAATCAAAAGTTAAGGACAATTTAATTCGGACATGTCAAGTTGATAGCCTAGTTAAAATTATCATTCTAAACTGATCATTTGTGCTTATTGAATAAAGGCTTATAAATGAAACATAATGCATGGCATCACTCAGTTCGAGACAGATTGGATTACATGGACACTTTGTCGTAACTATTTCTGTCTCAATATTTGTCACAATATAAAAAATTGAGCTAGCTTAACGTGGGCATTGGATTCATATCATTCTGAGCTCTAACTCAAAAGTTATCGACGATTTAGTGCAGACATGTCAAGTTGATCGGCAAGTTAAAGTGATCATTCTAAACTGATAATTGGTGTTCATTGATTAAAGGCTTATCAATGAAGCAGAATGAATGGCATCACACAGTTCGGGATATATTGGATTACATAGACACTTTGTCATATCTATTTCAGTCTCAAATTTTGTAACAATATAGAAAATTGAGCTATCTTAACGTGGGAATTGAATTTGTGTTATTTTGCGCTTTAAAATCAAAAGTTACGGACGATATAGTGCGGACATGTTAAGTTGATCGGCCAAATAAAGTGATCATTTTAAACTGATCATTGGTGCTCATTGAGTAAAGGCTTATAAATGATGCATAATGCATGACATCACGTAGTTCGTGATAGATTTAATTACTTGGCTGCTTTATCGCATCTATTTCTATCTCAAATTTTGTCACAATATAGAAAATTGAGCTAGCTTAATGTGGGCATTGGATTCGTGTCATTCTGAGCTCTAAATCAAAAATTACGGTTGATTTTGTGCGGACATGTCAAGTTGATCGGCCAGTTAAAGTGATTTTTCTAAACTGATCATTGGTGCTCATTGAGTAAGGACTTATAAATAATGCATAATGCATGACATCACGTAGTTCGGGATAGATTGGATTACTTGGACACTTTGTCTTATCTATTTCTGCCTCAAATTTTGTAACAATTTAGAAACTTGAGCTAGCTTAACGTCGGCATTGGATTTGTGTCATTCTGGCTCTAAATCATAAGTTACGGACGATTTACGGCGGACATGTCAAGTTGATCGGCCAGTTAAAGTGATCATTCTTAACTGATCATTGGTCCTCATTGAGTAAAGGCCTTTAAATGAAATATAATTAATGGCATCACGGAATTTTGGCTAGATTGGCTACATGAACGCTTTTTTATATCTATTTCCACCTCAAGTTTTATCACAATATAGAATATTGAGCAAGCTTAACGTGGGCATTGGATTCGTATCATTCTGAGCTCTAAATCAAAAGTTAGGAACGATTTAGTGCGAACATGTCAAGTTCATCGTGCAGTTAAAGTGATAATTCTAAACTAATCATTTGTGCTCATTGTGTAAAGGGTTATAAATGAAGCATAATGCATGGCATCACGCAGTTTAGGATAGATTGGATTACTTGGATGCTTTGACCTATCTATTTATGCCTCAAAATTTGTCAGAATATAGAAAATTTAGATATCTTAACGTGGACATTGGATTCGTGTCATTCAGCGCTTTAAATCAAAAGTTACGACGATTTAGTGCAATCATGTCAAGTTGATCGGCCAGTTAAAGTGATAATTCTAAACTGATCATTGGTGCTCATTGAGTAAGGATTATAAATGATGCATAATGCATAACATCACGCAGTTTTGGATATATTGTATTACTTGGACGCTTTGTTGTATCTATATTTGCCTCATATTTTGTCACAATATAGAAAATTGACCTACCTTAACATGGGCATTGGATTCGTGTCATTATGATCTATAAATCATAAGTTACGGACGATTTAGTGCGGACCTGTCAAGTTGATCGGCCAGTTAAAGTGATCATTCTTAATAGATCACTGGTCCTCATTAAGTAAAGGCTTATAAATGAAGTATAATGCATGACATCACGGAGTTTTGGCTAGATTTGTTACATGAACGCCTTTTATATCTATTTCTGCCTCAAATTTTGTCACAATATAGAAAATTGAGCTACCTTAACGTGGGCATTGGATTCATAAGCATGGACATGACCAGTAAATACGATACCAACACCGCCAAACTAGATATTGTGACAAAATTATGTGACGCCATGAATTATGCTTCATTTATAAGCCTTTACTCAATGAGCACCAATAATCAGTTAAGAATGATCACTTTAACTGGCCGATCAACTTGACATGTCCACGCTAAGTCGTCTGTAACTTTTGATTTAGAGCTCAGAATGACATGAATTCAATACCCACTTTAATCTAGCTCAATTTTCTACATTGTGACAAAATTTGAGGCAGAAATAGATACGACAAAGTGTCCAAGTAATCTAGTCCATCCCAAACTATGTGATGCCATGCATTATACTCAAAATGACAGAAATCCAATGCTCACGTTATGCTAGTTCAATTTTATATATTGTGACAAAATTTAAAACAAATCTAGATACGACAAAGATCCAAGTAATCCAATCTATCCCAAACTATGTGATGCCATGCATTATACTTCATTTACAAGACTTTACTCAATGACCACCAATGATCATTTTAGATTGATAACTTTAACTGGCCGATCAACTTGACATATCCACATTAAATTATTTGTAACTTTTGATTTAGATCTCGGAATGACAGGAATACAATTCCCACATCAAGCTACCTCAATTTTCTATATTGTGACAAAATTTGAGACGTAAATAGATACAACAAACCGTCCAAGTAATCTACTCCATCCCAAACTGCGTGATGCGATGCATTATTCTTCATTAATAAGCGTTTACTCAATGAACACCAATGATCAGCCTAGAATGACTATTTTAGCTGGCCGATCAACTTGACATGTCCGTAACTTTTGATTCAGAGCTCAGAATGATACAAATTCAATGCCCACGTTAAGCTAGCTCAATTTTCTATATGTTGACAAAATTTGTTACAAAATAAGAGTGGACAAAGCGTCCAAGTTATCCAAGTTATCCAATCTATCCAAACTACTTGATGCCATGTTTTATGCTTCATTTATAAGCCTTCACTTAATGAGCACCAATGATCTGTTTTGAATGATCACTTTAACTGGCCACTCAACTTTACAGTTCCGCACTAAATCGTCCGTAACTTTTGGTTTATAGCTCAGAATGACACGAGTCCAGTTCCCACTTTAAACTAGCTCCATTTCCTATATTGTGACAAAATTTGCGATAGAAAATTATACGAAAAAGCCTTTAAGTAATCCAGTTCAGTCCATGCCATGCAATATTCTTCATTTATAAGCTTTTACTCAATGAGCACCAATGTTCATTTTAGAATGATCATTTTAACTGGCCGATCAACTTGACATGTTTGTACTATATAATCTATAACTATTGATTTAATGCTCAGAATGACACGAATCAATTGCCCACATTATGCTAGTTCAATTTTCTATATTGTGACAGAATTTGAGACATAACTAGATACGATTGTGCATCCTAGTAATCCAATCTATCCCAAACTCCGTGATGCCATGCATTATGCTTTGTTTATAAGCATTTACTCAACGAGCACCAATGATCAGTTTATAATTATCACTTTAACTTGCCGATCAACTTGACATGTCTGCACTAAATCATATGTATCTTGTGATTTAGAAATCAGAATGGCATGAATCCAATGCCCACGGTAAACTAGCTCAATTTTCTATATTGTGATAAAGTTTGAGAAATAAATAGATACGAAAAAGCATCCAAGTAATCCAGTCCATCCCAAACTGTGCGATGTCTTGCATTATTCTTCATTTATAAGCCTTTACTCAATGAGCACCAATAATCTGTTTAGAACGATCATTTTAACTGGCCAATCAACTTGACATGTTCATAACTTTTGATCTGTAACTCATAATGACACGAATCCAATGCACATATTAAGCTATATTGTGACAAATTTTGAAACGGAAATAGATACGACAAAGCATCCAAGTAATCCAATCGATCCCTAATGGGCGTGATGCTATGCATTATTTTTCATTTATAAGGTTTTACTCAATGAGCACCAATGAACAGTTTAAAATAATCATCTTAACTGGCTGATCAACTTGTCATGTCCACATTAAATTGTACATAACTTTTGATTTGTAGGTCAGAATTACTCGATCCAATGCCCAAAGTAACCTAGTTCAATTTTCTATATTGTGCCAAAATTTAAGACAGAAATAGATACGACAAAGCGTCCAAGTAATCCAGTCCATTCCAACCTGCATGATGCCATGCATTATTTTTCATTTATAAGTATTTACTCAATGAGCACCAATGATCATTTTAAAATAATTATATTAACTGGCCGATCAACTTGATGTGTTCACATTAAATCGTTTGTAACTTTTGATTTAGAGCTGAGAATGACACGAATCCAATATCCACGTTAAGCAAGCTCAATTTTCTATATTGTGACAAAATTTGATACAAAAATAGAATAACAAAGCATCCAAGTAATCCAATCTTTCCCAAACTGCGTGATTCCATGCATTATTTTTCATTTATAAGCTTTTACTCAAGGGGCACCAATGATCAGTTTAGAAAGACCATTTTAACTAGCCGATCATTTTGTCATGTCGGCACTAAATCGTGCATAACTTTAGATTTATAGCTCCGAATGACACGAATCAATTGCCCACATTAAACTAGTTCAATTTTCAATATTGTCACAAAATTTAAAATAGAACTAGAGATGAGAAAACATCCAAGTAATCTAATTTATCCCAAACTGCGTGATGCCGTGATTTATGCCTAATTTAAAAGCCTTACTTAATGAGCACCAATGATCAGTTTAGAATGATCATTTTAACTCGCTGATGAACTTGACATGCTCGCACTTAATCGTCCGTAACTTTTGATTTAGAGCTCAGAATGACATGAATTCAGTGCCCAAGTTAAGCCATCTCAATTTTCTATATTATGACAAAATTTGAGAAATAATAGGTACGAAAAAGTGTCCAAATAATCAAATCCATCCCAAACTGCGTGTTTCCATACATTATTCTTCATTTATAAGAGTTTACTTAATAAGTACCAATGATCAGTTTAGAATGATCATTTTAATTGACCGATAAAGTTGACATGTCTACAGTAAATCGTCTATAACTTTTGATTTGTAGCTCAGAATGACACGAATCCAATGCCCACATTAAGCTAGTTCAATATACTATATTGTGACAAAATTTATGACAAAATTAGATACGACAACGCATCCAAGTAATCCAATCAATCCCAAACTGCTTGATGGCATGCATTATGCTTTATTTATAAGCCTTTACTCAATCAGCAACAATGCTCAGTTCAGAATGATCACTTTAACTGGCCTATCAACTTGACATGTCCGCACTAAATCGTCCGTAACTTTTGATTTAGAACTCAGAATGACACGAATCAAATGCCAACGTTTTAAGCTAGCTCAATTTTCAATATTGTGACAAAACTTGAGACAGAAATAGATACGACAAAGAGTCCCGGTAATCCAATCCTTCTGAAGCTGTGTGATGGAATGCATTATTTTTCATTTATAAGCTTTTACTCAGCGATCACCAATGATAATTTAAAGTGATCATTTTAACTGGCCGATCAACTTGTCATGTCCGCACTAAATCGTCCATAACTTTTGATTTATAGGTTAGAATGACACGAATCAATTGCCCACATTAAGCTAGTTCAATTTTCTATATTGTGACATAATTTGAAACAGAACTAGATACGACAAATCGTCCAAATAATCCAATCTATTCCAAAATGTGTGATGCCATGCTTTATGCCTCATTTATAAGCCTGATTTAATGAGTGCCAATAATTAGTTTAGAATGATCATTTTAACTCGCCGATCAACTTGACATGTCCGCACTAAATCGTCCGTAACTTTTGATTTATAGTTTAGAAACACATGAATCTAATGCCCACGTTAAGCTAGTTCAATTTTCCATAGTGTAACAAAGTTTAAGACAGAAGTAGATACGACAAAGCGTCCAAGTAATCCAATCTATCCAAAACTGTGTGATGCTATGCATTATGCTTCATTTATAAGCGTTTACTCAATCTGCACCAATGATCAGTTTAGAACGATCATTTTCACTGGCCGATAAACTTGACATACCCGCACTAAATCGTGCGTAACTTTTGATTTATAGCTAAGGATGACATGAATCAGTTGCCCACATTAAGCTAGTTAAATTTTCTATATTGTGACAAAATTTGAGACAAAACTAGATACGACAAAGCGTCCAAGTAATCCAATCTATCCCAAACTGCGTGATGTCATGCATTATACTTCATTCATAAGCCTTTACTCAATCAGCACAAATGATCAGTTTAGAATGATCACTTTAACTGGCCTATCAACTTCACATTTCTGATCTAAATCGTCCGTAATTTTTTATTTAGAACTCAGAATGACACGAATCAAATTTCGAGGTTAAGCTAGCTTAATTTTCTATATTGTGACAAAATTTGAGACAGAAATAGATACGCCAAAGCGTCCAAGTAATCCAATCCTTCCCAAATTGTGTGATGCAATGCATTATTTTTCATTTATAAGCTTTTACTCAGTGAGCACCAATGATCAGTTTAGAATGATCATTTTAATTGGTTGACATGAATCAATTGCCCACATTAAGTTAGTTCAATTTTCTATATTGTGACAAATTTGAAACAGAACTCGATACAACAAAGCGTCCAGGTAATCCAATCTATCCCAAACTCCGTGATGCCATGCTTTATACCTAATTTCTAAGCCTCACTTAAGGAGCACCAATGATTAGTTTAGAATGATCATTTTAACTTGCCGATCAACTTGACATGTCCGCACTTAATCGTTCGTAACTTTTGATTTAGAGCTTAGAAACACACGAGTCCAATGCCCAAGTTAAGCTAGCTAAGTTTTCTATATTTTGACAAAATTTGATACAAACATAGAGACGACAAAACGTCTAAGTAATCCAATCTATCCAATCTCCTTGATGCCATGATTTATGCTTCATTTATAAGCATTTACTTAATGACCACCAATGATCAGTTTAGAATGATCACTTGAACTGGCCGATCAACTTGACATGTCCGCACTAAATCGTCCGTAACTTTTGATTTAGAGCGTAGAATGACACGAATCCAATCCCCACGTTAACCTAGCTCAATATTCTATATTTTGACAAAATTTGAGATAGAAATAGAGATGACAAAGTGTCCAAATAATCCAGTCAATCCAAACTGCTTGATGCTGTGCATTATGCTTCGTTCATAAGCCTTGGATGTGATTCACCAAAACCTCACCAAGAGAGGTGCCTTGGATTGTATTCTTTTTCCCTATTCCTAGTTTTGTCCCAATAGGTTTTCTAAGATAGGTTTTTAATGAGGCAAGCCTAAGGTACTTTACCAAAACCCCTTGGTGAATCAATGCCAGTTCTATCTCATCATCCACAAAATAAGAGAGGAAGAATAAAATCAAAACATTATTTATTTCTTAGTCTTTGTCTTATTTGTCTTTGTAAATTCCTAACTATTTCCTTTAATGTTTGGTTGAATTTTAGCAGTCATTTTCAATTGCCTAGACTCTTATAAGTACTCTCTTGTATCATTTTTTCTGAAGCATCAAACATTTTAATAGCAAATCTCCTTCTTAAACTCGTTGGATCATCCTCTTGAATAAGGAATTTTAGAAAACTTTCTCATGCCTCTCAAGAGCCGAAATTCTAAGGGATCTTCATCACCCTTGGAAGTTTCAATTTGATTCACCCCTTGCCCAACGTGCCTGGCCTTTGTCATTCATACAGAGCAGGCAGATAGTCCAAGTATTTTCCACCATCCTTGAGAAGTATCATCCATTTCCTCTTGTTCTCGGATCCATCCACTTAAGAGCTCACACATCGATTCCGCAACTTCAATCCATTCATCCACTCTTCCAAAACCATTTGGAGTTGATCAGAGGCTTGATCCCAATCAGGATCACATCAAGTGGTATCAGAGCCCACTCCAAACCAGGTTGTATCTCTACAAACCTGTTTGCACCCTTTCCTACTCTTGCAAAAATGTTTTGTAACCTATCTCAAGGCTCTAGAACCGTAGAGGATTACTTAAAGAAGATGAAAACCTTATTGCTTAGGGCTGATGTTCAAGAGGATAGTGAAGCCACTATGGCTAGGTTTATGGATGGCCTTAATAGAGAAATCATAGATAGGCTAGAGGTTCACCATTATGTCGAAATAGAAGAACATCTCCATAAGGCTATCATGTTCGAAAAACAACTTAAGAGGAAAAACCCTAAATCCGGATTTAGTTCTACTAGTTTTAGCCAATCTAAGGAGGATAAGTCTAGAAAAGATTACAAGCCTTTCACTAAGACCAAGGTAGAAGATTTGAAATATGGGTTCTAGCACCAAAACTAGGGAAATTCAGTGTTTTAAGTGTAAGGGCTTTGGTCACTACTCTAGGGAATGTACCAATAAGAGAACCATAGTTATTAACGCTAATGGTGAGGTAGAATCAGAGGATGACCATTCGGATGCTGAGTCCTTAGAAGAAAATGTAGACATGCCCCATGCTGGACAACTGTTAGCCACTAGGAGAACTCTAAACTTACAAACTAGGACAGAAAATAATGAGCAAAGAGAGAACCTATTCAACACTCGCTGTCTAGTTAAGAGTAAGGTCTGTAGCTTAGTGATAGATGGAGGTAGCTGTACCAATGTTGCTAGTGAGATTATGGTAGAGTAATTAGGACTTGGGATTATTAAGAGGTCTAAACCCTATAAGTTGCAATGGCTTAATGATGAGGGTGAGCTAGAAGAAGAGAACCAGGTCCTAGTTCCTTTGTCCACAGGAAAATATGAAGATGAGGTTTTATGTAATGTTTTACCCATGGATGCTGGTCATCTCTTGTTAGGTAGACCTTGGCAATCGGATAGAAGGGTTATTCATGATGGGTTCACTAATAGGTACTCATTTGAGTTTTAGGGAAAGAAACATATTTTAGTACCTTTATCCCCACAAGAGGTTCATTTAGATCAGATAGCTTTAAAGAAAAACAAAACCCAATCCAAATACAAAAGCAAACCCCATGCCGACGGCACCGCCAAACCACAAACCAAGCCAACAGCTAAACAACCGACTAATCTTATGATTAAGTCCAACCCAGGGAGTAACTTACTACACCTAATCTTTGTGTTTAAAGAATTCTTTCATACTAACCAATCTATGCAAGACATTCCTAGCAAAATTCAACTTCTTTTGGAGGAATTTAAAGCTGTGTTTCCCGAGGAGCAACCGCAAGGCTTACCACCAATCGGAGGAATTGAGCACCAAATTCTACCAGGAGCATCTCTTCCCAACAAGCCAGCCTACAGAACCAACCGCCTGGAGACCAAGGAGCTTCAACAGCAAGTCATTGAACTCATGGAGAAAGCACATATCCGTGAAAGTATGAGCCTGTGTGTTGTGCCTGTTGTGCTTGTCCCAAAAAAGGATGGAAGCTGGAGAATGTGTGTTGATTGCAGAGCCATCAACAATATCACTGTAAAGTATCACCATCCTATACCTATATTAGATGATATGTTAGATGAATTGCATGGTTCTAACTTCTTCTCTAAGGTATATCTTAAGAGTGGCTATCACCAAATTAGGATGAAAGAAGGTGATGAGTGGAAAGCTGCATTTAAACCTAAACAAGGTTTATATGAGCCTATTAAAGTGATCATTGTAAACTGATCATTGGAGCTCATTAAGTAAAGGCTTATAAATGAAGTATAAAGCATGACATCAGGTAGTTTGGGATACATTTCATTAGTTGGACAATTTTTCTATATTTTTATCTAAAATTTCATCAAAATATAGAAAATTGAGGTAGCTTAACGTGGGCATTGGATTCGTATCATTCTGAGTTACAAATCGAAAGTTACGGACGATTTAAAGCGTACATGTCAACTTGATCGGCCTGTTACTATGATTATTCTAAAATGATCTTTGGTGCTCATTAAGTAAAGGCTTATAAATGACGCATAATGCATAGTATAACGCAGTTTTGGATAGATTTGATTACTTGGACGCTTTGTCGTATGTAGTTCTGTCTCAAATTTTGTCATAATATAAAAAAGTGAACTAGCTTAACGTGGGGATTGGATTCGTGTCATTCTGAGCTCTAAATCAAAAGTTACGGACCATTTCGTGCAGACATGTCAAGTTGATCGGCAAGTTAAAATGATCATTCTAAACTGATCATTGGTGCTCACTGAGTAAAATCTTATAAATGAAGAATAGTGCATGGCATCACTTGGACGCTTTGTCGTATCTAAGTTTGTCTCAAAAATTGTTACAATATAGAAAATTGAGTTAGGTTAACATGGTCATTTTGAGCTCTAAATCAAAAGTTATGGACAATTTAGTGCGGACATGTAAAGTTGATCGGCCAGTTAATATGATCATTCTAAAGTGATCATTGGTGCTCATTGAGTAAAGGCTTATAAATGAAGCATAATGCATGACATCATACAGATTTTTGATATATTGGGTTACTCGTACGCTTTGTCGTATCTAATTCTATCTCAAAACTTTTCTCAATATAGAAAATTGAACTAGTTTAGCATGGGCATTGGATTCGTGTCATTCTTAACAATAAGTCAAAAGTTACGAACGTGTTAGTGTGGACATGTCAAGTTGATCGGCCAGTTAAAATGACCATTCTAAACTGATCATTGGTGCTCATTGAGTAAAAGCTTATAAATGAAGCATAGTGCATGGCATCACGCAATTTGGGAGAGACAAGATTACTTGGATGCTTTGTTGTATTTATTTCAGTCTCAAATTTTGTCACACTATAGAAAATTGAGGTAGCTTAACATGGGCTTTGGATTCATGTCATTCTGAGCTATTAAACAAAACTTACGCACGATTCAGTATGGACATGGCATGTTGATCAGCAAGTTAGTATGATCATTATAAACTGATTATTGGTTCTCATTGAATAATGAATCATAAATGAAGCATAATGCATGAACTTACGCACTTTTGGATAAATGGAATTACTTGGACATTTTGTCGAAGCAATTTTAGATTTAAATTTTATCACAAATTAGAAAATTGAGCAAGCATAACGTGGACATTGGATTCGTATCTTCTGAGCTCTAAATCAAAAGTTATGGATGATTTAAGGCGGACATGCCAAGTTGAACTGCCAGTTAAAGTGATAGTTCTAAACTGATAATTGGTGCTTAATAAGTAAAGGCTTATAAATATAGCATAAGCACGGCATCACGTAGTATGAGATAGATTTCATTCGTGTCATTTTGAGCTCTAAACAAAAATATATGGACGATTTAGTCCCCATATGTAAAGTTGCTCAGCCAATTAAAGTGATCATTCTAAACTTATCATTGGAGCTCAATAAGCAAAAGGCTTATAAATGAAGCATAAAGCATGGCATCATGTGGTTCTGGATAGATTGGATTACTTGGACGCTTTGTCGTCTCTATTTTTTTGCCAAATATTGTAACAATATAGCTTAACGTTGGCATTGGATTCGTGTCATTCTGAGCTCTAAATCAAAACATACGGACGATTTAGTGCGGACATGTCAAGGTTATCAGCCAATTAAAAAAAGTGATCATTCTAAACTAATCATTGGTGCTCATAAAGTAAAGGCTTATAAATGAAGCATTAAGCATGGCATCGCGTAGTTTGGGATAGATTTGATTACTTGGACGCTTTGTCGTCTCTTTTTTGTCTAAAGTTTTGTCAAAATATAGAAAATTGAGCTAACTTAACGTGGGCATTGGATTCGTGTCATTCTAAGCTGTAAATCAAAAGTTATGGTCGATTTAGTGTGGAAATTTCAAGTTGATCGGCCAGTTAAAATGATTATTCTACACTGATCATTCCTGCTCATTGAGTAAATGCTTATAAATGAAGCATCACAAATTTTGGATAGATTTGATTACTTGAACGCTTTGTCATATCTAGTTCTGTCATAAACTTTGTCTCAATATAGAAAACTGAATTAGCTTACATGGGCATTGGATTCGTGTTATTCTGAGCTATAATTCAAAACTTACAGATGATTTGGTGAACACATGTCAAGTTGATCGTACAGTTAAAATGATCATTCTAAACTGATCATTGGTACTCATTGAGTAAACGCTTATAAATGATGCATATTACAAGACATTACGTAGTTTTCGATAGATGGAATTACTTGGATGCTTTGTTGAAGCAATTTTAGTCTTAAATATTTTCCCAATATAGAAGATTTAGCTAGCTTAACGTGGGCATTGGGTTCGTGTTATTTTGATCTCTAAATCAAAAGTTACACACGTTTTAGTTTGGACATGTCAAGTTGATCGGCAGGTTAAAGTGATCGTTATAAACTGATCAATGGTACTCATGAAGTAAAGGCTTATAAATGAAGCATAAAGCATGACATCACATAGTTTGGGATAGATTTGATTACTTGGATGCTTTGTTGTCTCTATTTTTTTTCAAGTTTTGTAAAAATATAGAAAATTGGTGCTCAAGTAATATGATTATTCTAAAGGGATCATTGGTGCTCATTGAGTAAAGGCTTATAAATGAAGCAGAATGCATGGCATCACACAATTTTGGATATATTGGATTACCTAGATGATTTGTCCTATCTATTTCTGTCTCATATTTGGTCTCAATATAGAAAATTGAACTAGCTTAACGTGGCCATTGGATTTGTGTCATTATTAGCTGTCAATCAAAAGTTATGAACGATTTAGTGTAGACATGTCAAGTTGATCGGCCAATTAAAATGATCATTCGAAACTGATCATTTGTGCTTATTGAGTAAAAGCTTATAAACGAAGAATAATGCATGACATCACATAGTTTTGGATAGATTTGATTAATTGGACGTTTTGTCATATTTATATTTGTCTCAAATTTTGCCTCAATATAGAAAATTGAGTTAGCTCAACGTGGGCATTGAATTCGTGTCATTCTGAGCTATTAATCAAAAGTTACAGACGATTTAGTGCAGACATGTCAAGTTGATCGGCCAGTTAAAATGATTATTCTAAACTGATCATTGGTGCTCACTGAGTAAAAGCTTATAAATCAAGCATAATGCATGGAATTTCACAGTTTGGGATAGAATGGATTACTAGGCCACTTTGTTGCATCTATTTAAATCCGAAATTTATCTCAATATAGAAAATTGAACTAGCTTAACGTGGACATTGGATTCATGTCATTCTGAGCTATAAATCAAAAGTTACGGACAATTTAGTAAATACATGCCAAGTTGATAGGCCAGTTAAAATGATTATTCTAAACATATCAATGATGCTCATTGAGTAAAAAATTATAAATGAAGAATAATGCATGGCATCACACAATTTTGTATAGACTGGATTACTTGGATTATTTGTCGTATTTATTTCTATCTCAAATTTTCATAATAAAGAAAATTCAACTAGCTTAATGTGGACAATGGATTCGTGTCATTCGGAGCTATAAATCAAAATTTACAGACGATTTAGTGCAAACATGTCAAGTTGACGCCAGTTAAAATGATCATTCTAAACTCGTCATTTGTGCTCATTGAGAAAAGGCTTATAAATGAGGCATAATACGTGGCATCTCGCCATTTGGGATAGAACGGATTACTCGGCCGCTTTGTCTTATCTATTTCTTTCTCAAATTTTTTCACTTTATAGAAAATTGAAAAAGCTTAACGTGGCCATTGGATTTGTGTCATTCTAAGCTATAAATCAAAAGTTACAGACGATTTATTGCAGACATGTCAAGTTGATCGGCCAGTTAAAATGATCATTCTAAACTAATCATTGGTGCTCATTGTGTAAAGGCTTATAAATGAAGCATAATGCATGGCATCTCGCCATTTAGGATAGAATGGATTACTCGGCCACTTTGTCGTGTCTATTTGTTTCTCAAATTTTGCCTCAATATCAAAATTGAACTAGCTTAACGTGGGCATTGGATTCGTGTCATTACGAGCTCTAAATCAAAAGTTACAGAACATTTCGTGCAGACATGTCAAGTTGATTGTCCAGTTTAAATGATCATTCTAAACTGATCATTGGTGCTCATTGAGTAAGAGCTTATAACTGAAGAATAATGCATTGCATCACAACATTAAGGATAGACTGGATTACTTGGACGCTTTGTCCTATCGATTTCGGTCTCAAATTTTGTCAAAATATAGAAAATTGAGCTAGCTTAACGTGGGCATTTAATTCATGTTATTCTCAGCTATAAATCAAAAGTTATGGACGATTTAATGTGGACATGTCATGTTGATCGGCCAGTTAATATGATCATTCTAAACTGTTCAATCGTGCTTATTGAGTAAAGGCTTATAAATGAAGCATAACGCATGACATTACACAGTTTTGGATAGATTGGATTACGTGGATGCTTTGTCAAAGAAATTTTAGTCCTAAATTTTTTCACAGTATAGAAAATTGAGCTAGTTTAACGTGGGCATTAGATTCGTTTCTATCTGAGCTCTAAATCAAAAGTTACAACGGATTTAGTGCGGACTTGTCAAGTTTATCGGCAAGTTAATATGATTATTATAAACTGATCATTGGTGTTCATTGAGTAAAGGTTTATAAATGCATCATAATGCATGGAATCATGCAGTATTGGATAGATTGGATTACTTGGACGACTTGTCATATCTATTCCGTCTCAAATTCTGTCACAATACAGAAAATTGAGCTGACTTAAAATAAGGACTGGATTTGTGTCATTCTACGCTCTAAAAAAAATTACTGACGATTTGGTGAAGTCATGTCAAATTGATCAGCCAGTTAAAATGATCATTCTAAACTAATCATTGGTACTCATCGAGTAAAGGCTTATAAATGAAGCATAATGCATGGGATCACGCAGTTTTGGATAGATTGGAATATTTGGATGCTTTTCCGTATCTATATTTTCCTCAAATTTTGTGTTGATATAGAAAACTGAGCTAGCGAAAATGTGGGCATTGGATTCGTTTCGTTCTGAGCTCTCATTCAAAAGTTACAGACGATTTAGTGCAAACATATCAAGTTAATCGGCCAGTTAATATGATCATTCTAAACTGTTCATTGGTGCTCATTGAGTAAAGGCCCATAAATGAAACATAATGCATGACATTACACAATTTTGGATAGATTGGATTACTTGGACGCTTCGTCAAAGAAAAATTATCACAATATAGAAAATTGAGCTAGCTTAACATGGGCATTGCGTTCGTGTCATTCCAAGCTCTAAATAAAAAGTTACGAATGATTTATTGTGGACATGCCAAGTTGATTGGCCAGTTAATATGATTATTCTAAGCTGATCATTGGTGCTCATTGAGTAAAGGCTTATAAAGGAAGCATAATGAATGGCATCACGCAGTTTTGGATAGATTACATCTCGCCGTTTGGGATAGAATGGATTACTTGGACACTTTGACGTATCTATTTCTGTCTCAAATTTTGTTTCAATATAGAAAATGAACTAGCTTAACATGGGCATAGGATTCGTGTCATTCTGAGCTATAAAACAAAAGTTACAGACAATTTAGTGTGGACATGTCATCTTGATCTGCCAGTTAATATGATCATTCTAAAATGATCATTGTTACTCCTTGAGTAAAGGATGATCATTCTAAACTGCTTTGATAAATGATGCGTATTGCATGACATTATGAAGTTTGAGATAGTTTAAATTACTTAGATGATGATTCAAACAGTTTTACTCTTAAATTTTATCACTGTATAGAAAATTGAACTCGCTTAACGTGGGCATTGGATTCGTGTCATTCTAAGCTATAAACCAAAGGTTACAACGATTTAGTGCAAACATGTCAAGTTGATCGGCCAGTTAACATGATCACTTTAAACTTATCATTGGTGCCCATTGAGTTAATGCTTATAAATGAAGCATAATGCATGGCATCTCGCAGTTTGGGATAGAATGGATTACGTGGAAGCTTTTTTCGTATCTATTTCTGTATCAAATTTTGTCTCACTATAGAAAATTCAACTATCTTAACGTGGGCATTGGATTCATTACATTATAAGCTATAAAGCAAAAGTTACGAACGATTTAATGCAGACATGTCAAGTCGATCAGACAGTTTGAATGATAATTCTGAAATGATCATTGGTGCTAATTGATTAAAGCTTATAAATCAAAAATAATGCATGGTATCACATAATTTCGGATAGACTGGACTACTTGGACGCTTTTCGTATCTCTTTCCGTCTAAAATGTTGTCCCAATACAAAAAATTGAGCGAGCTTAACGTGGGCAATGGATTCGTGTCATTCGGAGCTCTAAATAAAAACTTACGGACGATTTAGTGCATACATGTCAATTTGATGTTACATTTAAAATGATTATTCTAAAGTGATCGTTGCTGCACATTGAGTAAAAGCTTATAAATTATAAATAATGCATGGCATAACTCCGTTTGGGATAGACTGGATTACTAGGATGCTTTGTCGTATCTATTTCCACCTCAAATTTTGTCACAATATAGAAAATTTAGCTAGCTTAATGTGGGCATCGGATTCGTGTCAATGTGAGCAAGAAATCAAAAGTTATGGACGATTTATCATGGACATGTCATATTGATCAACCAGTTAATATGATCATTCTAAACTGATCATTGGTGCACGTTCAGTAAAGGCCTATAAATGAAGCATAATGCATGACATTACACAATTTTAGATAGATTGGATTACTTGGAAGCTTTTTCGAAGCAATTTTATTTTTAAAATTTATCCCAATATAGAAAATTAAGCTAGTTTAATGTGGGCATTGGGTTCGTGTCGTTCTTAGCTCTAAATCAAAAGTTATAGACGATTTACTGCGGACAAGTCAAGTTGATCGGCTAGTTAATATGATTATTCTAAACTGACCATTGCTGCTCATTGAGTAAAGGCTTATAAATGAAGCATAATGCATAACATCACGCAGTTTTGGATAGATTGCATTACTTGGACGCATTGTTGTATCTATTTATGTCATAAATTTTCTTACAATATAGAAATTTAAACTAGTTTAATGTGAGCATTGGATTCGTGTCATTCAGAACTATAAATCAAAAGTTACGGATGATTTAGTGCAAACATGTCAAGTTGATCGGCTAGTTAAAATGATCATTATAAACTGATCATTAGTGCTCATTGAATAAAAGCTTATAAATAAAGAATAATGCATGGCATCACGTAGTTTGAGATAGACTGGATTACTTGGACGCTTTTTCGTATCTATTTCTATCTCAAATTTTATCATAGTGTAGAAAATTGAGCTAGCTTAACGTGGCATTGGATTCGTGTCATTATGAGCTCTAAGTCAAAAGTTACTGACGATTTACTGTGGACATGTCAAGTTGATAAGCCAGTTAATATGATCATTCTAAACTGATCACTGTTGTTCATTGAGTAAAGGCTTACAAATGAAGCATAATGCAAGACATCATGCAGTTTGGGATAGATGGAATGATTTGGACGCTTTATCGTATCTATTTCTGTCTCAAATATTGTTGCAATATAGAAAATTGAGCTAAATCAATGTGGGCATTGGATTAATGTCATTCTAAGCTCTAAATCAAAAGTTACAGACGATTTACTGCAGACATGTCAAGTTGATCGGCCAGTTAAAATGATCATTCTAAATTGATCATTGGTTCTCATTGAGTAAAGGCCTATGAATAAAGTATAATTTATGGCATAACGTAGTTTGGGATAGATTGGATTACTTCGACGCTTTGTAGTATCTATGTCTGTCTCAAATATTGTCTCAATATAGAAATTGAGATTAATCAACATGGGTATTAGATTGGTTTCATTATGAGCTTTAAATCAAAATATACGGACGATTTACTATAGACATGTCAAGTTGATCGGCCAGATAAAATGATCATTATAAACTGATCATTGGTGCTCATTGAGTAAAGGCATATAAATGAAGCATAATGCATGATATCACGTATTTTTTGATAGATTGGATTACTTGGACGCTTTGTCATATCTATTTCTGTCTCAGTTTTTTTCTCAATATATAAAATTTAACTAGCTTCACGTGGGCATTTGATTCGTGTCATTCTGAGCTACAAATCAAAACTTACGAACTATTTGGGAAGACATGTCCACTTGACCGACCATTTAAAATGATCATTATAAAAAGATCATTGGTGTTCATTGAGCAGTTTGGGATTGATTGGATTACTTAGATGTTTGTCATATCTATTTCTGTTTCAAACATTGTCTCAATATAGAAAATGAGCTAAATCAACGTGGGCATTGGATTTGTGTCATTCTGAGCTATATATCAAAAGTTAGGGACAACTTACTGCATACATATCATGTTGATTGGCTATTTAAAATGATCATTCTATACAGATCATTGGTGCTCATTGAGTAAAAGCTTATAAATGAAGCATAATGCATGACATCTCGCAGTTTGGTATAGAATGGATTACTTGGATGCTTTGTTGTATCTATTTTTGTCTCAAATTTTGTCTCAATAAAGAAATTTGAACTAGCTTAATGTGGGCATTGGATTCATGTAATTCTGAGTTATAAATCAAAATTTATGGACGATTTAGTGCAAACATGTCAAGTTGATAGACAAGTTAAAATGATTATTCTAAAGTGATCATTTGTGCTCATTGAGTAAAAGCTTATAAATGAAGAATAATGCATGGCATCACGCAGTTTGTGATAGAATGGATTACTTCTACGCTTTGTCGTATCTATTTATGTCTCAAATTTTGCCACAATATAGAAAATTGAGCTAGCTTAACGTTGGCATTGGATCCATGTCATTTTTATCTATAAATCAAAAGTTATGGACGATTTAGCGTGGACAGGTCATGTTGATCGGCCAGTTAATATGCTTATTCTAAACTGATCATTGGTGCTCATTGAGTAAAGGCTTATAAATGAAGCATAATGCATGACATTACGCAGTTTTGAATATATTGGATTACTTGGATGCCTTGTCGAAGCAATTTTAGTCTTAAATTTTATCATAATATAGAAAATTGAGCTAGATTAAAGTGGGCATTGGATTCATGTCATTATGTGCTCTAAATCAAAAATTACCGACGATTTAGTGCAAACATGTCAAGTTGATCGGCCAGCTAATATGATTATTCTAAACTGATCATTAGTTGTCATTGAGTAAAGGATTAAAAATGAATCATAATGCATGGCATCATGCAGTCTTGGATAGATTGAATTACTTGGACGCTTTGTCGTATCTAGTTTTGTTTGAATCTTGTCACAATATTGAAAATTGAACTACCTTAATGTGGGCATTGGATTCGTGTCATTCTAAGCTATAAATCAAAAGTTGCAGACAATTTAATGCTGACATGTCAAGTTGATCGGCCAGTTAAAATGATCATTTTAAACTGATCAGTTCTCATTGAGTAAAAGCTTATAGATAAAGAATAATGGATGACATCTCGCAGTTTGGAATATACTGGATTACTTGCACGCTTTGTCTTTTCTAGTTTTGTCTTAAATTTATTCGCAATATAGAAAATTGAGCTAGCTTAACATGGGCATTGGATTCGTGTCATTCTGAACTCTAATTGAAAAGTTACGGACGATTTAGTGTGGCCATGTCAAGTTGATCGGCCAGTCAATATGATCATTCTAAACTGAAAATTGGTGCTCATTGAGTAAAGGCTTATAAATGAAGCATAATGTATGGCATCACGCAGTTTGCGATAGAATGGATTACTTGGATGTTTTGTCGTATCATTTTTGTCTCACATTTTGTCTCAATATAGAAAATTGAAATATCTTCACATGGGCATTGGATTCGTTACATTCTAAGTTATAAATGAAGTGTTATAGACAATTTAGTGTAGACATTTCAAGTTGATCGGCCAGTTAAAATGATCATTCTGAATTGATCATTGGTGCCCATTGAGTAAAAACTTATGTATGAAGATTAATGCATGGCATCACGCAGTTTGCGATAGACTGAATTAATTGGACGCTTGTCGTATCTATTTATGTCTTAAATTTTGTTGCAATATAGAAAATTGAGCTAGCTTGACGTGGGCATTGTATTCGTGTCATTCGGCGCCCTCAATAAATACAAACGATTTAGTATGGACATGTCAAGTTCATCAACCAGTTAATCTGATCATTCTAAACTGATCATTGCTACTCATTGAGTAAATTCTTATAAATGAAGCATAATGCATAACATCACGTAGTTTTGGATCGATTTGATTACTTGGGCACTTTGTTGTATCTATTTCTGTTTCAAATTTTGTCTCAATATAGAAAATTCAACAAGCTTGACATGGACATTGGATTCGTGTCATTCTGAGCTACAAATCAAAACTTACGAATGATTTGGTGAATTAATGTCCAGTTGATCGACCAGTTAAAATGATCATTCAAAACTAATCATTGGTGCTCATTGAGTAAATGCCTATAAATGAAGCAAAATGCATGGCTTCACAAAGATTGGGATTGATTGGATTACTTGTAAATTTTGTCGTATCTATTTCTTTCTCAAATATTGTCTCGATATTGAAAATTGAGCTAACTCAATGTGCGCAATTGGATTCGTGTCATTTTGAGCTATCAATCAAAAGTTATAGACGATTCAATGTAGACATGTCAAGTTGATCAGCCATTTAAAATGAGCATTCTAAACTGATCATTGGTACTCATTGACTAAAAGCTTATAAATGAAGCATAATGCATGGCATCTCGCTGTTTGGGATATAATGGATTTCTTGAACGCTTTGTCGTATCTATTTTTGTCTCAAATTTTGTCTTAATAGAGAAATTTGAACTAGCATAACGTGGACATTGGATTCGTGTCATTCCAAGTTATAAATCAAAAGTTACGGAAAATTTAGTGCAGACATGTCAAGTTGATAGGCAAGTTAAAATGATTATTCTAACGTGATCATTGGTGCTCATTGAGTAAAAGCTTATAAATGAAGAATAATGCATGGCATCACGTAGCTTGGGATAGAATGGATTACTTGGACGCTTTGTCGTATCTAGTTCTGTCTCAAATTTTGTCACAATATAGAAAACTGAACTAGGTTAATGTGGGCACTGGATTCGTGTCATTCTGAGCTGTAAATCAAAAGTTACGAACGATTTAATGCGGAAATGTCAAATTGATCGGCCACTTAATATGATTATTCTAAACTGATCACTGGTGCTCATTGAATAAATGCTTATAAATGAAGCATAATGAATGGCATCACACCGTTTTGGATAGATTGCATTACTTGGACACTTTGTCATATCTAGTTATGTTATAAATTTAGTCACAATATAGAAAATTGAACTAACTTAACGTGTCCATCTGATTCATGTCATTCTAAGCTATAAATCAAAACTTATGAACGATTTAGTGTAGACATATCAATTTGATCGGTCAGTCAAAATGATCATTCTAAACTGATTATTGGTGCTCATTGAGTAAAAGCTTATAAATAAAGAAAAATGCATGGTGTCACGCAATTTGGGATAGACTGGATTACTTGGAGGCTTATCGTATCTATTTTCGTCTCAAATTTTTTCACAATACAAAAAATTGAGCCAGCTTAACGTGGGCGTTGGATTTGTGTAATTATGCGCTCTAAATAAAAACATACGAAACATTTAGTGTGGACATTTCAAGTTGATTGGCCATATAATATGAACATTCTAAACTAATCATTGGTGTTCATCAAGTAAATGCTTATAAATGAAGCATAATGCTTGACATCACGCAGTTGGGGATAGATTGGATAACTTGGACGCTTTGTCGTATCTATTTCTGTCTCAAATTTTGTCTCCATATAGATAATTGAGCTAGCTCAACGTAGGCATTGGATTCGTCTCATTATGAACTGTAAATCAAAAGTTACAAACGATTTAGTGCAAACACATCAAGTTGATCGGCTAGTTAAATGGATCATTCTAAACTGATCATTGGTGCTCATTGAGTAAAGGCTTATAAATGAGGCATAATGCACGACATCTCTCAGTTTAGGATAGAATGGATTACTTGGACGCTTTGACATATCTATTTTAGTCTCAAATTTTGTCTCAATATAGAAAATTGAACTAGCTTAACGTGGGCACTGGATTCTTGTCATTCTGAGTTATAAATAAAAAGTGATAGACGATTTAGTGCAGACAAGTCAAGTTGATAAGCCAGTTAAAATGACTATTCTCACCTGATAAGTGGTGCTCATTGAGTAAAAGCTTATAAATGAAGAATAATACATGGCATCACGCTGTTCGGGATAGAATAGATTACTTGGATTTTTTGTCGTATCTATTTCTGTCTCAAATTTTTATCACAATATAGAAACTGAGCTACCTTAACGTGGGCATTAGATTCGTGTCACTTTGAGCTATCAATCAAAAGTTACGGTCGATTTTGTGTGGATATGTCATGTTGATTGGCCAGTTAATATTATCATTCTAAATTGATCATTGGTGCTCATTGAGTAAAGGCTTATAAATGAAGCATAATGCATGACATTATGCAATTTTGGATAGATTGGATTACTTGGACGGTTTGTCGAATCAATTTTAGTCTTAAATTTTATCACAATATAGAAAATTGAGCTAGATTAACGTGGGGATTGGATTCATGTCATTCGGTGCTCTAAATCAAATGTGACAGACGATTTAATGTGGACAAGTCAAGTTGATTGGCCAGTAAATATGATTATTTTAAACTGATCACTGGTGCTCATTGAGAAAAGGCTTATAAATGAAGAATAATGCATGGCATCACACAGCCTTGGATCGATTGAATTACTTGGACACTTTTTCGTATCTAGTTCTGTTTCAGATTTTGTTACAATATAGAAAAATGAGCTAGCTTAAAGTGGGCATTGGATTTGTGTCATTCTGAGCTATAAATCAATAGTTACGGACGAGTTACTACAAAAATGTCAAGTTGATCGGCCAGTTAAAATGATCATTATAAACTTAGTATTGGTGCTCATTCATAAAAGCTTATAAATAAAGAATAATGCATGTCATTACACAGTTTGGGATAGACTGGATTACTTGGATGCTTTCTCGTATCTATTTTTGTCTCAAATTCTGTCCCAATATTGAAAATTGAGCTAGCTTAACGTGGGCATTGGATTCGTGTCATTATGAGCTATAATTCAAAAGTTACTAATGATGTACTATGGACATGTTAAGTTTTCGGCCAGTTAATATGATCATTCTAAAATGATCATTGCTGCTCATTGAGTAAAGGCTTAAAAATGAAGCATAATGAAAGGCATCATGTAGTTTGGGATAGATTGGATTACTTTGACGTTTTGTCGTATCTATATCTCTCTCAAATATTGTCTCAATATAGAAAATTGAGCTAAATGAATGTGGGTAGTGGATTCGTGTCATTCTGAGCTCTAAATCAAAAGTTACGGATGATTTACTGCAAACATAACAAGTTGATCGACGAATAAAAATGATCATTCTAAGCTGATCATTGGTGCTTATTGAGTAAAGTCTTATAAATGAAGCATAATGCAAGACATTTCACAGTTCGGGATAGAATGGATTACTTGGACGCTTTATCGTATCTATTTTTGTCACAAATTTTGTTACAAAATAGAAAATTTAACTATCTTAACGTGGGCATTGGATTCGGTACATTCTAAGCTAATAAGCAAAAGTAACGAAGGATTTAGTGCAGACATGTCAAGTTGACCAACCAGCTAGAATGATCATTCTAAACTGATCATTGGTGCCCATTGAGTAAAAGCTTATAAGTGAAAAATAATGCAAGGCATCATGCAGTTTCGGATAGACGAGATCACTTGGATGATGTCGCATACATTTCCATCTCAAATTTTGTTACAATATTGAAAATTGAGCTAGCTTAACGTGGGCATTGGATTTATGTCATTCTACGATCTAAATAAATATGGACGATTTAGTGTGGACATGTCAAGTTGATCGGCAAATTAATATGATCATTCAAAACGGATCATTGCTCCTCATTGAGTAAATGCTTATAAATGAAGCATAATGCATGACATCTCGTAGTTTTGAATAGATTTGATTATTTTGCCGCTTTGTCGTATCTATTTCTGTCTCAAATTATGTCTAAATATAGAAAATTGAACTATCTTAACGTGGGCATTGGATTCGTGTCATTCTGAGCTATCAATCAAAACTTACGGACGATTTGGTGAAGACGTGTCCAGTTGAACGGCCAGTTAAAATGATCATTCTAAACTTATCATTGGTGCTCATTGAGTAAAGTGCTATAAATAAATCATAATGCATGGCATCACGCAATTTCAAATAGATTGGATTACTTAGACGCTTTGTCGTATCTATTTTTATCTCAAAATTTGTTACAATATAGAAAATTGAACTATCTTAACGTGGGCATTGGATTCATTATATTCTAAGCAAATAAGCAAAAATTACGGACGATTAAGTACAGAAATGTCAAGTTGATTAACAAGCTAAAATGATCATTCTAAACTGATCATTGGTGCCCATTGAGTAAAAGCTTATAAATGAAAAATAATGCATGGCATCATGCAGTTTTGGATAGTTTGGATTATTTCGACGCTTTGTCTTATCTATTTTTGTTTCAAATTATGTCTCAATGTAAAAAATTGAACTAGCTTAACATGGCCATTGGATTCGTGTCATTCTGAGCTATAAATCAAAACTTACGAACAATTTGGTGAAGACGTGTCCAGTTGAATGGCCAGTTAAAATGATCTTTCAAAACTTATTATTTGTGCTCATCGAGTAAAGTCCTATAAATAAATCATAATGTATGGTATCACGCATTTTGGGATAGATAGGATTATTTGGATGCTTTTTCGTATCTATTTTTATCTCAAAATTTGTTACAATATAGAAAATTGAACTATCTTAAAGTGGGCATTGGATTCGTTACATTCTAAGCTAATAAGCAAAAGTTACGGACGATTTAGTGCAAACATGTCAAGTTGATCAACCAGTTAAAATGATCATTTTAAACCAATCATTGGTGCCCATTGAGGAAAAGCTTATAAATGAAAAATAATGCATGGCATCACGCAGTTTGGGATAGAGTAGATTACTTGGACGCTTGTCGTATCTATTTCTGTCTCAAATATTGTCTCAATATAGAAAATTGAGCTAAATCAACACGGGCATTGGATTGGTTTCATTCTGAGCTATAAATCAAAAGTTACGGACAATTTACTTCAGACATGTCAAGTTGATCGGCCTATTAATATGATCATTCTAAACTGATCATTGGTGCGTATTGAGTAAAGGCTTAAAAATGACGCATAATGTATGACATCTCTTAGTTTGTGATAGAATGGATTACTTGAATGCTTTGTCGTATATATTTTTGACTCAAATTTTGTCTCAATATAGAAAATTGAACTATCTTAATGTGGGCATTGGATTCGTTACATTCTACGCTATAAAGCAAAAGTTACAGACGATTTAGTGCAGACATGTCAAGTTGATCAACTTGTTAAAATGATCTTTCTAAACTGATCATTGGTGCCCATTGAGTAAAAGCTTATAAATGAAGAATAATGCATGGCATCACGCCGTTTGGGATAGAGTGGATTACTTGCACGCTTTTCATGTCTATTTCTGTCTCAAATTTTGTTACAACATAAAAAATTAAGCTAGCTTAACGTGGGCATTAGATTCGTGTCATTCTACGCACTAAATAAATACGGACGATTTAGTGTGGACTTGTCAAGTTGATCGGCCAGTTAATATGATCATTCTAAACTGATCATTGTTGCTCATTGAGTAAATGCTTATAATGAAGCAAATTGCATAACATCACGCAGTTTTGGATATTTAGTATTACTTGGACGCTTTGCCGTTTCTATTTCTGTCTCAATTTTTTTCTCAATATAGAAAATCGAACTAGCTTAACGTGGGCATTAGATTCGTATCATTCTGACCTACAAATCAAAACTTATGAACGATTTGGTGAAGACATGTCCACTTGATTAGCGAGTTAAAATGATCATTATAAAATGATCATTGGTGATCATTGAGTAAAGATCTACAAATAAAGCATAATGCATGGCCTCACGCAGTTTGGGATAGATGGTATTACTTGGATACTTTTCCGTATCGATTTCCGTCTGGAATTTTGTTACTATATAGAAAATTGAGCTAAATCAACGTGGGCATTAGATTCGTGTCTATCTGAGCTCTAAATCAAAAGTTACGACGGATTTAGTGCGGACTTGTCAAGTTTATCGGCAAGTTAATATGATTATTATAAACTGATCATTGGTGTTCATTGAGTAAAGGTTTATAAATGCATCATAATGCATGGAATCATGCAGTTTTGGATAGATTGGATTACTTGGACGACTTGTCATATCTATTCCGTCTCAAATTCTTTCACAATACAGAAAATTGAGCTGACTTAAAATAAGGATTGGATTTGTGTCATTCTACGCTCTAAAAAAATTACTGACGATTTGGTGAAGTCATGTCAAATTGATCAGCCAGTTAAAATGATCATTCTAAACTAATCATTGGTACTCATCGAGTAAAGGCTTAAAAATGAAGCATAATGCATGAGATCACGCAGTTTTGGATAGATTGGAATACTTGGATGCTTTTCCGTATCTATATTTTCCTCAAATTTTGTGTTGATATAGAAAACTGAGCTAGCACAATGTGGGCATTGGATTCGTTTCGTTCTGAGCTCTCATTCAAAAGTTACAGACGAATTAGTGCAAACATATCAAGTTAATCGGCCAGTTAATATGATCATTCTAAACTGTTCATTGGTGCTCATTGAGTAAAGGCCCATAAATGAAACATAATGCATGACATTACGCAATTTTGGATAGATTGGATTACTTGGACGCTTCGTCAAAGAAAAATTATCACAATATAGAAAATTGAGCTACCTTAACATGGGCATTGGGTTCGTGTCATTCCAAGCTCTAAATAAAAAGTTACGAATGATTTATTGTGGACATGCCAAGTTGATCGGCCAGTTAATATGATTATTCTAAGCTGATCATTGGTGCTCATTGAGTAAAGGCTTATAAAGGAAGCATAATGAATGGCATCACGCAGTTTTGGATAGATTACATCTCGCCGTTTGGGATAGAATGGATTACTTGGCCACTTTGACGTATCTATTTCTGTCTCAAATTTTGTTTCAATATAGAAAATGAACTAGCTTAACATGGGCATAGGATTCGTGTCATTCTGAGCTATAAAACAAAAGTTACAGACAATTTAGTGTGGACATGTCATCTTGATCTGCAAGTTAATATGATCATTCTAAAATGATCATTGTTACTCCTTGAGTAAAGGATGATCATTCTAAACTGCTTTGATAAATGATGCGTATTGCATGACATTATGAAGTTTGAAATAGTTTAAATTACTTAGATGATGATTCAAACAGTTTTACTCTTAAATTTTATCACTGTATAGAAAATTGAACTCGCTTAACGTGGGCATTGGATTCGTGTCATTCTAAGCTATAAACCAAAGGTTACAACGATTTAGTGCAAACATGTCAAGTTGATCGGCCAATTAACATGATCACTTTAAACTTATCATTGGTGCCCATTGAGTTAATGCTTATAAATGAAGCATAATGCATGGCATCTCGCAGTTTGGGATAGAATAGATTACTTCGAAGCTTTTTTCGTATCTATTTCTGTATCAAATTTTGTCTCACTATAGAAAATTCAACTATCTTAACGTGGGCATTGGATTCATTACATTATAAGCTATAAAGCAAAAGTTACGAACGATTTAATGCAGACATGTCAAGTCGATCAGACAGTTTGAATGATAATTCTGAAATGATCATTGCTGCTCATTGATTAAAGCTTATAAATCAAAAATAATGCATGGTATCACACAATTTTGGATAGACTGGACTACTTGGACGCTTTTCGTATCTCTTTCCGTCTAAAATTTTGTCCCAATACAAAAAATTGAGCGAGCTTAACGTGGGCAATGGATTCGTGTCATTCAGAGCTCTAAATAAAAACTTACGGACGATTTAGTGCATACATGTCAAGTTGATGTTACATTTAAAATGATTATTCTAAAGTGATCGTTGCTGCACATTGTGTAAAAGCTTATAAATTATAAATAATGCATGGCATAACTCAGTTTGGGATAGACTGGATTACTAGGATGCTTTGTCGTATCTATTTCCACCTCAAATTTTGTCACAATATAGAAAATTTAGCTAGCTTAATGTGGGCATCGGATTCGTGTTAATGTGAGCAAGAAATCAAAAGTTATGGACGATTTATCATGGACATGTCATATTGATCAACCAGTTAATATGATCATTCTAAACTGATCATTGGTGCACATGCAGTAAAGGCCTATAAATGAAGCATAATGCATGACATTACACAATTTTAGATAGATTGGATTACTTGGAAGCTTTTTCGAAGCAATTTTATTTATAAAATTTATCCCAATATAGAAAATTAAGCTAGTTTAATGTGGGCATTGGGTTCGTGTCGTTCTTAGCTCTAAATCAAAAGTTATAGACGATTTACTGCGGACATGTCAAGTTGATTGGCTAGTTAATATGATTATTCTAAACTGACCATTGCTGCTCATTGAGTAAAGGCTTATAAATGAAGCATAATGCATAACATCACGCAGTTTTCGATAGATTGCATTACTTGGACGCATTGTTGTATCTATTTATGTCATAAATTTTCTTACAATATAGAAATTTAAACTAGTTTAATGTGAGCATTGGATTCGTGTCATTCAGAACTATAAATCAAAAGTTACGGATGATTTAGTGCAAACATGTCAAGTTGATCGGCTAGTTAAAATGATCATTATAAACTGATCATTAGTGCTCATTGAATAAAAGCTTATAAATAAAGAATAATGCATGGCATCACGCAGTTTGAGATAGACTGGATTACTTGGACGCTTTTTCGTATCTATTTCTATCTCAAATTTTAGGATTACTTGGACGCTTTTTCGTATCTATTTCTATCTCAAATTTTATCATAGTGTAGAAAATTGAGCTAGCTTAACGTGGCATTGGATTCGTGTCATTATGAGCTCTAAGTCAAAAGTTACTGACGATTTACTGTGGACATGTCAATTTGATAAGCCAGTTAATATGATCATTCTAAACTGATCACTGTTGTTCATTGAGTAAAGGCTTACAAATGAAGCATAATGCAAGACATCATGCAGTTTGGGATAGATGGAATGATTTGGACGCTTTATCTTATCTATTTCTGTCTCAAATATTGTCGCAATATAGAAAATTGAGCTAAATCAACGTGGGCATTGGATTAATGTCATTCTAAGCTCTAAATCAAAAGTTACAGACGATTTACTGCAGACATGTCAAGTTGATCGGCCAGTTAAAATGATCATTCTAAATTGATCATTGGTTCTCATTGAGTAAAGGCCTATGAATAAAGTATAATGTATGGCATCACATAGTTTGGGATAGATTGGATTACTTCGACGCTTTGTCGTATCTATGTCTGTCTCAAATATTGTCTCAATATAGAAATTGAGCTTAATCAACATGGGTATTAGATTGGTTTCATTATGAGCTTTAAATCAAAAGATACGGACGATTTACTATAGACATGTCAAGTTGATCGGCCAGATAAAATGATCATTATAAACTGATCATTGGTGCTCATTGAGTAAAGGCATATAAATGAAGCATAATGCATGATATCACGTATTTTTGGATAGATCGGATTACTTGGACGCTTTGTCATATCTATTTCTGTCTCAGTTTTTTTCTCAATATATAAAATTTAACTAGCTTCACGTGGACATTTGATTCGTGTCATTCTGAGCTACAAATCAAAACTTACGAACTATTTGGGAAGACATGTCCACTTGACCGACCATTTAAAATGATCATTATAAAAAGATGATTAGTGTTCATTGAGCAGTTTGGGATTGATTGGATTACTTAGATGTTTGTCATATCTATTTCTGTTTCAAACATTGTCTCAATATAGAAAATGAGCTAAATCAACGTGGGCATTGGATTCGTGTCATTCTGAGCTATATATCAAAAGTTAGGGACAACTTACTGCATACATATCATGTTGATTGGCTATTTAAAATGATCATTCTATACAGATCATTGGTGCTTATTGAGTAAAAGCTTATAAATGAAGCATAATGCATGACATCTCGCAGTTTGGTATAGAATGGATTACTTGGATGCTTTGTTGTATCTATTTTTGTCTCAAATTTTGTCTCAATAAAGAAAATTTAACTAGCTTAATGTGGGCATTGGATTCATGTAATTCTGAGTTATAAATCAAAATTTATGGACGATTTAGTGCAAACATGTCAAGTTGATAGACAAGTTAAAATGGTTATTCTAAAGTGATCATTTGTGCTCATTGAGTAAAAGCTTATAAATGAAGAATAATGCATGGCATCACGCAGTTTGTGATAGAATGGATTACTTCTACGCTTTGTCGTATCTATTTATGTCTCAAATTTTGCCACAATATAGAAAATTGAGCTAGCTTAACGTTGGCATTGGATCCATGTCATTTTTATCTGTAAATCAAAAGTTATGGACGATTTAGCGTGGACAGGTCATGTTGATCGGCCAATTAATACGCTTATTCTAAACTGATCATTGGTGCTCATTGAGTAAAGGCTTATAAATGAAGCATAATGCATGACATTACGCAGTTTTGGATATATTGGATTACTTGGATGCCTTGTCGAAGCAATTTTAGTCTTAAATTTCATCATAATATAGAAAATTGAGCTAGATTAAAGTGGGCATTGGATTCATGTCATTATGTGCTCTAAATCAAAAATTACCTACGATTTAGTGCAAACATGTCAAGTTGATCGGCCAGCTAATATGATTATTCTAAACTGATCATTAGTTGTCATTGAGTAAAGGATTAAAAATGAATCATAATGCATGGCATCACGCAGTCTTGGATAGATTGAATTACTTGGACGCTTTGTCGTATCTAGTTTTGTTTGAATCTTGTCACAATATTGAAAATTGAACTACCTTAATGTGGGCATTGGATTCGTGTCATTCTAAGCTATAAATCAAAAGTTGCAGACAATTTAATGCTGACATGTCAAGTTGATCGGCCAGTTAAAATGATCATTTTAAACTGATCAGTGCTCATTGAGTAAAAGCTTATAGATAAAGAATAATGGATGACATCTCGCAGTTTGGAATATACTGGATTACTTGGATACTTTGTCTTTTCTATTTCTGTCTTAAATTTATTTGCAATATAGAAAATTGAGCTAGCTTAACATGGGCATTGGATTCGTGTCATTCTGAACTCTAATTGAAAAATTACGGACGATTTAGTGTGGCCATGTCAAGTTGATCGGCCAGTCAATATGATCATTCTAAACTGAAAATTGGTGCTCATTGAGTAAAGGCTTATAAATGAAGCATAATGTATGGCATCACGCAGTTTGCGATAGAATGGATTACTTGGATGTTTTGTCGTATCATTTTTGTCTCACATTTTGTCTCAATATAGAAAATTGAAATATCTTCACATGGGCATTGGATTCGTTACATTCTAAGTTATAAATGAAGTGTTATAGACAATTTAGTGTAGACATTTCAAGTTGATCGGCCAGTTAAAATGATCATTCTGAATTGATCATTGGTGCCCATTGAGTAAAAACTTATGTATGAAGATTAATGCATGGCATCACGCAGTTTGCGATAGACTGAATTAATTGGACGCTTGTCGTATCTATTTCCATCTTAAATTTTGTTGCAATATAGAAAATTGAGCTAGCTTGACGTGGGCATTGTATTCATGTCATTCGGCGCCCTAAATAAATACAAACGATTTAGTGTGGACATGTCAAGTTCATCAACCAGTTAATCTGATCATTCTAAACTGATCATTGCTACTCATTGAGTAAATTCTTATAAATGAAGCATAATGCATAACATCACGTAGTTTTGGATCGATTTGATTACTTGGGCATTTTGTTGTATCTATTTCTGTTTCAAATTTTGTCTCAATATAGAAAATTCAACAAGCTTGACATGGACATTGGATTCGTGTCACTCTGAGCTACAAATCAAAACATACGAACGATTTGGTGAATTAATGTCCAGTTGATCGACCAGTTAAAATGATCATTCAAAACTAATCATTGGTGCTCATTGAGTAAATGCCTATAAATGAAGCAAAATGCATGGCTTCACAAAGATTGGGATTGATTGGATTACTTGTAAATTTTGTCGTATCTATTTCTTTCTCAAATATTGTCTCGATATTGAAAATTGAGCTAACTCAATGTGCGCAATGAGATTCGTGTCATTTTGAGCTATCAATCAAAAGTTACAGACGATTCAATGTAGACATGTCAAGTTGATCAGCCATTTAAAATGAGCATTCTAAACTGATCATTGGTACTCATTGACTAAAAGCTTATAAATGAAGCATAATGCATGGCATCTCGCTGTTTGGGATATAATGGATTTCTTGGACGCTTTGTCGTATCTATTTTTGTCTCAAATTTTGTCTTAATAGAGAAATTTGAACTAGCATAACGTGGACATTGGATTCGTGTCATTCCAAGTTATAAATCAAAAGTTACGGAAAATTTAGTGCAGACATGTCAAGTTGATAGGCAAGTTAAAATGATTATTCTAACGTGATCATTGGTGCTCATTGAGTAAAAGCTTATAAATGAAGAATAATGCATGGCATCACGTAGCTTGGGATAGAATGGATTACTTGGACGCTTTGTCGTATCTAGTTCTGTCTCAAATTTTGTCACAATATAGAAAACTGAACTAGGTTACGTGACCGCAACCCCTACACTTGAAACAAGTGATATCACGTGATCTCTGAGGGTTAGAAGACTTACTAGGCTCGTTCTGGTCACAGGTTTGTTCAGGAGGCTTGCTGTTGAACCGTGATTCTATCTCTATGCTTTTGCTTTTGTCTACGGGCTTGGTGCCATTGCATGGTGCCAAAGGCGTCTTAGGTATGTTGCGTATGTCTTGCCTCTTACGCTTGATGTGCTGTTCAGCCTGGACAGAAAGGTGGAACAAGTCTTTGAAATCACTATAGATTTGTTTCTCTACTTTTTGGCTGATCCTTTCTTGCAATCCATCCAAGAATTGAGCCATCAATGCTTCTTCATCGTCATTGAGCTCCAGCCTATTCCTTAGTCTCTCAAACTCCTCATAGTGCTCCTCCACTGATCTTGTGCCCTGTTTAAGAGTACGAAAACAGTGTTGCAAATCTCTATGGAAATAAGGTGGAACAAACCTTTGCCTCATGAGATCCTTCATGTCGACCCAAGAGTCTACGGGTCTAAACCTCTTTCTCCTATGGTCAGAAGCCTCACGATCCCACCAGATGAGAGCATTATCTGTGAGTTGTGCTACTGCCAGAAGAATTCTTTAGGAGTGGTGTTCTTTTATATTAGGAGAAGATTCAAATAAAAGGAAAATTAGAAAAAAAGGAAAAAGTAGAAAAAGGAAAAAACCTAACAATTAATGCGCAAATCCTAGCAAATAATGGCGCAAATCTCCTAGATTTTTTTTGGTCGATTTTCTTTTGATTTTTCTTGGTAGTTTTTTTTCGATTTAACTTAAATAATAATGGAAAATATGCTTTAGTAAAAAGGAAAAACGAAATTGCAATGAAAAGAATGAATCTAAACCCTAATGATGCACATAGGAGATAGATGCACTCGGTTTGGTTTTTAGGTGATATTTTGTTTGATTTTTTGAATGGAACTAAACTAATGCACGAAACTGAATAAAGACTGAATTAAAGGATAGAAACAACCTGGTTTCAGGAGTTTAAGCTCTGATACCAAAATGATACAAGCATTGAATCAAGGACGTAACACTCGCGGGCAGGTTGGAGAAGATTACGCGAGAAAATCAGCCTTAGGCTTCTGAGGTATGGTTTTCTGGTGGGTATTGGGTGGTGGGCTGAGGTGAACCACACGAGAGATAGAAAGCCTTGTGACAAATCACAATCTTATAAGCTAGGAGGGCTTGTCTCAACTAGGGTTTTAAGCGATAGAGTTTTGTGAGGAAACTCTAAGAAAAAGTGCTCTATTTATTAATAATCAAATACTTGTCGAACTACAATGCTGAAAGGATCCTTATTAATATTCTCAGCAGCTTTGACATGTAAAGTTGATCGGCTAGTTAAAGTGATCATTCTAAACTCATCATTGGTGCTCATGAAGTAAAGGCTTATAAATGAAGCATAAAGCATGGCATCATGCAGTTTGATATAGATTGGATTACTTGGACGTTTTGTCGTCTCTACTGCTGTCTCAAACTTTGTCAAAATATAGAAAATTTTGTCTAGCTTAACGTGGGCATTGGATTCTTGTGTTTCTAAGCTTTAATTCAAAAGTTACGGATGATTTAATGCGAACATGTCAAGTTGATCGGCCAGTTTATATGATTATTCTAAACTGATCATTGGTTCTCATTGAATAAAGGCTTATAAATTAAGCATAATGCATGGCATCACACAATTTTGGATAGATTGGATTACTGGGATGCTTTGTCTGATCAATTTATGTCTCAAATTTTGTTACAATATAGAAAACTGAGCTACCTTAACGTGGCCTTCGATTAATGTCATTCTGAGCTCTAAATCAAAAGTTACACACGATTTAGTCCAGACATGTCAAGTTGATTGACAAGTAAAAATGATCATTTTAAACTGATCAATGGTGCTCATTGAGTAAAGGCTTATAAATGAAGCATAATACCCGACTTCACACAGTTTTGGATAGATAGGATTACTTGTATGCTTTAATTGTATCTAGTTCTGTTTAAAATTTTGTCACAATATAGAAAATTAAACTAGTTTAATGTGGATATTGGATTCGTGTCATTCTGAGCTATAAATCAAAAGTTATGGACGATTTAGTGCATACATGACAAGTGGATTGGCCAGTTACAATGATCATTCTAAACTGATCATTGGTGCTCATTGCGTAAAAGCTTATAAATGGAAAATAATGCATTGCATCACGCAGATTGGGATGGATTGGATTTCTTGGATGCTTTATCATTCAATATAGATAAATTGTAGCGATATATAATATAGAAAATATTGAGCTAGCTTAACGTGCACACTGGATTCGTGTGTTTCTGAGCTCTACATCAAAAGTTATGTACGATTTAGTGCGTACAAGTCAAGTTGATCGGCCAGTTAAAGTGAGCATTCTGAACTGATTACTTGTGCTCATTAAGTAAAGGCTTATAAATGAATCATAGAGCATGACATCACACGGTTTGGGATAGATTGGATTACTTGGATGCCTTGTCGTCTCTATTTCTATCTCAAATTTTGTCAAAATGTAGAAATTTGAGCTAGATTAATGTGGGTATTGGATTCGTGTCATTATGAGTTCTAAATTGAAATTTATGGACGATTTAGTGCGGACATGTCAAGTGGATCGGCGAGTTAATATGATTATTCAAAACTGATCAGTGGAACTCATTGAGAAAAGGCTTATAAATGAAGCATAATGCATGGCATCATGCGGTTTGGGATAGATTGGGTTAATTGGACACTTTTTCGTATCTATTTATGTCTCAAATTTTGTCACAATATAGAAAATTGAGCTAGCTTAAAGTCAGCATTTGATTCAGGTCATTCTGAGTTCTAAATCAAAAGTTACGGACTATTTAGTGGGGAAATGTCTAGTGGATCAACCAGTTAAGTGATCATTCTAAACTGATCATTGGTGCTCACTAAGTAAAGGCTTATAAATGAAACATAAAGNAAAAGTTATGGACGATTTAGTGCATACATGACAAGTGGATTGGCCAGTTACAATGATCATTCTAAACTGATCATTGGTGCTCATTGCGTAAAAGCTTATAAATGGAAAATAATGCATTGCATCACGCAGATTGGGATGGATTGGATTTCTTGGATGCTTTATCATTCAATATAGATAAATTGTAGCGATATATAATATAGAAAATATTGAGCTAGCTTAACGTGCACACTGGATTCGTGTGTTTCTGAGCTCTACATCAAAAGTTATGTACGATTTAGTGCGTACAAGTCAAGTTGATCAGCCAGTTAAAGTGAGCATTCTGAACTGATTACTTGTGCTCATTAAGTAAAGGCTTATAAATGAATCATAGAGCATGACATCACACGGTTTGGGATAGATTGGATTACTTGGATGCCTTGTCGTCTCTATTTCTATCTCAAATTTTGTCAAAATGTAGAAATTTGAGCTAGATTAATGTGGGTATTGGATTCGTGTCATTATGAGTTCTAAATTGAAATTTATGGACGATTTAGTGCGGACATGTCAAGTGGATCGGCGAGTTAATATGATTATTCAAAACTGATCAGTGGAACTCATTGAGAAAAGGCTTATAAATGAAGCATAATGCATGGCATCATGCGGTTTGGGATAGATTGGGTTAATTGGACACTTTTTCGTATCTATTTATGTCTCAAATTTTGTCACAATATAGAAAATTGAGCTAGCTTAAAGTCAGCATTTGATTCAGGTCATTCTGAGTTCTAAATCAAAAGTTACGGACTATTTAGTGGGGAAATGTCTAGTGGATCAACCAGTTAAGTGATCATTCTAAACTGATCATTGGTGCTCACTAAGTAAAGGCTTATAAATGAAACATAAAGCATGGTATCAAGCAGTTTGGATAGATACGATTACTTGGACGCTTTGTCGTCTCTATTTCTATTTCAAATTCTATAAAAATATAGAAAATTGAGCTAGGTTAACATGGGCATTGGATTCGTGTCATTCTAAGTTCTAAATCAAAATTTACAGACGATTTAGTGCAGACATATCAAGTTGATCGGCGAGTTAATATGATTATTCAAATCTGATCTTTGCTACTCATTGAGTAAATTCTTATAAATGAAGCGTAATGCATGGCATCACGCGGTTTCAGATAGATTGGATTACTTGGATGCTTTGTAGTATCTAATTCTGTCTCAAATTTTGTCAAAATATAGAAAATTGAGCTAGCTTAACGTGGGCATAGGATTCGTTTCATTCGGAGCTCTAAATCAAAATTTACAGACGATTTATGCGGACATGTCAGGTGGATCGCCAGTTAATATGATTATATTAAACTGATCGTGGGTACTCATTGAGTAAAGGTTTGGGATAGATTGGATCCTTTCTCATATTTGTGGCATATTTTGTAACAATATAGAAAAATAACTAGTTTAACATGGGCATTGGATTCGTGTAATTCTGAGCCATAAATCAAAAGTTACGGATGATTTACTGTAGCCATGTCAAGTTGATCGGCCTATTAAAATGATCATTCTAAACTAATCATTGGTGCTCATTGAGTAAAAGCTTATAAATGAAGAATAATGCAAGGCATCACGCAGTTTGGGGTATATTAGATTACTTGGACGCTTTGTCGTATCTATTTATGTCTCAAATTTTGTCACAATATAGAATATTAAGGTAGCTTAACGTGGGCATTGGATTAGTGTCATTCTGAGCTCTAAATCAAAAGTTACGGACGATTTAGTGCAAACATGTCAAGTTGAACGGCCAGTTAATATGATCATTCTAAACTGATCATTGGTGCTCATTGAGTAAATGCTTATAAATGAAGCATAATGATGACATCACACATTTTTGGATAGCTTAGATAACTTGGATGCTTTGTCGTATCGATTTCTGTATCAAATTTTGTCTAAATATAGAAAATTGAACTTGTTTAATGTGGGCATTGGATTCGTGTCATTTTGAGCTATTAATCAAAAGCTACGGACAATTTAGTGCAGAAATATCAAATTGGTCGGCCAGTTAAAATTATCATACATAACTGATCATTGGTGCTCATTGAGTAAAGACTTATAAATGAAACATAATGCATGGCATCACGCAGTTTGGGATAGATTGGATTACCTGGACGCTTTGTCATATCTATTTCTCTCTCAATTTTTGTCTCAATATAGAAAATTGAGCTAGCTTAACGTGGGCGTCGGATTGGTTTCATTTTGAGCAATAAATCAAAAGTTATTGATGATTTTGTGTGGACATGTCAAGTTTAGTGGCCAGTTAATATGATTATTCTAAAATGATAATTGATGTGCTCATTGAGTTAATGCTTATAAATGAAGCATAATGCATGACATCACGCACTTTGAGATATATTGGAAAACTTCGACCCTTTGTCGTATCTAGTTTTGTCTCAAATTTTGTCATAAAATAGAAAATTGAACTAGTTTAACGTGGGCAATAGATTCGTGTCATTCAATGCTATAAATCAAAAGTTACGGAAATTTAAGTGCTGAAATGTCAAGTTGATTGGCCAGTTAAAATGATCACTCTAAATTGATCATTGGTGCTTATTGTGTAAAGGTTTATAAATGAAACACAATGCATGACATCTCGCAGTTTTGGATAGATTGGATTACTTGGACGCTTTGTTATATCTTGTTCAATCTCAAATTTTGTCAAAGTATTAAAAATTGTGCTAAAACGTGGGAGTTGGATTCGTGTAATCCTGAGCTCTAAATGAAAATTTAGGGATGATTTAGTGCGTACATTTCAAGTGGATCGACCAGTTAATATTACTATTCTAAACTGATCATTGGTACTCATTTAGTAAAGGCTTATAAATGAAGCATAATCTATGGCATCACACGGTTTTGGGATTGATTGGATTACTTGGATGCTTTTCTGTGTCTAATTCTGTCTCAAATTTTGTCACAATATAGAAAATAGAACTAGCTTAACATGGGCATGGGATCCGTGTCATTCTGAGCTATAAATCAAAAGTTATGGACGATTTATTGTAGTCATGTCAAGTTGATCGGCCAGTTAAAATAATCATTCTAAACTGATCATTGGTGCTCATTGAGAACAGATTTATCAATGAAGCATAATGCATGACATAACGCAGTTTGGTATAGATTGGATTAGTTGGACGCTTTGTCATATCTATTTTTGTCTCAATGTTTTCTCTATTTAGAAAATTGAGCTACCTTAATGTGGGCATTGGATTCGTATCATTTTGAGCTATAAATCAAAACTTATAGACGATTTAGTGTGGACAGGTCAAGTTGATCGGCCAGTTAATATGATTATTCTAAACTGATCATTGGTGCTCATTGAGTGAAGGATTATAAATGAAGCATAAGGCATATCATCACACAGTTTGTGCTAGATTGTAATACTTTGATGCTTTGTCGTATCTAGTTTTGTCTCAAATTTAGTCACAATATAGAAAATTGAACTAGTTTAACACGGGCATTGGATTCGTGTCATTCTAAGCTATAAATCAAAAGTTATAGATAATTTAGTGTAGAAATGTCAAGTTGATCAGCCAGTTAAAATGATCAATGTAAACTTATCATTGGTGCTTATTGAGTAAAGGAATGCATGACATTTCGCAGTTCGGTATAGATTGTATTTCTTGGATGCATTGTCATATCCACTTCTGTTTTAAATTTTGTCACAATATAGAAAATTGAGCTAGCTTAACATGGGCATTGGATTTGTGTCATTATGAGCTATAAATCAAAAGTTACGGACGATTTAGTGCATATATGTCAAGTTGATCGCCAAGTTAGAATGATCATTTTAAAGTGATCATTGGTGCTTATTGAGTAAAGGCTTATAAATGAACAATATGCATGACATCACACAATTTTGGATATATTTGATTACTTGGAGGACTTTTCGAAAGAAATTTAGTCTTAAATTTTGTCAAAATATAGAAAATTGAGCTAGCTTAACGCGGGCATTGGATTCGTGTCATTCTAAGCTCTAAATCAAAATTTACGGACGAGTTAGTGAGGACATGCCAAGTGGATCAACCAGTTAATATGATTATTCAAAACTGATCATTGGTACTCATTGGGTAAAAGCTTATAAATGAAGCATAATGCATGACATCACACAGTTTTAGATAGATTTGATTACTTGGAGGACTTTTCGAAGCAAATTTGGTCTTGCATTTTGTCAAAATATAGAAAATTTGGCTAGCTTAACGTGGGCACTAGATTTGTGTAATTCTGAGCTCTAAATCAAAATTTACGAACGATTTAGTGCGGACATGATACAAGCCTTGATTCAAGGATGTATGCGCGTGGGCTATTTGTAGAAGATTAGGTGAGAAACTCAACCTTAGGCTTCTGGATAGGGGTTTTCTGGTTGGTAAACGGTGGAAGGGTGAAGTTAACCACACGAGGGGTGATGAACCTCGTGATAAATCACAAACTTAGAGCTAGGAGGGCTGGTCTCAACTAGGTTCTAAGCACACAAGTCTCTCTTGAGAGAAAGCTCGTAGGGGAAAAGTTCTACTTTATTAATAATCAAAAAGGTTGTCGAACTACAATGCTGGAAGGAGCCTTATTAATATGCTCGACAGCTTGACCTTCTAGGGTCGACACAAACAAAGAAAAAGGAAAGTTTACAAAAGTGCACAAAAGGAAAAGATACAAAACTGCATAACCGAAAAAGGACCTATTCCTAAAATGTTCTTGACTCAAAAATGTAAAGCAACTAGATCCTACCCTGCAAAACAGAAAGAGGCATATATTCGAATGTAAACTTACCTAAACTCACCTCACGGCCAAGAAATGGAAGGTGGCCGTCCTTGTGGCATGCACGCGCCTTGCTCCTAGTCTTCGACTTGGAGTAGGGTTAAATATCTTTGGGCCCTGACTTCTCTTGCCACTAAAGCCCAAGTCTCTGATGTTCCTTGTGTTGTTGAGAAGCCTTTGGACTCTAATTTTCTCTTCTGGCCCATTGTCCTTAGCTGCTCTTCCTCTAGAAGTTTGTCGACCCATAAGCTGAATTTGTGGAAGAGTGCTCTTGATCTGCTTCTTGTCATTGCTCCTGGAGGTACCACTGGTGTAGATACTTCCTCTAAGTGCATGTCCTGGAGCTGGTAGTTCATTTGGTCCGAGTCCTCTTGTGTAGAAGTGGAAGTGTGCGTGTACTCGGCTGGATGGCCTGTACCGGCTGGATTGTGCGCGGTACTGGCCGGAATTACTTCAGGACTGGCCAAGTTGATCCCGGAGTCGGCGGTGTCATCAGGGGGACCGGCGGTGTCATTCACGTCCCCACCAAGTGTGCCGGAAGCTTGGGGCTCTCCGCCGGCGATGTTGACCGGTCTGGTCCTATAGGTCGAGGGTCCGGCGGTACTGTCTGGTCCGGCAGGCGGGCCAGATGGTCCTGCTGTCTCGGGCAAGCTTCCTGGTCGGCCAGTCTGGTCTCCTGGCTGGATGTACGACCTGATGTCCTCATCATTCCCTCCCTCTTTAGTAGGTTTTGTCCTCAAAACTGGTTCATCTGCATGGAAAGGGGCTAAGTCAGTAACATTGAACGTATTGGACACATTAAACTCACCTGGCAGCTCAATCCGGTAGGCGTTGTTGTTGATCCTCTCGAGCACTCTGAATGGTCCATCTCCTCTTGGTGCTAGCTTGGAACTTCTTAGGTTTGGGAACCTCTCCTGCCGTAGGTGTAGCCACACCCAATCGCCTGGTTGAAAGATCACCTCCTTTCTTCCTTTGTTGGCATGAGTCACGTACTGTCCGGTCCTCTTCTCCAAGTTCTCTGCTACCTTCTGGTGTAACCTCCTTATGAACTCTGCTTTGGATGCTCCGTTGAGGTTGGTCATCTCAGCTGGTGGCAGTGGCTGTTTGCTCCAATGGGGTGAGAGGGTTGAAGCCGTATACCACTTCAAATGGTGTCTTCTTGGTTGCTGAGTGCACGGCTCGGTTGTAGGCGAACTCAATGAATGGCAGGCACTCCACCCAAGTCTTTTGGTTCTTCCCTAGTGTTGTTCTGAGAAGAGTTGATAGGGTCCTGTTGACAACTTCAGTTTGGCCATCGGTTTGAGGATGGCAATGGTTGAGAAG
>JAEVFF010000912.1:59301-71263 GCA_018901945.1 Pugionium dolabratum | reverse complement strand
TCTTATCCTTACTCATTTGGAGTTGTAGCTCATGTACTTGGGCAGGTGTAAGAGGAGCTAGGCTGACCTTTCTCTTGTCATGCACGAAGGTGTATAGATTGGTTCGGCCATCATGCCTGGTCTCTTTGTCAAACTGCCATGGTCTTCCTAGTAGAAGACGGCCAGCTTGCATGGGCACCACGTCGCACACGACCTGGTCTTGGTACTTGCCCACACTGAATGGCACAGTGACTTGCTTATGAATCTTGAGCTCCACTTTATCATCAAGCCATCTCAGTCTGTATGGTCGAGGATGCCATGTCCTCTCTAGACCTAGCTTATCAACCATATACGCACTAGCAACGTTAGTGCAAGAACCACCATCTATGATGAGGTTACATACCTTTCCTTTGATGGTGCAACGGCTGTGGAAGATGTTCTCCCTTGGGATGGTCTCTGAAGGATCCACCATTGCACTGAGGATACGTCTAGTGACCAGCACTTCCCCCACATCAGGGTACTCAATGTCACCATATTCTCCTTTTGGCTCATAGTCCTCTTCATCTTGGGACTCATATTCTCCTGCCTCCGTAATCAGCATGACTCGGTTGTTTGGGCACTCCCTTGAGATGTGTCCACGTCCCCTGCACTTGAAACAATTTATGTCACGTGATATTTAGTTTAAATTATACTTTTTTCTTTACATCATAAATTTATCTTCCTGTTTAAATTTTCTAATGGTATCTTAAAAAAACTTTCTAAATTTTGGTGATTGCAAAATAATTATCTTCTAATTTCAGGATGTTGATGTGAAAATTCTCATGTAGCAAGATTGACCGCGTTAATAAGTTTTTGAGAGAAGTACAAAACTAATTTTTTTTATGACAAAAACCGATGCCAATTGTTCTTTTTGTGCTCAAAATGATTGAATGTCATTCAATAAATATTAAAAATATCTCAAAGCTACAGGATGCCGCAAAAGAAGACATAATAACGAAGCTGGCATTTGACATTTTTCATGAATTTGGTAATAAATCTTAGTTTGAATATTTTCATTTTGATGGTTTCGCTTATGACTTATATTTGTGATTGTTGATAAACATTATTGCTGATGTTTTTTGGATAAATACTATTGCTGATGTTTTTGGATAAACACTTTTGATGAAAACAAGTGGAACAATCTGATGAATACACAAGAGATAGTTTTACTCATTTAATTTCACGTTTTAAGAAGAAATTCTTAAAACACAAGAGATACTTACTAAATTTTTATAAAGCCTTCCTAAATTTTTTATAAAATATGATTAATAACCTAAATTAAGTAAAGATTTATTAATATTAAGGAAACATTTCCTAAATAAAATAATTAAATAAAATAAAAAAAATTTAAAAGTTGCAATTATGCAAATCAAACCTTAGACAATTGGGTAAGAGAAAGAGTGTGTAACCAATATGCTGATGTAACTAATCAATATATAATATTTTGTTTAATATATATACAATACTTTAAGTAAAATAACAAAAGCTTTATAATAGCTTTGGAGGGGAATCGAACCTTGGACACATATTGGTAGAGAAAGAGTGTGTAACAAATGTGATACTATAGCTAATCAACATATTATATTTTATTTAATATATATACACTCATGCAATTAAAATAGCAAAAATTTTACTTGGGAAGGGGATCGAACCTTTACTAAAATTAAGGATATTTTAATATTTTTCATTTGTTAAAATGCTATTTGTGTGAGTTTTTAAATTGAGTGCTATTATTGGCACTAAAACTTTATTTAGTGCTAATCTAAGGTATTTCTCTAAAATATAAGTACTATTTTGAATTTTGATATATGATGTTTACTCAATCTTTATAATCCTTATATATAATTTGTTCAGTTAGTGAATAGAATTTTAATTCACTTCCTCTTAAAGTCATTTAGTATTTTATATTATTTTTATCAGTAATATACAATATGCAATCTAATAATTTGGATTTAAACTTACGTGGTAATATAGTGATGAAAATACAAACCATTAGACTACAAGTATTGATCAGTATTTTATATTTTTAGATGTTTCTCTTGTGTAAGATTGAATTAAAAAAACAATTATGATAAAATTATGGAGAAAGAGAAAATAATCATGTTGTCCTAAAAAGATGATTATTTTTTTAGGAGTAGTTGTCTAGTTTTTGGAAAAAAGTAAATAGACTGATTTTTCTTCACTGGTGTAAAAGAATATACAATACTTGTTCATATACTCGTATATACAATTTGAGTGACCAACATAAATTATCGGTTTAATATAAATCGAGATTAATCAAACTAAATCTTCCCTCTCAAGATGGAGTTTCATATAGATGAAAACCATCTTGAACATTAAGTTTTGAAATGAAGAAGGATAAAAAAGGTTTGGTTAACAAGTTTGCAACTTGATGTTCATATCAAATTGGAAAAGTTTTTAAGAAACCATCAAGAATCTTCTCTCAAATCAAATGACAGACGATATTTACATACTTTATCCTCTCATGAATGATAAGACTTTTAGCAATGTGAATAGGTGTAATATTGTCACAGAAGAAAAGACCTACCAAACATAAAAGAACCTTCAAATCCGATAAAATCGGATGAATCCACACCAATTTCTTAAAACCACAGGTCATTGACCTATATTATGCTTTGGGAGAACTGCAGGAAATAGTGGATTGCTTTTTCGATTTTCAAGATATCAATGTATCACCAACATACATACAATATCTTGTAATCGATCTCCTCGTGTATGGACATGATGCTCAATCAGCATATGTGAATCTTTTAAGAGTAAAATATGGGATATAAAAATAGAACAATCCCATACCAATTATCCCCTTAAGATATCAAAGTACCTTATGAGCGGCCTCGTCTAAATTGTTGAAACATTTTGGATAGTCGATGCAATGAGTTTGAGATGACAAATAAAATGATTTTGAGATCATGATTGCTTCTAGTCGAAAAAAACATCTGAAGGAGCATCAAAACATCATAATTTAGGTCAAAATCATTTCCAATGGATCTTTGACTAATTGGCATGTCATAGATCTTTGAGAGAGCTTTCCGAAATGGTATTGTCGGCCGTGTAGTTTATCATGGTGCGAAACTTATGGCAATTCGAAAACATGATGTTTTGCGATAGACACAGAAGAAACCGAGTGAATAAAAAAGGGATGAAACACAAGGACTTCCCAGGAAGTCACCCATCCCAGTACTATTCTGACCAAGTATGCTTAATTGTGGAGTTCTGATCGGATCCGGTTCATTAGTGCTGGTATGATCGCATCCGGTAGTACATGTCATGCAACCGTAAATATGCTCTTCATCCACTATCTTCTTGAGCTCCACTCAATAAAGAAGAATGCACACAATGTCTAGGCCTCGGCTAGATAGTTGAAGTGTTTTGAATTGTCGATGCAATGAATTTGAGATGGCCGATAAAACGGTTTTGAGATCGTGATTGTTTTCACCCGAAAAAAACGTCTGAAAAGCATCTAAACATCAAAATTTGAGGTCGAAAAACATTTCCAATGGATTTTCAACCAATGGCAAGTCAGTGTCGAAATGCATTCGAAATATCAATCTGAGTTAAACTCCACTGCATTTTGGCAGCCACAACATGCAGGATTTTGATAGTAGCTAGCTTGGAAACAGGTGAAAAGGTATCCATGAAATCAAGACCCTCCTCTTGAGTGTATCCTTTGGCAACAAACGTAGCTTTGTATCTTTCAACAATACCATGTGCCTTGTGTTTAATCTTATACACATACTTACAACCAATTTCCCTTTTTACCAGAAAGTAAAGAACATATAGTCCAAGTACAAGTTCTTTTCATGGCTTTCAGCTCTTTATCCATAGCATTACACCAAACTATATGTTTTTTAGTCTCAAAATAAGTACGGGATTCATTAAGAAGAGTGATATTATGAATAAAAGAGCTAAAGGAAGATGACAATTTACTATAAGAAATATGTTTAGATATATGATAAGGAGTAGAGAAATGAAGTTTGATTATAACAGTGGTAGTCCTGCAAGTATAGTAGTTTCCGAAATTGTCAGCGAGAATCTAATGTAGAAGGAAAAGTATTCTCAGATGATGATTTTTCAAAATGAGAATAATCATTAAAGATGAACTAGAAAAAGGCATATGTTCATCGGTGGATGGAGAGAATGAAAGATGAGGAAAGATAGCGTGTTTATCTTCTGGCAATATAGAAGATACAAATGGAAAAACTTTCTCATGAAAAATGATATGCCGTAAAACAAAAATGATATTACTCTCCAAATCCAGAACTTTATATCTTTTAAACCTAGACGGATAACCTAAAAACACACAAGCTTTAGCTCTCGATTGAAACTTATGACGTAGTTTATAGGTGATGTTGATGTATAACACAAACAACCCAATGTTCTAAGGAGACTATAGTTAGGTATCTTTTAGGTTAAAGTTTCATAAGGTATCCAATTCTGTAAAACATGGGTAGGAATTCTATTGATTATGAAAATGGCAGTCAAAACACAGTCACCCCAATACTCTAAAGACACTTGGGATTGAAACATTAAAGATCTAGCAACATTTAGAATATGTTGATGTTTATGTTCTACCACTCAATTCTGTTGGGGTGTTTCTGAACAGGAATGAAACAACACTATACCTGATGAGGACATCAGGTCGTACATCCAGCCAGGAGACCAGACTGGCCGACCAGGAAGCTTGTCCGAGACAGCCGGACCATCTGGCATGCCTGCTGGCCCAAGCAGTACCGCCAGACCCTCGACCACAAGGACCAGAGCAACCAGCATTGCCGGCGGAGAGGCCCAAGCTTCCGGAACACTTGGTGGCAACGTGGATGACACCGCCGGTCCCTCTGGTGATGCCGCCAACTTCAGGATCAACTTGGCCAGTTCTGAAGGCATTCCGGCCAGTATCTCGCACAATCCAGCCGGTACAGCTGATCCAGCCGAGTACACGCGTATTTCCACTTCTACACAAGAGGACTCGGACCAAATGAGCTACCAGCTCCAGGACATGCACCTAGAGGAAGTATCTACACCAGTGGTACCTCAAGGAGCAATGACAAGAAGCAGATCAAGGGCACTCTTCCACAAATTCAGCTTATAGGTCGACAAGCTCCTAGAGGAAGATCGACTAAGGACAATGGGCCAAAAATGCAAGGAAGAGTCCAATGGCTTCTCAACAACACAAGGGACATCAGAGACTTGGGCTTTAGTGGCAAGAGAGGTCAGGGCCCAAAGATTCTTAACCCTACTCCAAGTCGAAGACTAGGAGCAAGGCGCGTGCATGCCACAAGGACGGCCACCTTCCATTTCTTGGCCATGAGGTAAGTTAAGGTAAGTTTTCAATAAGAATATTTGCCTCTTTCTGTTTTGCAGGGTAGGATCTAGAATATTTACTTTTATTGAGTCAAAACATTTTAGGAATAGGTCCTTTTTCGATTATACACTTTTGTATCTTTTCCTTTGTGCACTTTTGTAAGTTTTCCTTTTCTTATTTGGGTCGACCCTAGAAGTTCAAGCTGTCGAGCATATTAATAAGGCTCCTTCCAGCATTGTAGTTCGACAACCTTTTTGATATTAATAAAATAGAACTTTTCTTCCAACAAGTTTTCTCTCAAGAATCTTGTGCGCTTAGAATCTAGTTGAGACCAGCCCTCCTAGCTCTAAGTTTGTGATTTATCACGAGGTTCATCACCCCTCGTGTGGTTCACTTCACCCTTCCATCTTTTACCAACCAGAAAACCCCCATCCAGAAGCCTAAGGTTGAGTTTCTCACCTAATCTTCTACAAACAGCCCACGCGCATACATCCTTGAATCAAGGCTTGTATCATTTTGGTATCAGAGCTTAAAGCTCCTAAACCAGGTTGTTTCTATCCTTTAGCTTGTTTTTTTTAGTTCTTGCATTAGTTTAAGTCGCATTCAAGAAAAATCAAAAAAATAACATCAAACTCCAAACCGAGTGCATCTAGCCTTCTATGTGTATCACTAGGGTTTAGATTCACTTTTGCATTACCATTCACGTTTTCCTTTTTGTTTAAATCATATTTCCTTTATTTTAAGTTAAATTAAAAAGAAAAGAAAAAGAAAATAGGAAAAATACCAAAGGAATTCGAATTGGACAGCTAGCACAAGTTGTCAAGAAAGTTTCTTTTTTTTCAAATCTTCACATTTTTGAATTTCCAATTCTCAGATTTTTTCCTTTTTGTAAATTTTCGAATCCTTATAAAAAGAAAACCCTCCTAATAATTTAGGAGCATCCTAACTTGTCTTCTTTCTTTGTAGCACACAATGGCAGAATAAAATAGAGAAGCCACCAAAGCCATGATGGCCATGTTCACCACACTCCAAACACAACTCGTGAGAGGTTGGAGCGCGTGGAAAGACCGGTGAGATTCCAGGCCATAAGGCACGTGAGAGCTGAGCAAGACCATCCTGAGGGTCCTGAGCACCTTAGGACACGGCACGAACAGGAGGAATTCCAGCCAGATGGAGATGAGGACACACAACCTCATAACTATCACCATAGGCCGAGAGGACCTCCACGGCAACCAGAGGCAGAAGATGATGGCTTTGAGCCATATGTCTTCACCAGAGACCAAGAATGCCTCCTAGACATCATGAGGATGGAGATGAACACGCCTATAACCGGGTAACTCATCCTGATGTTAAGCTAACTCTTCCAAGTTTTGCAGGAAAAGTAGACCCCGAGGCTTACCTAGATTGGGAGAGAAGAATGGATCATATCTTTGATCATTACAACCAACCAGGACCTAGGAGAGTCTCAATGGCAGTAGCACAACTCATGGACAATGCCCTCATCTGGTGGGATCGTGAGGTATCTGACAGAAGGAGGGAGAGAATGAGGCCCATAGACTCATGGGTCGACATGAAAGACCTCATGCGACAAAGGTTTGTTCCACCTTACTTTCATAGAGACTTGCAACGTCGTTTTCGTACTCTTAAGCAGGGTACCATATCAGTAGAGGAGTACTATGAAGAGTTCGAGAAGCTAAGGAACAGATTGGAGCTCAATGATGATGAAGAAGCATTGATGGCACAATTCTTGGATGGACTCTAAGAAAGAATCAACCGCAAGGTGGAAAGGCAAATCTACAATGACTTCAAAGACTTGTTCCACCTATCTGTCCAGGCTGAGAAGCACATCAAACGTAAGAGCCAAGACATCCGCAGCAAGCCTAAGATACCTTGGGCACCAAGCAACATGCCCAAGCTCGTAGACAAAGGCAAGAGCATAGAGATCGAGTCAAGGTTCAACCCCAAAGATCCTGGTAAGTCTTCTAACCCTCAAAGATCACGTGGCATCACTTGTTTCAAGTGTAGGGGTCGTGGAGACATCTCAAGGGAGTTCCCAAACAACCGGGTCATGTTGATTACGGAGGCTGGAGAATATGAGTCCCAAGATGAAGAGGACTATGAACCAGAAGAGGAGTATGGTGACATTGAGTACCCTGATGTGGGGAAAGTGCTGGTCACTAGACGCATCCTCAGTGCAATGGTGGATCCTTCAGAGACCATCCAAAGGGAGAACATCTTCCACAGCCGTTGCACCATCAAGGGCAAGGTATGTAAAACCTCATCATAGATGGTGGTTCTTGCACTAACGTTGCTAGTGCATACATGGTTGATAAGCTAGGTCTAGAGAAGACAAGGCACCCTCGACCGTATAGACTAAGATGGCTCGATGACAAAGTGGAGCTCAAGATCCATGAGCAAGTCACTGTACCATTCAGTGTGGGCAAGTACCAAGACCAAGTCGTGTGCGACGTGGTGCCCATGCAAGCTGGCCATCTTCTGCTAGGAAGGCCATGGCAGTTTGACAAAGAGACCAGGCATAATGGCCGAACCAATCTCTACACTTTTGTGCATGACAAAAGAAAGGTCAGCTTGGCTCCTCTTACACCTGCCCAGGTACACGAGCTACAACTCCAAATGAGTAAGGAAAGAAACTTATCAAGTCTAATTTTCTTATTCAACCAAGCCATGTCCGGAGAGCTTTAGCCTCGAAGGATTTAATGTTACTAATGGTCTTCAAAGAAGTTTTCAGTGTAGAACAGGGACAGGTAGAGCTACCCCCTCAAGTAGCAACTCTCCTCAACAAGTTCCAGGATGTATTTCCAGAGGAGATACCAGCAGGCTTGCCTCCTTTACGTGGCATAGAACACCAGATTGATCTATTGCCCGGAGCAGCCCTGCCCAACCGGCCAGCCTACCGGATGAGTCCAGAGGAGTCCAAGGAGCTTGAGAAGCAAGTCAAGGAGCTCCTGGAGAAAGGATATGTTCAAGAGAGCCTCAGTCCATGTGCCGTACCAGTGCTACTAGTGCCCAAGAAGGATGGGACTTGGCGAATGTGCGTGGACTGCCGAGCAATCAACAACATCACTGTCAAGTACCGGCATCCAATACCACGGCTGGATGACAAGCTAGATGAGCTGAGTGGAGCCACGGTCTTCTCCAAGATAGACCTCAAGAGTGGATAACACCAGGTCAGGATGAAAAAAGGTGATGAATGGAAGACTGCTTTCAAGACAAAGCAAGGGCTCTACGAGTGGACAGTCATGCCATTCGGCTTGACTAATGCCCCAAGCACCTTCATGCGCCTTATGAACCAAGTTCTTAGGGCGTACATCAGTAAGTTTGTGGTAGTTTACTTTGATGATATACTAGTTTATAGTAAGTGCCTACGGGAACACCTCACACATCTTGAGATGGTACTTAAAACCCTTCGACAAGAAGAGCTTTATGCCAATCTCAAGAAGTGCACCTTTTGTACTGATAAGCTTGTCTTTTTAGGTTTTGTTGTAAGTTCACAGGGCCTACAGGTTGATGAAGAGAAGATTCGAGCCATACAAGAATGGCCAACACCAGGAAACATCAGCCAAGTGAGGAGCTTCCACGGACTGGCCAGCTTCTATAGGAGATTCGTGCCCAACTTCAGCAGTATTGCCTCACCACTGACGGCAGTAGTGAAGAAGAACGTGGGATTCAGCTGGGGAGAAGCTCAGGAGAAGGCATTCCAGGCCTTGAAGGACAGCCTTACACACGCACCAGTGCTAGTCCTTCCCGACTTCAACAAGACGTTTGAAGTGGAGTGTGATGCCTCTGGAATAGGCATAGGAGCAGTGCTAACCCAAGGAGGGAGACCAGTGGCATACTTCAGTGAGAAGCTAGGTGGTGCCTCACTGAACTACCCCACTTATGACAAGGAGCTTTATGCCCTTGTCCGAGCATTGGAGACTTGGCAGCATTACTTGCTGTCCAAGGAGTTTGTGATCCACACTGATCATGAGACTCTCAAACACCTCAGAGGGCAAACCAATCTCAAGAGGAGACATGCCAGGTGGATGGAGTTCATAGAGACCTTCCCGTACATCATCAAGTACAAGAAGGGCAAAGACAATGTGGTAGCCGATGCACTATCAAGGAGGTTTGCCTTGATATCAACCATGGAGGCAAAGGTCCTAGGATTCGAGCACATCAAGGATCTATACAAGGATGATCCTGACCTTGCTGAGAGCTACAAGGAGTGTAGCACAGGGAGTCATGGCAAATTCTACATCCATGAGGGATTCTTGTTCCGAGAAAGAAGGCTGTGCATACCACAGGGATCACTAAGGGAGCTTATCATCCGAGAAGCTCATGGAGGAGGACTCATGGGCCACTTTGGTGTCGACAAGACTCTAGCAGTGGTCAAGGAGCACTTCTACTGGCCACACATCAAGAGGACAGTAGAAGCTCATTGTGCAAGATGCATCACTTGCAAGAAGGCAAAGTCCCGAGTGCAACCTCACGGGTTGTATCTCCCACTGCCCATACCTACACATCCATGGGTGGACATCTCAATGGACTTTGTTCTAGGTCTGCCCAAGATCAACCACAAAGATGCAATCTTTGTAGTGGTGGACAGATTCTCCAAGATGGCACACTTCATTCCATGTGCCAATGTCAATGATGCCACACAAACAGCTGAGCTGTTCTTCAGGGAGATAGTACGGCTTCATGGAGTGCCAAGGACCATCGTATCAGACAGGGACACCAAGTTCCTCAGCCATTTCTGGAGGACCCTTTGGAGAAAGCTAGGCACGAAGCTACTCTTCTCTACCACCTGCCATCCTCAAACCGATGGCCAAACTGAAGTTGTCAACAGGACACTATCAACTCTTCTCAGAACTACACTAGGGAAGAACCTAAAGACTTGGGTGGAGTGCCTGCCATTCATAGAGTTCGCTTACAACCGAGCCGTGCACTCAGCAACCAAGAAGACACCATTTGAAGTAGTATACGGCTTCAACCCTCTCACCCCATTGGAGCAAACACCACTACCACCAGCTGAGATGACCAACCTCAACGGAGCATCCAAGGCAGAGTTCATAAGGAGATTACACCAGAAGGTAGTAGAAAACTTGGAGAAGAGGACCGGACAGTACGTGACTCATGCCAACAAGGGAAGAAAGGAGGTGATCTTTCAACCAGGCGATTGGGTTGGCTACACCTACGGCAGGAGAGGTTCCCAAACCTAAGGAGTTCCAAACTAGCACCAAGAGGAGATGGACCATTCAGAGTGCTCGAGAGGATCAACAACAACGCCTACCGGATTGAGCTCCCAGGTGAGTTTAATGTGTCCAATACGCTCAATGTTACTGACTTAGCCCCTTTCCATGCAGATGAACTAGTTTTGAGGACAAAACCTACATAAGGTCGAGTTTCTCACCTAAACTTCTCCAATCAGCCCACGCGCATACATCCTTGAATCAAGGCTTGTATCACAAACCAATCTCAAGAGGAGACATGCCAGGTGGATGGAGTTCATAGAGACCTTCCCGTACGTCATTAAGTACAAGAAGGGCAAGGATAATGTGGTAGCTGATGCACTATCAAGGAGGTTTGCCTTGATATCCACCATGGAAGCAAAGGTCTTAGGATTCGAGCACATCAAGGACCTATATAAGGATGATCCTGACTTTGCTGAGAGCTACAAGGAGTGTGACACAGGGAGTCATGGCAAGTTCTACCTCCATGATGGGTTCTTATTCCGAGAAAGGAGGCTGTGCATACCACAAGGATCTCTACGGGAGCTTATCATCCGAGAAGCTTATGGAGGAGGTCTTATGGGCCACTTTGGTGTCGACAAGACACTAGCAGTGGTCAAGGAGCACTTCTACTGGCAACACATCAAGAGGTCAGTAAAAGCCCATTGTGCAAGGTGCATCACTTGCAAAAAGGCGAAGTTCCGAGTGCACCCTCACGGGTTGTATCTCCCTCTGCCCATACCTACACATCCATGGGTGTACATTTCAATGGACTTTGTTCTAGGTCTGCCCAAGATAAACCACAAAGATGCAATCTTTGTAGTGGTGGACAGATTCTCCAAGATGACACATTTCATTCAGTGTGCCAATGTTAATGATGTCACGCAAACAGCCAAGCTGTTCTTCAGGGATATAGTACGGCTTCATGGAGTGCCAAGGACCATCGTGTCAGACAGGGACACCAAGTTCCTCAGCCACTTCTGGAGGACCCTTTGCAGGAAGCTAGGCACGAAGTTGCTCTTCTCTACCACCTGCCATCCTCAAACCGATGGCCAAACTGAAGTAGTTAACCAGAAATTGTCGACTCTTCTCAGGACTACACTAGAGAAGAACCTCAAGACATGGGTGGAGTGCCTGCCATTCATATAGTTTGCATACAACCGAGCAGTGCACTCAGCAACCAAGAAGACCCCTTTTGAAGTAGTCTACGACTTTAACCCCCTTACACCTTTGGAGCAAACGCCACTGCCACCAGCAGAGATGACCAACCTCAACGGAGCATGATACAAGCCTTGATTCAAGGATGTATGCGCGTGGGCTGTTTGGAGAAGTTTAGGTGAGAAACGCGACCTTAGACTTCTTGGATAGGGGTTTTTGGGTTGGTATTCGA
>JAEVFF010000912.1:12695-58495 GCA_018901945.1 Pugionium dolabratum | reverse complement strand
GTGCACTCGGCTGGATCGGCTGTACCGGCTGGATTGTGCGAGGTACTGGCCGGAATGCCTTCAGGACCGACCAAGTTGATCCCAGAGTTGGCGGCATCACCAGAGGGACCGGCGGTGTTATCCACGTCGCCACCAAGTGTGCCGTAAGCTTGGGCCTCTCTGTCGGCAATGCTGGTTGCTCTAGTCCTTGTGGTCGAGGGTCCGGCAGGCGTGCCAGATGGTCCGGTTGTCTCGGGCAAGCTTCCTGGTCGGCCAGTCTGGTCTCCTGGCTGGATGTATGACCTGATGTCCTCATCAGAGCATCCAAGGCGGAGTTCATAAAGAGGATACACCAGAAGGTAGCAGAAAACTTGGAGAAGAGGACCGGGCAGTACGTGACTCATGCCAACAAGGGGAGAAAGGATATGATTTTTCAATCAGGCGATTGGGTGTGGCTACACCTACGGCAAGAGAGGTTCCCCAACCTAAGGAGTTCCAAGCTGGCCCCAAGAGGAGATGGACCATTCAGAATGCTGGAGAGTATCAACAACAACGCCTAATGTATCGAGCTTCCAGGTGAGTTTAATGAGTCTTACACATTCAACGTAACTGATTTAGCTCCTTTCCATGTAGATGAACCAGTTTTGAGGTCAAAACCTACTGAAGGGAGAGGGGATGATGGGGGCATCAGATCGTATGGCCGGCCAAGAGACCATATTGGCCGACCAGAGAGCTTGCCCGAGACAGCCGGGCCGTTTGGCGCACCTGCCGGCCCAAGCGGTACCCTCGGCCCTACGACCAACCGGGCTGGACCGATCAACCTTTCCGGCGGAGAGGCCAAAACCTCCGGCCCAACTGGCAGCGACGTGGATGACACCGCCGGCCCAACTGGCGGCGATGTGGATGACACCGCCAGCCCAATTGGTGACGTCGCCGGCTGCGGGATTAACCTGGCCGGCTCCGATGACAGTACGGCCAGTACCTCGCACAGTCCAGGTGGTAAAGCCGATCCAGCCGATTGCACCACCATTTCAACATCTACACAAAGAGACTAGGATCAGATAAGCTACCAGCTTCAAGACATGCATCTAGATGAAGTTTCTACACCAGTGGTGCTACCAGGAGCAATGACAAGGAGCAGATCTAGGGCGCTCTTCCACAAGTTCAGTTTGTGAGTCGACAAGCTCCTAGAGCATGATCGACAAAGAGCATTGGGCCAAGAGTGCAAGGAAGAGTCCAAAGGCTTCTCAACAATACAAAGGACTTCAGAGACTTGGGTTTTAGTGGCAAGAGAGGTCAGGGCCCAAGGATTCATAACCCTACTCCAAGTCGAAGACTAGGAGCTAGGCGCGTGCATGCCATAAGGTCGGCCACCTTCCATTTCTTGGCCGATAGGTAAGAATGGTAAGTTTTCAAATTATATACTTGCCTTTTTCTGTTTTGCAGGGGTAGGATTTAGAATGTTTACATTTTGAGTCAAAGACAATTTAGGTAAAAGTTCTTTTCGGTTATTCCCTTTTGTAATTTTTCCTTCTGTGCACTTTTGTAAGCTTTCCATTTTTCTTTATTGAGTTGACCCTAGAAGGTCAATCTGCCGAGCATATTAATAAGGCTCCTTCAGCATTGTAGTTCGACAATCTTTTTCTGATATTAATAAAGATTGATTTTTCTTTTTACAAGTTTTTCTCTCAAGAGACTTGTGCGCTTAGAACCTAGTTGAGACCAGCCCTCCTAGCTTCTAAGTTTGTGATTTATCACGAGGTTCATCACCCCTCGTATGGTTCACTTCACCCTTTCATCCCTTACCAAACAGAAAGCCCCCATCGAGAAGCCTAGGGTCGAGTTTCTCACCTAATCTTCTCCAAACAGCCCACGCACGTACACCCTTGATTCGAGGCTTGTATCAGGAACTTAGAGCTATCTTTTATGCTTATTAACCGATTCCCATGCACCTTTTCTTATGCACACCCCCCACATGCTCCCTTTTTGGGTTTTTCTCATTTTCTTTGTTTTTGTTTTTCTTTTCATCTCATACTCTAACACCCTATCAAGCCTACCCAAGTCCTAACCTATGCTGAGGTTATTGTGTGAAGCTAGCATCTACATGAAAGTCCTAGCCTTGTCATTCTCAAAACTCAACATGTTTTTCAGAGTAAGCATTATAGTAAAAATGCCTTACACAAGGTTCACACAAGAGTAATGTTGGCTTCAAAGAAAAGATTGGGTTGGGGAGTGGCGTAACCATTCACAAAGAGTGGGATTCGGCTATTTAGGTTAACAGAGGGTGGTATAAAGGTGAAAGAAAACACGAATGTGTATATGACTATCCATGAACAAGTCTTAGGACAGATGCACGTAAGATCATTTCAATTCTAGTTAAAGTTCTAATTTATGGAGTTATGATAAAATCAGACACAAAATACAAGATTCCCAAGTTTCGAAATGGTGAAAGCATCCTAGTACTCCTAGAAAGGGTTCCAATCTTAGTTCTAAGTGCAATCTTAGTTCTAAGTGCAACTTAGTCTAGTAAGTCCAACCATGATCCATATGCAAATGCAATGAAATCCTAACACATAGAATGTAAATGCCAGTGAATTTTCTTTGTTTTTCGAGTTTTTTCATTTTTTGGGTTTTTCTAATGCATAAATATATGTAAAATGAAAAATGATGCAAATGTGATAGTCAGTGTCCCCTCCCCCAGAATTTTCTCTCACCGTCTCTGTGATAAAATAAATACAAAAGAGAGATGAAAATAAAGAAAACAAAAATGATAAAAACAGAGGCAAGTTTGAGTGATTGGTACCTCTTTATTGGCGGGAAGGAGTTGAGAGAGATGATGTGCTTGTTCTTGGGTACACTATCATGTAGGTTGAGTGGCCAGGGAGATTGATGAGGGCATCAGATCGCCAGGCCGGCCAGAAGACCAGAATGGCCGACCTCAATGCTTGCCCGAGACAGCCGGGCCATTTGGTGCATCTACCGGCCCAAGCGGTACCGCTGGCCCTATTATCAGCCAGGTCGGGCCGGCCAACTTTTCCGGCGAAGAGGCCCAAACCTCCGGCCCAACTGGCGGGCGACATGAACAACACCACCAGCCCAACTGGTGACGCCGCCAGCTCACAAAATGATTTGGCCGGCTCCGATGACAACTCGGCCAGCTCCTCGCACAATCCAGCCGGTTCACGCGATTGCACCACCATTTCCACATCTACACAAGGAGACTAGTATCAACTAAGCTACCAGCTTCAACACATGAACCTGGATGAAGTCTCTACATCAATGATGCCACCAGGAGCCATGAGCAGGAGCAGAAGAAGGGCACTCTTCCACAAGTTCAGTTTGTGTGTAGACAAGCTCCTATAAGATCATCGACAAAGAGCCAGGAGTACAAGGAAGAGTCCAAAGGCTTCTCAACATTGCAAAAGACTCCAGAGACTTGGGCTTTCCTAGCAAAAGAGGTCTGGGCCCAACAATTCATAACCCTACTCCAAGTCGAAGATTAGGAGCTAGGCGCGTGCATGCCACAAAGCCGGCCACCTTCCATTTCTTGGCTGAAAGGTATGAATGGTAAGTTTTCCATTATATACTTGCATTTTCTGTTTTGCAGGGTAGGAATTAGTAGTTTTACATTTTTGAGTCAATAACAATTTAGATAGTTGTCCTTTTTTGGTTTTTATAATTTTCCTTGTGCATTATTGTAACTTTTCCATTTTTAATTTGAATCTACCCTAGAAGGTCAAGGCTGCTGAGCATATTAATAAGGCTCCTTCAACATTGTAGTTCGATAACTTTTTGATATTAATAAAGATAGAACTTTCTTCCTACGAGTTTTCTCCTAAAACTATTTCGCTTAGAACCCTAGTTGAGACCAGCCCTCCTAGCTTCTAAGTTATGATTTATCACGAGGTTCATCAGCCCTCGTATGGTTCACTTCACCTCTCCATCCAATACCCACCAGAAAACTCCCATCCAGAAGCCTAAGGCCGAGTTTCTCGCCTAATCTTCTCCAATCCGTCCACTCGTGTTACGGCCTTGATTCAAGGCTTGTATCATTTTGGTATTAGATCTTAAGCTCTTAAAACAAGGTTTTTTCTATCCTTTACTTTAGTCTTAATTCCAATTCGTGCATTAGTTTAAGTTTCATTCAAAAAAATTAAAAAAATAACATCTAGAATTCAAACCAAGTGCATCTAGCTCCTAAGTGCATCACTAGGGTCTAGAATCATTTTTTGCATTAAAACTTTGGTTTTTCCTTTTTTTTTAAGCATAAATTTCATTTTTAATTAAGTTAAATCAAAAGCAAAAAAAACTACCAAGGAAATCGACCAAAAAAAGATATAGGAGATTTGCGCATTAATTGATAGAAGTTTTCTTTTTTTCTACTCTTTCCTTTTTTCAAAATTTCCTTCCTATTGCATCTATTCTATTATAAAAGAAACTCTCCTAATAAATTCTTATCAGCAAATTAACTTGTTTTCTTCTTTTAGCACACGATGTCTGAAGGAAACCAAGATGCAACCGAGGCCATGATGGCCATGTTCACCACCCTCCAAACGTAACTCGCATCAATCGGCGAGAGGCTTGAGCGTGTGGAAAGGCCGGTGAGATTCCAGGTCATAAGGCACGTGAGGGCTGACCAAGACCCTGCTGAAGGTCCTGATCACCCTAGGACACGGCCAGAACAGGAGGAGCCCCAGCCGGATGGAGATGAGGACGCACAGCCTCACGGCTATCACCGTAGGCCGAGAGGGCCTCCACGGCAACCAGAAGCAGCGGGCAATGGCTACGAGCCCTATGATCATCACCAGAGACCAAGGATGCCCCCTAGACATCATGAGGATGGAGATGACTACTCCTACAATTGGGTAAACATTCATGATGTCAAGCTAACACCTCCTAGTTTTGCAGGAAAAGTAGACCCCGAGGCCTATCTAGATTGGGAGAGGAGGATGGATCACATATTCGACCATTACAACCAGCAAGGCCCTAGGAGAGTCTCCATGGCAGTAGCACAACTCATGGATAATGCCCTCATCTAGTGGGATCATGAGGTTTCTGACCGTAGGAGAAGGAGATTGAGGACCGTAGACTCTTGGGTCGACATGAAGGACCTCATGAGGCAAAGGTTTGTCCCACCTTATTTACATAGTGATTTGCAACAACGTTTTCGTACTCTTAAACAGGGAACAAGATCAGTAGAGGAATACTACGAGGAGCTTGAAAGGCTAACGAACAGGCTGGAGCTCAATGAGGATGAGGAGGCATTGATGGCTCAATTCTTGGATGGATTGCAAGAGAGGATCAGCCAAAAATTGGAGAGACAAATCTACAACGATTTCAAGGACTTGTTCCACCTCTTTGTCCAGGTTGAGCAGCACATCAGGCGTAAGAGCCAAGACCTATGCAGCAAGCCTAAGACGCCTTCGGCACCAAGCATTGGCACCAAGCCCATAGACAAGGGCAAGAGTGTAGAAATCAAATCACGGTTCAAGAGCAAGCCTCCTGAGCAAACCCTTGACCAGAGAGAGCCTAGTAAGTCTTCTAACCCTCAGAGATAATGCAACATCACTTGTTTTAAATGTAGGGGTCGCGGTCACATCTCAAGGGAGTGGCCAAACAACCGAGTCATGCTGATCACGGAAGCTGGAGAGTATGAGTCTCAAGATGAAGAGGACTTTGAACCAGAAAGAGAATATGGTGACATTGAGTACCCTGATGTGGGGGAAGTGCTGGTCACTAGACGTATCCTCAGTGTAATGGTAGACCCCTCCGAGACCATTCAAAGGGAGAACATATTCCACAACCGGTGCACCATCAAGGGCAAGGTATGTAATCTCATCATAGATGGTGGTTCTTGCACTAATGTGGCTAGTGCGTATATGGTTGATAAGCTAGGTTTAGAGAAGACAAAGCACTCCTGCCATATAGACTGAGATGGCTAGATGACAAGGTGGAGCTCAAGATCCATGAGCAAATAACCGTGCCATTTAGTATGGGCAGATACCAGGACCAGATAGTATGTGATGTAGTACATATGCAAGCTGTCCATCTTCTGCTAGGAAGGCCATGGCAGTTTTACAAGGAGACAAGGCATGATGCCCAAACCAATCTCTACACATTTATGCACGATAAGAGAAAGGTCAAAACCTACTGAAGGGGGAGGGAATGATGAGGGCATCAGATCGTCTGGCTGGCCAAAAGACCAGAATAGCCGACCTCAATGCTTGCCCGAGACAGCCGGGACATTTCGCGCGTCTGCCGGCCCAAGTGGTACCGCCGGCCCTATGATCAGCCGGGCCGGGCCGGCCAAAATTTTCTGGCGAAGAGGCCCAAACCTCCGGCCCAACTGGTGGCGATGTGAACAATACCGCCGGCCCAACTGGTGACGCTGCCGGCTCACAAAATGATCTAGCCAGCTCCGATGACAACTCGGCAAGCTTCTCGCACAATCCAGTCGGTTCATGCGATTGCACCACCATTTCCACATCTATACAAGTAGACTCGGATAAACTAAGCTACCAGCTTCAAGACATGAACCTGGATAAAGTCTCTACACCAGTGGTGCCACCAGGAGCCATGACCAGGAGCAGAAGAAGGGCATTCTTCCACAAGTTCACTTTGTGGGTAGACAAGCTCCTAGAAGATCATCGACAAGGAGCACTGGGCCAGGAGTACAAGGAAGAGTCCAAAGGCTTCTCAGCATTGCAAAGGACTCCAGAGACTTGGGCTTTCGTGGCAAAAGAGGTTAGAGCCCAACAATTCATAACCCTACTCCAAGTCGAAGGCTAGGAGATAGGTGCGTGCATGTCACAAGGTCGGCTAGCTTCCATTTCTTGGCCGAAANTGGTGTAGAAGTGGAAATGCGCGTGTACTCGGCTGGATCGGCTGTACCGGCTGGATTGTGCGAGGTACTGGCCGGAATGCCTTCAGGACCGGCCAAGTTGATCCCGGAGTCAGTGGCATCACCAAGGGGACCGGCGGTGTCATCCACGTCACCACCAAGTGTGCCGGAAGCTTGGGCCTCTCCACCGGCAATGCTGACCAGTCTGGTCCTATTGGTCGAGGGTCCGGCGGTACTGCTTGGTCCAGCAGACATGCCAAATGGCCCGGCTGTCTCGGGCAAGCTTCCTGGTCGGCCAGTCTGGTCTCCTGGCTGGATGTACGACCTGATGTCCTCATCACTTACCCAATTGACCAGCCTACCGGATGAGTCTAGAAGAGTCCAAAGAGCTTGAGAAGCAACTCAAAGAGCTCTTGGAGAAAGGCTATGTTTGAGAGAGCCTCAGTCCATGTTACGTACCAGTGCTGCTAGTCCCCAAGAATGATGGGACTTGGCGAATGTGTGTGGACTGCCGAGCAATCAACAACATCACAGTGAAGTACCGGCATCCTATACCACGACTGGATGACATGCTGGATGAACTGAGTGGAGCCACGGTCTTCTCCGAGATAGACCTCAAGAGTGGATACCACCAGGTCAGAATGAAAGAGGGTGATGAGTGGTAGACTGCTTTCAAGACAAAGCAAGGGCTCCACGAGTGAACGGTCATGCCGTTTGGCTTGACTAATGCCCCAAGCACTTTCATGCGCCTTATGAACCAAGTTCTTAGGGCGTACATCAGTAAGTTCGTAGTGGTTTATTTTGATGATATACTAGTTTATAGTAAGTGCCTACGGGAACACCTTACACATCTTGAGATGGTACTTAAAACCATTCGACAAGAAGAGCTTTAAGCCAATCTCAAGAAGTGCACCTTTTGTACTGACAAGCTTGTTTTTTAGGCTTCGTTGTAAGTTCACAGGACTTACAGGTTGATGAAGAAAAGATTCGAGCCATACAAAAGTGGCCAACACCGAGCAACATCAGCCAAATGAGGAGCTTCCACGGTCTGGCCAGCTTCTACAGAAGATTCGTGCCCAACTTCAGTAGTATTGCCTCACCATTGATGGCAGTAGTGAAGAAGAATATGCGATTCAGCTGGGGAGAAGCTCAAGAGAAGGCATTCCGGGCCTTGAAAGACAGCCTCACGCATGCACCAGTGCTAGTCCTGTTCGACTTCAACAAGACGTTTGAAGTGGAGTGTGATGCCTCTGGAATAGGCATAGGAGCAGTGCTAACCCAAGGAGGAAGGCCAGTGGCATACTTCAGTGAGAAATTAGGTGGGGCCTCACTGAATTACCCCACCTACGACAAGGAGCTTTATGCCCTAGTCCGAGCCTTGGAGACTTGGCAACATTACTTGTTGTCCAAGGAGTTTGTGATCCACACTGATCACGAGACTCTCAAACACCTCAGACGGCAAACCAATCTCAAGAGGAGACATGCTAGGTGGATGGAGTTTATAGAAACCTTCCCTTACGTCATCAAATACAAGAAGGGCAAGGATAATGTGGTAGCCGATGCACTATCAAGGAGGTTTGCCTTGATATCTACGATGGAAGCAAAGGTCTTAGGATTCGAGCACATCAAGGACCTATATAAGGATGATCCTGACTTTGCTGAGAGCTACAAGGAGTGTGGCACAGGGAGTCATGGCAAGTTCTACATCCACGATGGGTTCTTGTTCCGAGAAAGAAGGTTGTGCATACCACAAGGATCTTTACGAGAGCTTATCACCCGAGAAGCTCATGGACGAGGTCTTATGGGCCACTTTGGTGTTGACAAAACACTAGCAGTGGTCAAGGAGCACTTTTAGTGGCCACACATCAAGAGGTCAGTAGAAGCCCATTGTGCAAGGTGCATCACTTGCAAGAAGGCGAAGTCCCGAGTGCACCCTCACGGGTTGTATCTCCCTCTGCCCATGCCTACTCACCCATGGGTGGACATTTCCATGGAATTCGTTATAGGTCTGCCCAAGATTAACCACAAAGATGCCATCTTCGTAGCGGTGGACCGATTCTCCAAGATGGGACATTTCATCCCATGTGCCAATGTTAATGTTGCCACGCAAACAACCGAGCTGTTCTTCAGGGAGTTACTAAGGCTTCATGGAGTGCCAAGGACCATAATGTCAGAAAGAGACACTAAATTTCTCAGCCTCTTCTGAAGGACCCTCTGGAGGAAGCTAGGAACGAAGCTGCTCTTCTCTACCACCTGTCATCCTCAAACCGATGGCCAAACTGAACTAGTCAACCGGGCATTGTCGACTCTTCTCAAGACCACACTAAGGAAGAACCTCAAGACATGGGTAGAGTATCTGCCATTCATAGAGTTTGCGTACAACCGAGTAGTGCATTCAGCCACAAAGAAAACCCCTTTTGATGTGGTATACGGCTTCAACCCTCAAACACCTTTGGAGCAAACACCACTGCCACCAGCAGAGATGACCAACATTAATGGAGCATCTAAGACAGATTTCATAAAAAAAAAGATACACCAGAAGGTAGCTGAGAACTTGGAGAAGAGGATCGGACAGTACATGACTTATGCCAACAAGGAGAGAAAAGAGATGATTTTTCAACCATGCGATTGGGTGTGGCTGCACCTACGGCAAGAAAGGTTCCCTAACATAAGGAGTTCCAAGCTGGCCCCAAGAGGAGATGCACCATTCAGAGTACTGGAGAGGATCAACAACAACGCCTACCGGATCGAGGTTCCAGGTGAGTTTAATGTGTCTAACACATTCAATGTGACTGATTTAGCTCCTTTCCTTGTAGATGAGCCAGTTTTGATGTCAAAACCTACTGAAGGGGGAGGGGATAATGAGGGCATCAGATCGTCTGGCCGGCCAGAAGACCAGAATGGCCGACCAGAACGCTTGCCCGAGACAGCCGGGCCATTTGGCGCGTCTGCCGGCCCACGCGATACCACCGGCCCTACGACCAGCCGGGCCAGGCCGATCAACATTTCCGGCGGAGAGACCCAAACCTCCGGCCCAACTGGCAGCAACGTAAATGACACCGTCGGCCCAACTGGTGATGCCGCCGGCTCAGGAATCAATCTGGCCAGCTCCGATGACAACTCGGACAGCTCCTCGCACAGTCCAGCCGATCCAGCCGATTGCACCACCATTTTCGCATCTACACAAGGGGACTCGGATCAGCTAAGATACCAGCTTCAAGGCATGAACCAGGATTAAGTCTTTACACCAGTTGTGCCACCAGGAGCCATGACAAGGAGAAGGACAAGGGCACTCTTCCACAAGTTCAGTTTGTGGGTAGACAAGCTCCTAGAAGATGATCGACAAGGAGCATTGGGCCAAGAGTACAAGGAAGAGTCCAAAGGCTTCTCAACATTGCAAAAGACTCCAGAGACTTGGGCTTTCGTGGCAAAAGAAGTCAGGGCCCAACAATTCATAACCCTACTCGAAGTCGAAGACTATGAGATAGGCACGTGCATGCCACAAGGTCGGCCACCTTCCATTTCTTGGCCGAAAGGTAAGAATGATAATTTTTCCTTTATATACTTGCCTTTTCTGTTTTGCAGGGTAGGAATTAGAAGTTCTACATTTTTGAGTCAAGAACAATTTAGGTAGTAGTCCTTTTTCGGTTATTTCCTTTTTGTAATTTTCCTTGTGCACTTTTGTAACTTTTCCATTTTTTTTTTGAGTCGACCCTATAAGGTCAAGGCTGCCGAGCATATTAATAAGGTTCCCTCAGCATTGTAGTTCGACAACCTTTTTGATATTAATAAAGATAGAACTTTTTTCTAAGAGTTTTTCTCCTAATGCTCTTGCGTTTAGAACCCTAGTTGAGACCAGCCCTCCTAACTTCTAAGTTGTGATTTATCACGAGGTTCATCACCCCTCGTGTGGTTCACTTCACCCCTCCATCCAATACCCAACAGAGAACCCCCATCCAGAAGCCTAAGACCGAGTTTCTCGTCTAATCTTCTCCAAGCAGCCCACACGTGTTATGGCCTTGATTCAAGGCTTGTATCATCTAGTTTTCAGAAGAAAATAAAGTGTTTTCAAACACTTTAGGAGGAAACAAAAGAGCTAAACCAATGGTTCAGCCCAAAGATGACCAGCAAGTTCCAAGCCTCAAGTTGTACCACACAAGCAACCATCAAAGCCATTTCCTAAACTACACGAAAAAAGAAAAACCAGGTAAATCCTCTGACCAGTTAAAAATAGATGAAATTATATGCTATCGATGTCAAAAAAGAGGACACTTTACTAAGACATGTCCAACTAGACAAGTAATAAAACCCTTCCTAGTAGAATCCGAAAATGTTAAGCCTAAAAGTGTTAAGGAAATAAAGGAGTTTGAATGTGAAAATTCCAGTACTAGCATAATGCACTTGTCTTTGTCAAAGATTATTGAAACAGGTCTAGGTACACAAAGATCCAACTAATACCAAGAAGAAACACCTCCTACACCAAACCGATGTTCACATTAAAGAGGAGACCATGGAGAATCCAAAACCTTGAACGCCAAGCAAAGAAACCAGCTGCCATGGTAAGGATTAATTGCTTCCTTGCTTATCAAGGAGAAACCACTAGATACACAATGACCACACCCAAACCATATCCGGACCATAAACCGAGGTAATGCCCTAAACCCTCACATAAATCAAGGTATTAACTTGTCTTCTCTATATGGAGGCCAAAATTTTTTGAGGGCTAAACCTTCTGAAAGGGTAGGGTATGATATTGATACAAGCCTTGATTCAAGGATGTATGCGTGTGGGCTGTTTGTAGAAGATTAGGTGAGAAACTCAACCTTAGGCTTCTGGATGGGGGTTTTCTGGATGGTATTCGATGGGGGGGTGAAGTGAATCACACGAGGGGTGATGAACCTTGTGATAAATCACAAACTTAGAGCTAGGAGGGCTGGTCTCAACAAGGTTCTAAGCGCACAGGATTCTTTTGAAAGAAAGCTTGTAGGAAGAAAGTTCTACTTTATTAATATCAAAAAAAGGTTGTCGAACTACAATGCTGGAAGGAGCCTTATTAATATGCTCGACAGCTTGACCTTCTAGGGTCGACTCAAATAAAGAAAAGGAAAGTTTACAAAAGTGCACAAAAGGAAAAGATACAAAAGTGCATAACCGAAAAAGGACCTATTCCTAAAATGTTCTTGACTCAAAAATGTAAAGCAACTAGATCCTACCCTGCAAAACAGAAAGAGGCATATATTCGAATGTAAACTTACCTTAACTCACCTCACGGCAAGAAATGGAAGGTGGCCGTCCTTGTGGCATGCACGCGCCTTGCTCCTAGTCTTCGACTTGGAGTAGGGTTAAATATCTTTGGCCCTGACCTCTCTTGCCACTAAAGCCCAAGTCTCTGATGTTCCTTGTGTTGTTGAGAAGCCTTTGGACTCTAATTTGCTCTTCTGGCCCATTGTCCTTAGCTGCTCTTCCTCTAGAAGCTTGTCGACCCATAAGCTGAATTTGTGGAAGAGTGCTCTTGATCTGCTTCTTGTCATTGCTCCTGGAGGTACCACTGGTTTAGATACTTCCTCTAAGTGCATGTCCTGGAGCTGGTAGCTCATTTGGTCCGAGTCCTCTTGTGTAGAAGTGGAAGTGTGCGTGTACTCGGCTGGATCGGCTGTACCAGCTGGATTGTGCGCGGTACTGGCCGGAATGACTTCAGGACCGGCCAAGTTGATCCCGGAGTCGGCGGTGTCATCAGGGGGACCGGCGGTGTCATTCACTTCCCCACCAAGTGTGCCGGAAGCTTGGGCCTCTCCGCCGGCGATGTTGACCGGTCTGGTCCTATAGGTCGAGGGTCCGGCGGTACTGTCTGGTCCGGCAGGCGCGCCAGATGGTCCTGCTGTCTCGGGCAAGCTTCCTGGTCGGCCAGTCTGGTCTCCTGGCTGGATGTACGACCTGATGTCCTCATTACCTCGGGTCCACTTTTCCTGCAAAACTTGGAAGAGTTAGCTAACATCATGGTCAGGTGGCCGGCTGTGCACATATTCTTCTCCATCTTCTTGATGATTCGGAGTTATTCGTGGCTTTGGGTTGTGGCCGTATGGCTGGTAGCCATCATCTTCTTCTTCAGGTTGCCGTGGGGGTCCTCTCGGCCTAGGGTTGTGCCCGTGAGGCCGGTAGCCATCTTCCTCATCCAGATGGGGTCCTTCCTGTTATGGCCGTGGCCTAGGGAAGTTGAATGCCTCGGCTTGCCTCAGACTCGTACTCTCCAACCTACGTGATCAACATAACTCGTTGATTTGGTCACTCCCTCGAAATGTTGCCACGCCCCCTACACTTAAAACATGTTATATCACGTGATCTTTGAGTGTGGAAGGACTTACTTGGCTTGGCTCGTTGGACACGAGTTGGTTCAGGGGCCTTGCTCTTGAATCTTGACTCCATCTCAAGTCCTTTGCCCTTGTCCATGGGCTTGCTACTGCCATTGCTTGATGTCCAGGGTGTCTTGGGCCTGTTGCGTAGGTCATGGCCCTTGCGTTTGATATGCTGCTCATCCTAAAAAGAGAGGTGGAAGAGTTCCTTGAAGTCGTTGTAGATTTGCCTCTCCACCTCCGCTGATCAGCTCTTGCATGCCATCCAAGAACTGAGCCATCAATGCCTGCTCATCGTTGTTAAGCTCTAGCCGGTTCCTTAACCTCTCGAACTCATCGTAGTACTCTTCTACTGACCTTGTGCCCTGCTTAATAGTTCAAAAACCTCGTTGTAAATCTCTTTGAAAATAAGGAGGAACAAACCTTTCCCTCGTGAGGTCTTTCATGTCGACCCATGAGTCTACATGCATTAGTCTCTTCTTTCTTCGGTCAGAGACCTCTTGATCCCAATATGAGAGCATTTTCTGTGAGCTGAGCTATGCCCATGGAGATCCTTCTTGGCCCTAGCTGGTTGTAATGATCAAATATATGATCATTTCTCTGCTCCCAATCGTATAGGCCTCAGGGTCCACTTTTCCTGCAAAACTTGGAAGAGTTAGCTAACATCATGGTGAGGTGGCCGGCTGTGCACATATTCTTCTCCATCTACTTGATGATTCGGAGTTATTCGTGGCTTTGGGTTGTGGCCATATGGCTGGTAGCCATCATCTTCTTCTTCAGGTTTCCGTGGGGGTCCTCTCGGCCTAGGGTTGTGACCGTGAGGCCGGTAGCCATCTTCCTCATCCAGATGGGGTCCTTCCTGTTATGGCCGTGGCCTAGGGAAGTTGAATGCCTCGGCTTGCCTCAGACTCGTACTCTCCAACCTACGTGATCAACATAACTTGTTGATTTGGTCACTCCCTCGAAATTTGGCCACGCCCCCTACACTTAAAACATGTTATATCACGTGATCTTTGAGGGTGGAGGGACTTACTTGGCTTGGCTCGTTGGACACGAGTTGGTTCAGGGGCCTTGCTCTTGAATCTTGACTCCATCTCAAGTCGTTTGCCCTTGTCCATGGGCTTGCTACTGCTATTGCTTGATGTCCAGGGTGTCTTGGGCCTGTTGCGTAGGTCATGGCCCTTGCGTTTGATATGCTGCTCATCCTAGAAAGAGAGGTGGAAGAGTTCCTTGAAGTCGTTGTAGATTTGCCTCTCCACCTCCGCTGATCCTCTCTTGCATGCCATCTAAGAACTGAACCATCAATGCCTGCTCATCGTTGTTAAGCTCTAGCCGGTTCCTTAACCTCTCGAACTCAGCGTAGTACTCCTCTACTGACCTTGTACCCTGCTTAATAGTTCAAAAACCTCGTTGTAAATCTCTTTGAAAATAAGGAGGAACACACCTTTCCCTCGTGAGGTCTTTCATGTCGACCCATGAGTCTACATGCATTAGTCTCTTCTTTCTTCGGTCAGAGACCTCTTGATCCCAATATGAGAGCATTTTCTGTGAGCTGAGCTATGCCCATGGAGATCCTTCTTGGCCCTAGCTGGTTGTAATGATCAAATACATGATCATTTCTCTGCTCCCAATCTTATAGGCCTCGGGGTCCACTTTTCCTGCAAAACTTGGAGGAGTTAGCTAACATCATGGTGAGGTGGCCGGCTGTGCACATATTCTTCTCCATCTTCTTGATGATTCGGAGTTATTCGTGGCTTTGGGTTGTGGCCGTATGGCTGGTAGCCATCATCTTCTTCTTCAGGTTGCCGTGGGGGTCCTCTCGGCCTAGGGTTGTGGCCGTGAGGCCGGTAGCCATCTTCCTCATCCAGATGGGGTCCTTCCTGTTATGGCCGTGGCCTAGGGAAGTGAATGCCTCGGCTTGCCTCAGACTTGTACTCTCCAACCTACGTGATCAACATAACTCGTTAATTTGGTCACTCCCTCGAAATGTGGCTACGCCCCCTACACTTAAAACATGTTATATCATGTGATCTTTGAGGGTGGAAGGACTTACTTGGTGATGTAAGATTGAATATTAATCTCACAAGCGGTACGGCCGTGACTCGCAAGACCGAGAATCTCTCTTGGCTTAAGCGGGCAAGGGAACGAAAAGGAGGGCGTTTTGATCGAATCACACGATCAAAGGTGAACCAAGGGAGTTTGAATCTCTCAAACTAACCTGGCCATGGCTTCAATAGAAAGGAAGTGAATCACACACTTAGTTTCTAAAGAATAAGAACAAGTTCAAAGACAAGGCTTTGAAGAAAATACTTTGTATTCAAATTTTATTTCAATGGTGGTCTATCTTTACAATGAGGTCGTGCTGAGCTTATATAGTGCTCTTAGCAATGGTCCTAAACCTAAAAAGGAGAAAAGGAAATCATACATTTAAAATATATGGCTGTTGGCCATTAATGTCTAGTTTGGCCAACAAGGAAAGTGTATATGCTTGTATCTTGAGAGCTTTGGGGCGAAATTAATGTGTCTAGGTACATCCTGGATGCTTTGGAAAGTCTTCAATACGTGCCCAAGTTGCAAGGAATAGAGATATTGCAATCTGAACACATTAAGTGCACTTTGGTCCATATATGGCAAGTCTTGGAGGAAAGGGATTCGCCTGATCCTCTGGTGGCTGGTGCATGGTAGGTTTATTTTGGGCTTCCTTAGGGCCTTAATAATATCTCCTGGACGCCATGTTTTGGTTTGCAAGTGATTAAACCAGTTGGCCATCTCACTTGCCATAAACGGCTCCAATCGGTTCATTTGAAGGCACGGATGGACCTGCCTGGTCCAAGGCGTGTTTGAGCTTCTAGAAGTGCTTAAGGGAGCTCCTAGAAGTACCAAAAAGTCTCCTGGTTGCCAAAGAAACGTTTGGACACTTTCATATAAGGAAAGTTCCAGATATGGCAAGTTTCGAAAACTCCAATTTGATGTATGGTGCATGACTTGATCTGGCCTTTTTTGGGGTGAGCTCTATATCGCCGCGTGTCCTCTGTGAGTCAGGATTATAGGCCAGGTTTGGTCTTTGCTGGCCGCTTCTTGGTTAAGCTTGGATTCATGAAGATACACCCATGTATCCTTTTGCGCGTATTTGGCAGCCTTTGTGTTCCTTGGGCCGGCCGGGCCGGGAAGTTGGCCAGGGGTTGTGCCGATGACCTCATCATACCCTCCCCCTTCGAAATGTTTTGCCCTCAAAACAGTTTTGCCTGCACATAGAGAAGGCAAGTTAATACCTTGATTTACTTGTGGGTTTAGGGTATTACCTCGGTTTGTGGCCCTTATATGGTTCGGATGTGGCCATGGTTCATCTGGCGGTTGCTCCCTGATAAGAAAGGAATAAAGTACTCCTTTCCAGAGCAGCTGGTGGCTGTGCTTTGCCTCAATGGTGTTGGGTTCTCCACGGTCTCCTCTTGATTCCGAACATTGGTTTAATGTAGGAGGTGGGTCATCTTGATCTTTGATGAATCCTTGCTTTATTAGACCTGTTTCAGCAACCTTTGGCAAAGACAAGTGCATTATGCTAATACTGGAAATTTCAATTTTAAGCTCCTTTATTGCCTTAACACTTTTAGGCTTAACATTTTTGCGTTCTACTTGTAAGCTTGTTATTGGTTGTCTAGTTGGACATGTCTTAGCAAAGTGTCCTCTTTCTTGACATCTATAGCATATAATTTCATCTGTTTTAATATTGTTTGAGGACTTACCAGGCGTTTCCTTGACGTTTATTCCAAGCAATGGCTTTGATGGTTTCATGTGTGCTATGGCTTGAGGCTTTTGAACTTGCTGGTCAATTTTTGGTTTGACTATCGGCTTAGCTACCTTTTTTCCTTCTAAGGTGTTTGAAATCACGTTGTTATTCTCAGAGCAGTAGGCAAGCTTGGGCTTATGAAAGGGCTGCATGTTTGGTGTAGACATCTCACTCCTTGATGTTGTTGGGTGCATAGGTTGTGTGGTGATGTTTCTGCGTGTTTGGTACTTCTTTACAAACTCCCTATACATTCGTGCCTTAAGGTCTCCCCAATCAAGGACTGGTTTGTTGTAGAAGGTCCGTGCATTTTCCTTCAACCACCAGTTGTAGGCATCTCCAACAAGCATATCAACGGCATATGAAAGTTTCTCTTCTTTGGGGATGTTGTTTGAGCGCAGCCATTGTTTCATGTTGGTTTCCCATCGGAGGTATTCATCTGGGTCCTTGTTATACCCTGAAAAGGTTAGAGATTTGGAATTGTAAATATATACCTTACTTGTCTGATTTCTTGATCTAGTTGGAGTGGTGTAGGTTGGCACTCGGCTTGACAAAACAAAATGGCAAGGTGTAATTTTCTTTGGCCATCTTCTGTCAGTGGAATAGTAGTCTGGTGGATCTGGTTTGAGTTCTTCAACTTCAGTTTCATTGTCAAAACGATATTCTGAATAGTCTTCATGCCATGTCCCATATCCATTAGAATCGTCTACGTCGGAAAAGTCTTGGTCATAGTCTAGTGGTTCTGGTTCAAGGTTTTCTCCATCTGATTCTTCCCTAAATTCAGTCTCCAAATAGTCTTGATTCCATGACTCTTCTGCATAGTCACACTCGCTAGTGCTTAGGCATTGATCATAGTCGTTGTCTAGACTACAATCAGTTTGTGGTATGCTCATGGTGTCTTCTTCTTCATCATAGTGCTCCATCATTAAATTTTGTACCTTGCACAAAATTAAAAAGAGATATCAGGCCCAAATCAACAAATAAGGAAACTACACTCTAGTGAATATATGATATTAACACATAAGTAGTAGTAAAAGGAAAATCGATACAAGTAAATATTTTGAGGTTTTTGTTTTTGTTTCTTTTGGAAACTAATTTTAAAGCAAACTAAAAGATAATATTTTTTTGGTTTTTGATATTTTAAATTAATTTAGGACGAAAAAACAATATTCAATGCATCTTTTTTTTAACTTTACTAGTAACTAAATTCGAAAATAACAAAATGAGTGATGCTTATATTTTTGGTTTTTTTTTCTTATGATGAATGAAATTAAGTAAACATGAAATACAATTTTTTGAGTTGGTTTTAAATTTATATGAGAGCAAACAAAAAACAACAAGAATCAACAAGAAACAATGCAAATGAAGAATAAGAACAAATATTTTTATTTGGTTTTTTTTATAAGATGTAAATAAAAAAATGCAAAACAAAAGCATAAAAAAACAAAGGATAAAGGTTGGATTAACACAACCTGAGATAGCAGCTTTTGGCTCTGATACCAAATGATGTAAGATTGAATATCAATCTCACAAGCGGTACGGCCGTGACTCGCAAGACCGAGAATCTCTCTTGGCTTAAGCGGGCAAGGGAACTAAAAGGAGGGGGTTTTGATCGAATCACACGATCAAAGGTGAACCAAGGGAGTTTGAATCTCTCAAACTAACCTGGCCGTGGCTTCAATAGAAAGGAAGTGAATCACACACTTTATTTCTAAAGAACAAGAACAAGACTCAAAGACAAGGCTTTGAAGAAAATACTTTGTATTCAAATTTAATTTCAATGGTGGTCTATCTTTACAATGAGGTCGCGCTGAGCTTATATAGTGCTCTTAGCAATGGTCCTAAACCTAAAAAGGAGAAAAGGAAATCATACATTTAAAATATATGGCTGTTGGCCATTAATGTCTAGTTTGGCCAACAAGGAAAGTGTATATGCTTGTATCTTGAGAGCTTTGGGGCGAATTAATGTGTCTAGGTACATCCTGGATGCTTTGGAAAGTCTTCAATACGTGCCCAAGTTGCAAGGAATAGAGATATTGCAATCTGAACACATTAAGTACACTTTGGTCCATATATGGCAAGTCTTGGAGGAAAGGGATTCGCCTGATCCTCTGGTGGCTGGTGCATGGTAGGTTTATTTTGGGCTTCCTTAGGGCCTTAATAATATCTCCTGGATGCCATGTTTTGGTTTGCAAGTGATTAAACCAGTTGGCCATCTCACTTGCCATAAACGGCTCCAATCGGTTCATTTGAAGGCACGGATGGACCCGCCTGGTCCAAGGCGTGTTTGAGCTTCTAGAAGTGCTTAAGGGAGCTCCTAGAAGTACCAAAAAGTCTCCTGGTTGCCAAAGAAACGTTTGGAGACTTTCATATAAGGAAAGTTCCAAATATGGTAAGTTTCGAAAACTCCAATTTGATGTATGGTGCATGACTTGATCTGGCCTTGTTTGGGGTGAGCTCCATGTCGCCGCGTGTCCTCTGTGAGTCAGGATTATAGGCCAGGTTTGTTCTTGGCTGGCCGCTTCTTGGTTAAGCTTGGATTCATGAAGATACACCCATGTATCCTTTTGCGCGTATTTGGCCGCCTTTGTGTTCCTTGGGCCGGCCGGGCCGGGAAGTTGGCCAGGGGTTGTGCCGATGACCTCATCACTTGACTTGGCTCGTTGGACACGAGTTGGTTCTGGGGCCTTGCTCTTGAATCTTGACTCCATCTCAAGTCCTTTGCCCTTGTCCATGGGCTTGCTACTGCCATTTCTTGATGTCCAGGGTGTCTTGGGCCTGTTGCGTAGGTCATGGCCCTTGCGTTTGATATGCTGCTCATCCTAGAAAGAGAGGTGGAAGAGTTCCTTGAAGTCGTTGTATTTTGCCTCTCCACCTCCGATGATCCTCTCTTGCATGCCATCCAAGAACTGAACCATCAATGCCTGCTCATCGTTGTTAAGCTCTAGCTGGTTCCTTAACCTCTCGAACTCATCGTAGTACTCCTATACTCACCTTGTGCCCTGCTTAATAGTTCAAAAACCTCGTTGTAAATCTCTTTGAAAATAAGGAGGAACAAACCTTTCCCTCGTGAGGTCTTTCATGTCGACCCATGAGTCTACATGCATTAGTCTCTTCTTTCTTCGGTCAGAGACCTCTTGATCCCAATATGAGAGCATTTTCTGTGAGCTGAGCTATGCCCATGGAGATCCTTCTTGGCCCTAGCTGGTTGTAATGATCAAATATATGATCATTTCTCTGCTCCCAATCTTATAGGCCTCAGGGTCCACTTTTCCTGCAAAACTTGGAAGAGTTAGCTAACATCATGGTGAGGTGGCCGGCTGTGCACATATTCTTCTCCATCTTCTTGATGATTCGGAGTTATTCGTGGCTTTGGGTTGTGGCCGTATGGCTGGTAGCCATCATCTTCTTCTTCAGGTTGCCGTGGGGGTCCTCTCGGCCTAGGGTTGTGCCCGTGAGGCCGGTAGCCATCTTCCTCATCCAGATGGGGTCCTTCCTGTTATGGCCGTGGCCTAGGGAAGTTGAATGCCTCGGCTTGCCTCAGACTCGTACTCTCCAACCTACATGATCAACATAACTCGTTGATTTGGTCACTCCCTCGAAATGTTGCCACGCCCCCTACACTTAAAACATGTTATATCACGTGATCTTTGAGGGTGGAAGGACTTACTTGGCTTGGCTTGTTGGACACGAGTTGGGTCAGGGGCCTTGCTCTTGAATCTTGACTCCATCTCAAGTCCTTTGCCCTTGTCCATGGGCTTGGTACTGCCATTGCTTGATGTCCAGGGTGTCTTGGGCCTGTTGTGTAGGTCATGGCCCTTGCGTTTGATATGCTGCTCATCCTAGAAAGAGAGGTTGAAGAGTTCCTTGAAGTCGTTGTAGATTTTCCTTTCCACCTCCGCTGATCCGCTCTTGCATGCCATCCAAGAACTGAACCATCAATGCCTGCTCATCGTTGTTAAGCTCTAGCCGGTTCCTTAACCTCTCGAACTCATCGTAGTACTCTTCTACTGACCTTGTGCCCTGCTTAATAGTTCAAAAACCTCGTTGTAAATCTCTTTGAAAATAAGGAGGAACAAACCTTTCCCTCGTGAGGTCTTTCATGTCGACCCATGAGTCTACATGCATTAGTCTCTTCTTTCTTCGGTCAGAGACCTCTTGATCCCAATATGAGAGCATTTTCTGTGAGCTGAGCTATGCCCATGGAGATCCTTCTTGGCCCTAGCTGGTTGTAATGATCAAATATATGATCATTTCTCTGCTCCCAATCTTATAGGCCTCAGGGTCCACTTTTCCTGCAAAACTTGGAAGAGTTAGCTAACATCATGGTTGTAAGAATATTGAGATTATAGAGGAGAAATGTGAAGAATTGAATCTAAAAACTCAAAGAGAAGTATGAGAAAATGAGAAATGACTTAGACTTATGGAGAAGAATCTCCTAAGAGTATGTTATACATTGAGTCTTTACAGCCCTTTTATAGAGGATTTACAATGTGAACACAAAAGAAAACGAATTCAAACTTGTGGATGAGTTTGAATAGAGGAGGAGCCTGTCAACAACCAATGAGAAGAGAGGAGACAGCATGGGCATGACTGTTTGGTGTGGTTGCCAAGACTGTGTGCAGCATGGGCATGACTGTTTGGTGTGGTTGCCAAGACTGTGTGCAGCATGGGCATGACTTTTTCACCTTGATTCTTCTCCCAAGGTAGCTATTTAACCATTTCAACCATGTGGTTAATAATAACCCATCCTTTTTCATTTCCCTTGTTATTCAAACTGAATTTTCGTGCTCACACTTGCCTTGTAGGTCAAGATAGGTCTTATTTGATTTTCCTATGTCAATACTCCCCCTCAAGCTAAAGACTTTGGAATCACCCTAAAGTCTTAAGCTTGGGAACCCAAGGCAACACCTCATTAAAAACCTTATTAAGGAAAACCACTTGGGACAAAACCTTAATAAGGGAAAAAGAGTGTGTTGCTCTTGGATTAGGAGACCTTTGATCATGGGTGTGATAAATCAACAAGCCCAAGTTTGCTAAAGATGTTCTTGCAAACTTTGAGACTTGCTGCCTTTGTGAAGATGTCAGCTAGTTGGTCTTCACTCCTTGTATAACATGGCAGAATGGTTCCATCTTGAACTTTCTCCCTAACCTTATGGCAGTCGATCTCTATGTGCTTGGTCCTCTCGTGAAACACTGAGTTTGAAGCTATGTGAATGGCTGCCTGATTATCACAATGGAAGGTAATTGGCCCTGGTTGTGCAATACCGAAATCTTTCAAGAGTGCTTTGAGCCAAGTTACTTCATTTGTCAGCTTCCTCATAGCCCTATATTCTGCTTCAGCACTAGAACATGATACCACCTTCTGCTTCTTAGTCTTCCAAGTGACTAAGTTCCCACCAACGAAGGTGCAATACCCAGTGGTTGATTTCCTATCCACCCTATCACCAGCCCAATCCGCATCACAATACCCGACAATCTCAGTGTTCCCATTCTTGCCCATCCATATACCTTGACCAGGAGATCCTTTGATGTATCTAAGGATCCTTTCTACCATGCTCCAATGATATACAGTAGGCTTTTGCATATGTTGACTTACTTGATTCACAGCAAAACACAAGTCTGGTCGTGTGAGGGTGAGGTAGATCAGCTTCCCAACTAGTCTCCTATACTGAGAAACATCCTTAAATAACTCATCAGCTTTCTCCCCCTTTCCGTTGACCTTGTAGCCATCTTCAAGAGGAGTTTTGGCCGGTTTAGCCCCAAGCTTTCCCGTGTCTGTCAACAGATCAAGAGCATACTTTCTTTGGGATAGAAAGAGCCCTTCTTGAGACCGACACACTTCAATACCCAAGAAGTACTTCAACTCTCCAAGATCCTTGATGTCAAATGATCTGTTTAAGAAGGCCTTTGTGGACTGAATTCCTTCCTTATCATCTCCTGTGATGATAAGGTCATCCACATAAACCAAGACCGCCACGATTCCTTTGGAGTTTTGACGAGTGAACAAAGTATGATCTGAATGGGATTTCCTAAACCCATTATCAGTAAGTGTGGAGCTTAATTTGTGATACCAGGCCCTTGGTGACTGCTTCAACCCATATATTGCCTTCCTAAGTCTTAGAACCTGTCCCTCTTTGCAAAAATCTTCAAGGCCTGGTGGTGGAGTCATATACACTTCCTCTTCAAGTTCTCCTTGTAGGAATGCGTTCTTGACATCCATTTGCCATAAGTCCCAAGTCAGATTCGTAGCTAGTGAAAGAACAACCCTTACAGTGTGTAGCTTAGCCACCGGTGCAAATGTATCAGTATAGTCCTCTCCATATGTCTGAGTGAAACCTCTTGCAACTAGACGTGCCTTGTACCTTTCTATGTCCCCATTGCTCTTATACTTGATGGTGAACACCCACTTGGAACTCACAGCCTTCTTGCCTTTGGGAAGTTCTTGTATATCCCATGTATGATTCCTTTCCATAGCTCCCTTCTCATCTCTTACTGCATCTAACCATTCTTTCTTGCTCTCAGCTTCTTCATAAGTCCTTGGAATCTGACTTTGTTCAATCTTTCCAAGGAATGCTTGATGACTAGATGGCAAGAGGTCAAGGGAACAAACAGCTTGTATGGGATGAGCCACGGCCTGGTTGTTGTAGAATACCCTAGTGTTCCTAAGTCTAGTACTCCTCCTTAAATGCTGAACAGGTGGTGCAGCCTCCTCTACAACCGTTTCCTCTTCCATTTGGTGAATAGGTTCCTCTATACCCACTTCCAAGTCGTCTTGTTCTTGATTTTGGGCCATAGCTTCTTCTTGGATTGGAGTTGGTTCTTGAGTTACCACCCCTTGTTCATTCTCTTGGGTATCTTGTGAACTACTTAAGGTTCTTGTTTCTTCGTGTCTTGAATCCTTTGGCAGATCATTTCCCAAATGATTCAAGAGAAACCTCAAACTCGTAGCCAAATCAGAAGGTGACCTTGAGAGATCCTTCAATCCTTCCCAATCTTTCTGATCATAATAGCTTTGTTCTTCTATGAACTTGACATCTCTAGACACATATGTCCTGTTGTTGCTCGGATCATAGCACTTATAACCCTTTTGTGTTGTCGAATATCCAAGGAACATACACTTGATGCTCTTTGCCTCCAACTTGTTTCTTAGATCACCTGGAACATACACAAAGCACACACACCCAAATACACGTAAATGATCAATGGAAGGTTTAGTTTTATTGAGTACCTCAAATGGGGATATATCTTGCAAGACTTTGGTTGGAATCCGATTGATGAGGTAGCAAGCAACCAAGACTGCATCTCCCCAAAAACTTTTAGGAACATTGGTATGAAACATCATGGATCTTGCTACTTCCATTAAGTGTCGGTTCTTCCTTTCAGCAACTCCATTTTGTTGTGGTGTGTGTGGACAGCTAGTTTGATGTAGTATTCCATGTTTGTTTAGATGAGCTTTGAATCTTTGACTTGTGTATTCCCCTCCATTATCTGATCTTAACACTTTGATCTTGGCATTGAATTGATTAGTAACATAATTATGAAAGTTTATAAATGCCTCATAAACCCTATCTTTAGATGGAAGTAATGTAACCCATGTATATTTCGATTTCTCATCTATAAAGGTCACAAAGTATTTATTCCTATCTCTAGACATGTAAGGTGAGGTCCAAACATCGGAATGTACTAAATCAAAGCAATGCTCATAAATTGTAGACGATTTAGGGAAAACAACACGACAATGTTTGCCAAGGATACAAGCCTCACAAACTGAGTGATCATAAGCGACATTAGGAATTATTAAGCTTAAAGCACGAGCATGAGGATGTCCTAATCTAGCATGCCATAAGACATCTTTATTAGCAAAAACACAGGATTTGAAAGCTAAGGAATCCAAATTGCTTGGAGGGTCTTCAAGAACATAGAGCTCATCTTGAGTTACACCACCTCCAAGTATCTTACCACTCTTAATATCCTGAAAGTAAACATTGTTAGGCCCAAATGTAACATTGCAATTGAGGTCTTTAGTAGCCTTTTTGACAGAAACTAGATTAGACTTAAATTTAGGTACAAAGAATGCATTAGTTTCTTTGTCAAATAGTCTTAATTTTCCGGTTCCTTCAATTGGAATACCCTTACCATCAGCTATAGTTACTTGTCCTAGACATGGTTCAATGTTCTTTAACAACCTAGCATTGCTAATCATATGGTGAGAAGCACCTGAATCCACTACCAACTTATGATCTGGTTTATCAAGCGATTTATGGGAGTAGAGTGTGATACCGGAGAGTTTTGAGGCATAGGCCTTGATGAGATCCTCCAAGTCACTCTTCTTAACATACTCCATGGATACATTCATAGCTAGCTCCCCTCCTTGGTTGGATGAACTTGCCGGTTCAGTCGCAACCATTTGAGAGATGTTAGCCTTTGAATCCTTGAACCGGTTTGGCTTGAGATGAGGATGAAGTATCCAGCACTTGTCCTTGATGTGGCCATTCCTCTTACAATGCTCACACATCACACTCTTCCTATCCTCTTGCTTAAACACGCTTTTGTTGGCCATGACTAGTTCTCCTTTACCACCAAACAAACCAATGTTGCCTTGCTCCCTTTGAATCCGTGAGCACACCTCTTCGAAATCAGGGAGTTTTGGCTCTCTCAGGATGGACTTAATCACATCCTTAAAGGCTGGATTTAGGTTGAGAAGGAGCCCAAATATCTTGTCTTGTTCCTTCCTTTCATTAAGCACCTTTGGATCCATAGAACTTGGTCTCAACATGTCAAGCTCGGACCATGTTGACTGGAACTTGCCCAGGAATTTTGTGAACTCCATATCCTCTTGGTGTAGATCATTGAGAGCCTTCTTAACCTCATACACACGGCTGAGGTTTGAAACATCCCCATACACCCTCTTGAGAGTGTCCCAAAGAGACTTGGCAGTTTCACAATGTGAATAAGCTTCAAGAATGGATGGGTCCAATGAATTTTGGAGGAATCCAAGGACTGATTGATCTTCTTGGAACCACCTAGCTTCTTCTTTTCTTGTTGCCTCATCCTTCTTCTCCTTTGGATCATCTATAGATGGAGTATTATCCTCCAAGATGTGATTCCAAAGTCCTTTGCCACAAATGGCTGTCTTGATGGTTCTTGACCATAATGTGTAGTTCAAGCCTTTGAGAACTACTGCTATCACCGTAGGTTTCAGGCTGGAACTAATTTGAACTGTATCCTCCATTGTTAGGCTTTGAAGAGCTCAAAGGAAGCAGCTTTTATGGTTGAATGAAACCGTGAGTTTTTAGTCTAAAGACTGAGAGATTTTTGACAGAATTTTAGATTAGAAACTGAGAGATTTGAGTAGAAAAGATAAGAGAATGATCTTATGCTCTGATACCATGTAAGAATATTGAGATTATAGAGGAGAAATGTGAAGAATTGAATCTGAAAACTCAAAGAGAAGTATGAGAAAATGAGAAATGACTTAGACTTATGGAGAAGAATCTCCTAAGAGTATATTATACATTGAGTCTTTACAGCCCTTTTATAGAGGATTTACAATGTGAACACAAAAGAAAACGAATTCAAACTTGTGGATGAGTTTGAATAGAGGAGGAGCCTGTCAACAACCAATGAGAAGAGAGGAGACAGCATGGGCATGACTGTTTGGTGTGGTTGCCAAGACTGTGTGCAGCATGGGCATGACTGTTTGGTGTGGTTGCCAAGACTGTGTGCAGCATGGGCATGACTTTTTCACCTTGATTCTTCTCCCAAGGTAGCTATTTAACCATTTCAACCATGTGGTTAATAATAACCCATCCTTTTTCATTTCCCTTGTTATTCAAACTGAATTTTCGTGCTCACACTTGCCTTGTAGGTCAAGATAGGTCTTATTTGATTTTCCTATGTCAATAATGGTGAGGTGGCCGGCTGTGCACATATTCTTCTCCATCTTCTTGATGATTCGGAGTTATTCGTGGCTTTGGGTTGTGGCCATATGGCTGGTAGCCATCATCTTCTTCTTCAGGTTGTCGTGGGGGTCCTCTCGGCCTAGGGTTGTGGCCGTGAGGCCGGTAGCCATCTTCCTCATCCAGATGGGGTCCTTCCTGTTATTGCCGTGGCCTAGGGTAGTTGAATGCCTCGGCTTGGCCTTGGTCATTGCCAGTCTGCACGTTCCTTCTGGCCTATCTCACTGGTTGCTCCACGCGCTCAAATTCTCTCTAATGGAGGCGAGTTGAGTTTTGAGCATGGTGAGCATGGTGAACATGGCCAGTACAAGGAGGTTGGGCGAGAAACTCGACCTAGGCTTTTTGGGAAAATTTGGAACGTGTGTTGGGGTGATGTAAACCACATGAGGTGTGAGAAGCCTCGTGATAAATCACATCTCTAGCTCTAGGAGTATGGATCTCAACTAGATTAAGAGTTAGGCAAGAAGAGCTTTGTGCGCAAAGGCTCTTGAGATAAAATTCTTGTCTTTATTGATATGTGGAAAAAGATGTCAAACTACAATGCTGAGAGAGCCTTAATAATATGCTTGGCAGCCTTGACCTTCTAGGATCGACTCACAAAAAAAAGATACAAAAGTGCAAAAGGAAAATACAACAAATGGAAACAACCGAAAAGTAAAACTACTTAATGTTCATGACTCAATAAAAATAAAAATACTAAGTCATATCCTGCAAAACAGGAAAAGGAAAATATTATAAATGTAAAACTTACCTTATTATCTTTTGGATAAGAAATAAAAAATGGCCAACTTTGTGAAGGGCATGCGCCTAGCCTTCATGTGTGCACTTGAAGTAGGGTTACAAATCTTTGGTCCTTGACCTCCTTCGCCACGACAGCCCATGCTTTCTGGAGCAGCTTGGTGAAGTGGTAGGCCTTTGGCTAGCTAGCTGAAATCCTGGACCGTGGCCGAGTTTGTATGACCTGCTTGATCTAGAAGCTCTTCCACGAATATGCTGAATTTTTGGTAGAGTGCACGAGTCCTACTTCTGGTCATTGCTCCTTGTTGCACCATTGGGGCTGAAATCTCTTCTAAATCCATGCATTGAAGCTGGTTGGTTAGTTGGTCCGAGTGTTCAAGAGTGTTGCTCGCACTGGCCATCTCGCCGCTTGATATGGCCATGTCACCCATGTCACCACTCGGGTCGGCCATGTCGCCAATTGAGCCAGCTATGTTAGACATGTCTTTTGGTCGGCTATCTTCTTGGTCAAGTCCTTCTGGCTGGCCATTTGATATAGTGCCTTCATCAACCACACTTGGTAAGAACCTCAAGACATGGATGAAATGCCTGCCATTCATAGAATTGACCTATAACAGGGTCGTGCACTCGACCACCAAGAAGATACCCTTTGAAGTTGTTTATGATTTCAACCAGAAAACAACAAACCCCACTACCACCAGCTGAGATGACCAACCTGAATAGAGAATTTAAAGCATAGATTGTCAAGAAGCTGCACTAAAAGATCATGGAGAACCTAGAAAAGAAGACCGAGCAATATGTTACCCATGCCAAAAAGTACAAAAGGAGATTATTATCTTCCAACCCGGAGATTGGGTCGCTACACCTAAGGCAGGAGCGGTTTCTCCACTTGAGGAGCTCTAAGCTATCCCCCTGAGGATTTGGGCCATTAAATATCACTGAAACAATCAACAACAACCGCCTACCGACTTGAATTTCCAGGTGAGTTCAATGTATGCAATGCCTTCAATGTAACTAATTTAGCTCATTTTATTGTAGATGAACAAGTTTTAAGGACAAAAGATACTGAAGAGGGAGAGAATGATGAAGGCTTCAGATCAGATGGCCAGCCAAAAGGACCTGAACCAGAAAATGGTCGACCAAAGGACTTGCCCAACACGACCGGCACGAATGGCAACATGGCCGACCCGAGTTGGCGACATGGCCGGATCAAGCGGGAACATGGCCGGATCAAGCGGCGACATGGCCACGACAAGAAACACACTGGAAGACTCGGCCCAACTGACCAGCCAATTACAACGTAAGGACCTATAAGAGATCACAGCCCCAATGGTTCCAACATGAGCAATGACCAAAAGTAGGACTCACACACTTTACCACAAATTCAGCATGTTCGTAGAAGAAATTCTAGATCAAGCGGGCCAAAACTTGGCCACATGCCAGAAAACCAAGCAAGCCAAAGGTCTACTTTTTCAACAAGCTTCACCATAAGCATGGGCTTTAGTTGCAAAGGAGGTCAAGGCCCAATGCTAAGTTAACCTACTTCAAGCTCACGATTAAGGCAAGCATTTGGACATCGACACGTCAGCCACTTCCAATTCTTGGCCGAAAGTAAAAAGGTAAGTCTATTTTCAATATATATCGTATCTTACCTTTTCTTTTTGTTAAGTCACAAATTTTAGTTATTTTTTTCTTTGAGTCATGAACTATAAGTAGTTAATCTCTTTATTATTTTTCCATTTTTTTGTAGTTTCCTTTCTTTATCTTGTGCCTTTTTCTTTGAGTTGTGTTGACCATAGAAGATAAAATCTTCCGAACATATTAATAAGGCTCATTCAACATTTTAGTTCGATAACTTTTCCCACAATATCAATAGAGATCAAAATTTCTTCCTCAAGAGTTCTTTGTGTAAAAGCAACTCTTGCCCCATTCTTAACCTAGTCGAGATCCAAATCTCCTAGATCAAGAGATGTGATTTATCACAAGACCTTTCATACTTCGTCACCTCGTTCCACCACCCTTAAACACACGCCCAAACTATCCCAAAGAAGCACAAGACCTAGTTTCTCACCAAAGACTTTTGTACTTGTCAAAGAGCAACACAGTCGCGATCCCAAATTTGTATCAGCTACCCTGTTATCGCAACAGGAGATATCTGTGTGAAAGCCATCCGACGACATTCGCAATACTCCAAAAATAGCCAGGGCAGCAGAAGCCAAAGCTAGCACGAATCGAAGAAAGACTCATACAGACACATGTAGCCCAGCAGCGGCATCCATGGCCGATGTGTAGCCATGGGAATCTTCGTGTGCAAGATATTAATCATCCCACACATATCAACTAGGGTATGGAAGGTCTCCCAAGTAGAGCCGGCATCCCAACAGAGGCAGTAGTTGCCTCTAGGGCCTCAGCCGCACTACGACTTATAATCTCATCCACCGCATCCCCGAAAACGTCAACATGTGCGTCATCCTCTTCCCTAAGAGAGGGGATGGTAAACTCGGGTGGAGCAACGGGTGAGGCCGCAAGAGAGTTAATATTTTCAAGACTATCATAGCTCGATGCACTCTGAGCATAACTACCCAAGGTGCTAGCCTTGCTACCGCACAATGAACTAGAGCTATTGTTGGAGATATCTACGAATTATGGAAAACACCCAATACGACGAAAGCTAAAGGAGTGCTAGAGAAAGGGATAGCGTAAAATAGGGGAAGAGAAGTATCTTTCACGTTGAAAAGTGAAACAGTGAGACAAAACGGAGGGTTCTTATAGGCAGCGGTTCCCAACAAAGCGCAATCATTACCTTAAGTGACCCTTCGCCTAGCCCACTAAAGAGAATTTCTAGCCGCCATTTTCGGGCACTACTTCAGCAAATTACCTTACTCAACCGCTCGTTAGTAGGCCCACAAAGGTGGACCGCCAGCTGGATTAGCCCAACCCGGAGAAAAGCCCAAAAGCCTAGTAATTGCGAAGTAACGCAGGAGTCCTAACGTCAATCTCGATGCGTGCGACTAATCAAAATTTGATGCACCGATCTCGTTTGGTCTCGAGTTGCGACCATTCATGAAGTCCACCGAACTCTCTTCAACTTTTAGTTCGACAAACTATGGGGGGTGGTGGGGGGAAAGGGTTTACTGTTGGAGGTGGGCTTTGCACCCCTAATAATGGGTCTGGCTCAAGTATAGATCGGCCCAAAAACCGACCTTTGAGTTTCCCACTATATGTCCAACCTCTGGATATTCCGCGATGTGTAAAAATCCTTCTAATCCCCGGATACTGCCAAGTATCCTGGAGAGAAACCTACGATCCCAAAATTATGGAATTCGAGCAGGTAGAAGTGTATAAAAGACGGATCATTAGTCATTAATGATCCATCCGAAATTTTTCTGAGAAATTAATAGCTCACAACTGATTATTTTTGGTGAATAACTCATTCAAGTTGGTGTTGATTACAATATTTGTAATCATTCAAGTTTTATCAGTAAAGCTTCGTTTTTACGATGTTAATCGATCAGTTAATCCTTGTCAACGATATGTTCAACCCTTTGGTCCTTTGTGATTTTTGCACATAAAAGATCAATCGCCTTTGCCAAATCATTCCATAGAGTTGTTAAAACTAGAGAAAACATTTCAGCCAGCTAGTTTTAACCTCACCTTACACCTTTGCCCACCTTAACAAAAACTATCATTCGGGCAACTTTTGAAATCTGGCCGTAACGTATGTAGATCGATCCAGATCTTATATCACTAAACTAGGGATACGTTATGAGTTCCTCTAATACGTTATTTAGTTTATTAGTTAGAGTAGTGTTCAGGTAGATGAATGGATGTGTAATTTTGGTTAATGCTTGTTATAATGATGTTGATGGTCGTTGCATGAGTGATTCCACATCATTCATATATAATAACCTCAGTATGAAATGTAATGATTAAAAAGAGAATGGTTGGAAATAGTTTTGCCAAGTAGTAAATAGGAAGCATGAACAGATTTGCATGAGCCTGATTAGCTATTTAGGCATAGTAGGCGGAGAAACGGCCGATTTCCACACAAACTTTATTCGATTGGATTATGTATACACGAATTAGTAACTAATGTTAACATCTACACAAACTATGTTTAAATTTGAATTCAGTACACGAACTACTATTTCACAGTTAAAACCAACAAATTAACAGAAACCGTTTGTTTACCGTCTAACTGTGTTGACTAGGATGCCACGTTGGCGTCATTAACAAATCGACGCTGTTTCACATCAATATGGAAGCAAAGTGAAATGGTGTCGTTTTTTCTCATTTCGACACTTAGTTAAATTGGAGAAAAATTGTGTGGAATAGAAACGGCGTCGTTTCTTATATGGGGGGAAACTTTGGTGAAGTAGAAATGGGCTGACAACCTATTTCCCCCCGTATTATACCCATATAGCATCAGTTCCACCCAAAGTTTTCACCTCGTATCAGTTTCCCACAGATCGGAAGTTAAAAACATATCTCCCTACAGTTGTAAAGTTCGAAACCTAATTCTCCCTATCGTTCTAATTTGAAATGAAATTACGGTTTAAACATGGTTTACTGTTTACAATTTAGTAGTAAACCATTATAACCCGAAAATAAACCAAAATCACCCAATTAGGATCCGATTTACATTCATAAAACCAAAATTTAACATAACCCACCCGAAATCTAATCCTAACCCACCCGAAATCATACGAATAAAACCCCCAAAATTCGGCCAAAAACCCTAATCGCATAATCCCCAATTTTTTTACCCAAATCCCACCGAAAAAACCCTAATCGAATCTCACTCAAGAATCAATCACTCTCACACTAAAATCCATGTCGATGGTGGAGTGGGACGACGTTCCCGAAGTTCCACATGATACATTACTCATCTCTTCGGGACCCCAAATACGCGCATTCTTCCTCTTGAATTTGAAGTTCCACATGATACATTACTCATTATCTTCGCCCAGAACCTTCGATTTGATGAGCAAAACGAATTTCAAGTAATTTTCGAAAATTAGGGTTTATGTTGAAATTTGGGGATTTTGGAGAAAATTGGAGATTTGGAGAAGAAGGTCATAAAAATCGTGGGTTTGTGGGTCGGATGGGAGAAATCGCGGGTTGGAAATGGGTTTAAATTACCGGTTCACTACCGGGTTTATTGGTTTATAAGGTTCAAACCCGATAAAACCAAAATAGGGAGAATTAGGTTTCGAACTTTACAACTGTGGGGAGATATGTTTTTAACTTCCGATCTGTGGGAAACTGATACGAGGTGAAAACTTTGGGTGGAACTGATGCTATATGGGTATAATACGGGGGGAAATAGGTCGTCAGCCCAGTAGAAATCAGTTAGAGTTTACGGGGAGAGGGAAATCACGAATTAGGGTGAGTGAAATCGTGAAGAAGAAGAGGGAAATTTGTGCTCCCGTGAAATCGACGAGTACAAGAGTGTTATGCGAGAGAATCGAAACAAAAGGGCATCGATAGTTGGTGTGGGAGCTTCTCAATGAAATAAGTCGATTTTTGTTCTGGAATTTGTAGATTTAGGATGAAATTAATAGTTGTTAGATGTGTGATTTCATATAGAAAAGTGTCAATGGTGATAGTTGTTGGAAAATGTTACGATTTATATAATATTGGAAAAAGTTACGATTTATGTCTACCAAGTGTTCAACAAAATGCATGAATGAGTTTTTGAAATCGATTTTATGCAGTAACAAGGGGGGGGGGGAGAGTCTGATACTATTCAACTATTATTACGATGGCATGATTGAAAACGTAGATGGTCAAGCACACTACATGGGTGGTTGTCTTAGGACTATTGAAACGAAGCCAGAAGATTTGTTTACGGAGCTTATGAACCAATTGCCAATAAGCATATACGGGTATAGGGTTTGGTATAAGATGCCGTATGAAGGATTAGAGGAGTGTAAACAAATCGTCAATGGTGATGAGAATTTTAGGAAAATGTGCACGAGTGCAATGTGGATTAATGTTATTGACATTTTCGTAGAACCGGATGGTTATATGGATGAAGAAAATTCAGAAGAAAGGGCTGAAAGGGTTGATGAAGAGGAAAGGTGTGATGAAGAGGAAAGGGTTGAACCATATGATGAAGAAGAAAGGGTTGAAAGAAATGTCGCTGATTTTGTAGACGAGGAATATAATGAACAAAATATGGGATCGGATAGTGAAGAAGAAGATGAGCGTATTGGAGAGGGTTATTTCAAATACAAGAAAGAAAGTGGAGAGTTGAAACTTAGACAAGCGTTTGATAGCTTAGAAGATTATAAACAAGCGATGGTTGACTACGTGTTTAAAGAAGGATGGAATGTAAAATACGTGAGGTGGGAGAAGGACAAGTCAGAGTTTAGATGTGCAAGTGAAGGTGATGAAACTTCTCTTTGGAAGATTTATTGTTCTTACGAAGAACCACTACAAAAATAGCTGGTGAAAGTATAGAACAAACACCATAGTTGCATAAAAAGTGGATATAGCAAGATAATTAACGAAGAAGTGATTGCAAGACTTTTTGTGAATGACCTCCGAGCTAAGCCTATAATGCCCAAAGATATTCAAGAAGAAATTTAGAAACGTTGGGCATTGATAGCTTCTATTGACAAATGTAGAAAAGCTAAAAAGAGAGCTTTGGAGATTATACAAGAGGAGCATGATGAACAATTTTCAAGACTTCGAGACTACCGCATCGAACTGTTGGAGTAATGTTTCTGATTTTATCCTACTGTTTCTGATTTATTTTAAAATGATTATGATTTTCTAATATTTCGACTGAATTTTTCAGTTCAAACCCGGAATATACAGGAAACGATGGAGTGGATGTATTCTCCCGATTTATGTCTATTTTGCTGCACTTTGTAAATCATGTTGTACGTATTCTCGACCAATCTTTGCTCTCGACGGTTGTTTCTTAAGTGCACGACAACAAAGGATCAATTGTTGGCAGTCGTAGGACGTGATGCAAACAACCAAATGTTTCCTATTGCGTGGGTTGTGGTTGATGTCAAGAATGAAGTCAATTGGAAATGGTTTATTGAGAGGTTGCAAAGTGATTTAAACCTAGGACATGGTGCTGGATTTATAGTTATTTCATATCGGCAAAAGGTAAACCGATTTTCTTATTTCTGTTTTTTCTCTTGTTGCTTTCTCATGTTGTTTTGTTATGTTAATTTCAGGTTTTATTGAATGCTATAGCACACCTCTTGCCCGATGTTGAGCATCGGATGTGTGCTAGACACATTTACGCCAATTTGAAGAAGAAACATCCACACAAAACTGATATGAAAGGATTATTTTGGAAGGTGGCTAAGAGTTACAACATGGCACAATATGATAAAAAGGTGGAAGCAGTAAAGTAGTATGATATGAATGTGTACGAATCGATGATGGAAAAAATCCAAAAAATTGCAGTCTAGGTTTCTTCACGGAGACAGCATGTTGTGATGATGTAAGTAATAATATTTCAAAGTCTTTTAACCATGCTATTGACCGTGCAAGATCCATGCCGTTGGTTGAAATGCTAGAGACCATACGGAGACGAGCTATGCTACGGATAGAAGCAAGAAAGCTAAAAGCAATGAGACACGGAGGCATGTTTAGTCCCAAAGCGGTTTTGAAAGTTGATATGGAGCAGCGAAAGATCACTTATTGTAAGGCATTTCTGGCTGGTTGTGGTGTCTTTGAGGTTAAGGAGAAGAATTCGACTTTCAAAGTGTAAATAGACAAGCATTCTTGCACATGTAAGCGATGGGATATGTCCGGGTTGCCTTGTCGTCACGCACTTAAAGTAATTTCAGATAAAAAGTTAAAAAGAAGATTATATATCCAAATGCTATCTTACTTCTAGGTGGGAAAAGGAGTACAGCGACCCAATATTGCCCGTGCGTGGTATTAATTTTTGGGAAAATTCCGGTGAAAGTGAGATATTGCCACCACCGAGAGGTACACCCGTAGGAAGAAAGCCACACTGTAAAAGACACAAGGAGAAAAATGAGTCTCCAAAAAAAACCAAACCGATTGAGTCTCCAACAAAGGTTTTCAAGAGATAGAAGAATCAACCATTGTGGAAAATATGGAGGAGTTGGACACAACACACGCAAATGTAACAATGTTAGAGTTGAGATTTATAGAGCTACAAAAAACGGAGGGGAACACAAGATGGAGCACATGATTATAACCAAACAACACACAAACATATTCTTCAAACTACGGAGCTTCATTTTGCAAGTTTCGAGTTCTTTCACATATATGAGTAGGTAAATTTTAAATACACAAACCTCTTTCTCCAAGTGGCATACCACAACATCACAATTTCGATTCTCCATTGAAAGAGAATCAATCTCCGATTCAAAATTTTTTACACCTTTTTATAAATAAATCGACTCCCTTGCAACATGATCAAGCTTCGATTTCATATCTTCAATTTTTCAAGTGTTGTGGTAAAAATTATTCTTTGAATAAGTGGTAACAATTATTCTTCAAACAACAATAAGCAAAAACTCAGAATTAAGAATTTTTTGAACCTCAAACAACAATAAGCAAAACCATAAATTTTTGAACCCAAATAGCAATAAGAAGAACACTTATTACCTCCTCCCCATTTCGGCATCCAAAGAATAATCTTCTTGCATTACTCACAGTTGTAGATGTTTTCAACATTGCACGTTCCCCACATCGACACTTATTCGGATTCCTCTTCTCTCAGCCATTGTCGACGTCTTCTTCTTCTTCTCTCAGCCAGCGTCGACGTCTTCTTCCTCCACAATCCACGTGTTCTTCTTGTCTCAGCCACCGTCGACGTCTTCTTCTTCCTCAATTGCACGACGCAGCCAATCGAAGCACGAAACCAATCAAACCAGGAGCCAATCAAACCTTAAATTCACGATTTTCACATCCTACTCAATTTCAGTTATGTTTTTCCCCCAAATGTTAAACGACGTCGTTTTATTAAGTTATCACAATGCCAAAACATAAGAAAACAACACCATTTCATTCTATTTCCGTTATAATGTGAAACGACATCGTTTTGTCAATGACGCCAATGTGACATCCTAGTCAGCACGGTTAGACGATAAAACAAACGGTTTCTGTTAATTTGTTGGTTTTAGCTGCGAAATAGTAGTTTGTGTATTGAATTCAAATTTAAACATAGTTTGTATAGATATTAGCATTGATTACTAATTCGTGTATACATAATCCAATCGAAAAAAAAGTTTATGTAGAAATCGGCAGTTTTTCCCGGTATGGTTTATGAACTTTAGGGTCCTGGTGCGAACGATAAGATGTGAAGTGTAAGATGTGAAGTGTAATGGTATAATCCCATGAAAGTTTAATCAGTGAATTAGATCAAACAGCCAACAAATGGAAAGTTAAAAGATAATGAAAATGATTAGAGGAGGATGAAATATAATATATTGCGACCGTTAACTGCGAAAAAGTGAAGAAGAATTTGTTAAGATTTAATTACGTGTTAATTTCACATTATAACTATATTTATTGGCTAAACATATTATATCTATTAATGAACTAAATATTCTAAGAAGATCTGTATCCACCCAGTTTGAGTAACTGCTGTGGAAATATTCTAAGAAGATGTCACACAAAAATCATATACGAACATAAATCGAACCCATACCAACAATCAACACAAGGATTACTGTATAACGGATCGACAAGCCATGCACCTTTTGGGGGTTCTAAAGATTGAACCTATTGGTGAATTCATACTATAAACCTAAAGATTAAATCATTCGAGTTAATGTTGATGAGTAACAGAATATACAAATTTAGAGATACGTGAAAAAAATAACAAAAGATCCAATTATATACCCAAACATTATAAGAAAATATAGAAGCTTCATGAATACGCTACTAGTATGAATCCAGAGACGAAAACTTCAATAACCACAAGGGGTTTTAGAAACGAACGCAACCTACATTTTTTAAATAGTCTTTTTATCAAGTATGACGTTTCTAGGCGAAAGAAGAAATAACAAAAGGCATACTACATTTTTGCATAAAGAGGGCAATCACAAATCACTGGTCTCCTGGAAGTGCCTTAATGATATCCGAGTCACCTGAAGTATCGTGTAACATTGCATTGTAAAATTAGTATCTTTTTTGTTCATTGTGTAAGAATTGTTGTTAAAGATGTTGGACTTTGGAGAAGTTTCTAACCTGGGTCGACTATGCTTAGGCATGACACACGGAAGTATTTACCACAGGCAGTACCGAGATCAACATTGTCTAAAAGCAACCCAAAAATTAAATAAATCAGGCAATGAAACACAGACTCATTAAATCAAGCAGTTTCTGTTACTGAGAGACAAAAGAGAGGTTAAGTAGACAATCTCAAAACAAAAGCAAGAAAAGCAGAGTTTAATTAACTAAAACACTCATTGTTGTTTTCACTGAATTGCTTGCTATATATCCACATGTTAAATCGCGGATAAGTCTACCCTAATGTATGTGTTTGTACATTGTCTTGGTTTAGCAAGTTGTATATAAACATTGTACTGTTGTTTTTCTCCATAGATGGGGAATAATATACACAATATTACAAACATATACTTCATATGCTAATATACTAATACCACCACGAAATACAAAACAATAATGGATTAAAGCAACTATACGGATCACTATATTGCATATGGTAGGTTTCACAATTACTTTCTACCTTTACGATAATGTAAAAGAATTTGGGGATGGATCACTAAAGTGCTAGGGCATTGGCAAGAGCATCATTATCAAATTCCTCATAACAGTTTCTATTTCCATAGACTAATTTACACAATAAGCTAGTTTCTGTCTTTATCGTATCAGAATCATAGCAACTACTACACATAAACATATTCTAAAGATTCACCAACCTAACAAGTCATGAAATTAAAATAAGTTGAAAGCTACTTACTTCCATTGTAGTGATGAACTCCAACTTTAGCAAGCATAGCATAGTACTCAATCTCAGACCTCCTCAATGGTGGGCAATTGCTAGATATAAGTATAAGCTTACCTACACAATCCGATTATCAAACATCTAGAGCCAAACAAATTTATATAACAAAATATCAAAACATCACGAAAATTAACAAAAAGACCTCTGGAGCTACGAAGGGACTTAAGAACAGACTTGTACCCAAGAGTGTACTTCCCACTCTTCATCACCAACGCCAATCTGCTGTTGATTCCTTCATGGGACTTCTTCTGCAAGATTTATATTGACAAACACACATCGGAAATTGGGTTTTAAAAGATCGAGAGAAAAAAAAGTAATTACCGTCTTCTTCGTTGCAACCATCTTCGCCGGATTACTATATAGTGACAGAAACAAAACAGGAACGTGAGAAATCGCCGAAGAGCGAAATCTAGAATAGAAGAATTCTTGGAAAGCGATCGAAGAGTACCTACGTTGCCTTCGGTGTGGCGCAAAAAAAAAAGAGAAGAGAAATAGAAATGGAGACTAAAGGAACCTTTAGGGTTTTTGAAAGTCAAGCTATGCAAATACTCCAATTCTATTGGGCTTAATATTTTGGGTTTTAGAGGCTTTGACAAGATAACGATTGTGAAATAGTATTATTTTAAATTTTTTTAAACTATAATATCATTAATTAAATTTTCAAAAAATAATATTAATTTGATATTAAAATATTTTATTAATTTGATATTTAAATATTTAAAAAATATTTTTAATAATAAAAAACTAAATTTTAAATTAAAAAAAAACATAAATATAATATTTTAATTATATTTGTAATTTATTTATGATAAATATGTATTTTTAGAAAATAATTTGTAAAATTTTATAATTTTAAATTTAAAATATTAAATTTAAAACAAAAACTTATAAAAATGTTATTTTAAACTATTACTCAAAATTGTATTATCATTGTATCAAAAACAACAATTCATCTTCTTTATTTTGTTGTCTCTTTTTGTAGTCAAATTTTTGAAAACCCTCTTCTCTTTTTTCACAATCATTTAATTTGATATAGTAAAAGAAAAAAATTCATTAAATCAAGATGGATCAGTTGGGAAACTTATTACCAATTTATTATGATTTATACGAGAAAAAAAACATACTAGAATTCTTATTTTTTTGCTAAATAATGATCCCAAATATTTAAACTACAAAAGATACATAAGATACAAAAACAGATAAATGAAACAAATTGATCTATTATTTTGGATTGAAGACCGGTGCTACACAAATAATAAGTAAACTTTAAATAAATCATAAACCGATTATTTGGTTATATATTTTCTATTTATTCTATTGTAAACAATCTCATGTACCACGAAAACCTAATCTAGAATATTTCTTCTTTTATCCTCTTCTCTTCGCTCTCTCTATCGTACTTACCACCATTACTTCCATTATCACCATTATCATCGAGTATCAAACTCTTAAAGGTGATATTTCTTCTTCTTACATCATCTTTCGGACTGATTCTTCCCTTATTTTTGATCTTGGTGGATTTCTGGATTGAGAGTTATCATATTTACATTTCCCTGCTTAATTGGTATCAGAGCATCGTTTGTTGCGAGACTCAAAACCATGGAAACGTGACAACACCCTTTGATCGAGCTTAATAAGCAAGTGGGGGACAAGAAGCAACACACATACTCATTGTTCACAGATCTACGATCCGAACAAGACGATCGGTTTGCAGGTTTTGAAGACAGGTTTTATAGGCTAGAAGTAGTGATCCTGAAGCATTTCTCCCATGGATCTTTTCAGCAGAAACAATACGAGTCGGGTCTTCATAATCGACGGGTATCCTAGTTACACCGGGTTGCACGCGACCGCCAAATCCACCCGGTGCCATCCTTTTCGAGCAATCTCAAAAGAGAAAGAAAGTATAGCTGGGAGCATTCAAGATCCATTGCTTCCCAACGGAATGACCACAAGACTAACGAATATCGGATTTTCCTCCTTTGATGGCACGGTGATATGCGAGTGGGTATCATGGTGTGAGCAGTTTTTCGTGTTCGATAGCTCAAGGTCTGCTTAGCTTCCCTCCACATGGTCCGTAAAGCGCTATAGCGGCATCACAACTTCATCAAAAGTTGATACGATATTTTTTCCTCGTGGCCAAAGTATGTAGGAGCAGTTTTAGCAAGATTATTAAGCTCTATGACGATCCACTTGCCGAGCTGGTGAGCTTGAAGCAGGAAGGGGATTCGATAAAAACCTACGTAGAGAAGTTTGAATGCGCCCTAACACAGTTGTCATTGCCAGCTTCTCGCGGTCTTATCATATTCTTGACAAATATGAATCCCCATTTGGCTTTGAACACGAGGAGGTTTGAGGTGAAGACGGTCACATTGGCTGCTCGGATCGCTAAATTACAAGAATCAGCTATTTCATTCACCCTACAATGTTATCCCAAGATCCCTTTAATCCATCTTATCAAAAGCAATCGGTTCATGAGCCCTTGCAAGTGCTCGCACTCGACGCCTCTACTACCATCATTCTGGATTTCCGAAGCTACCAAAGCTCATGCCTCTACATTTAGGCAGAACTTCACTCCTAAGATGACTAACGATAAACAACCCAAGATGTTCTCCTATGAAGAAATGCAGGAGAGGAGGATTAAAGGGACGTGTATGTTGTGCGATGAATTAAAGAAAAAGAAGGCACAAATTTTTTTGCTAGAAGGCGAAGAAGAGTCAAATTCAGGAAAAGAGAAGTCTTTTGAGTTGATAGTGGAAGATAAAATTGATGATGCTGTCGATAACACTCCTAGAATCTCGCTCAACGCTATCAGCGGCACTACCAGCTACAACTATATAAGGATAGTCGGTCAATACGGTAACAAGAAGAAGCTCTGTATACTCATTGATCATGGTAGCACGCATAACTTTATGGACTTGAACACAACCAAGGAAATAGGTTGCCAGTTAGAAGAGATCAATTGATGGCAGTGGCAGCAGCCAGTGGGCACATTATGACTACCACATATACGTGTGCAAACTTTAGTTGGAAGCTGTAATGTAAGGTGTACAACACCGTGGTTCGCACACTCCTGCCTTGTGATCTCGTATTAGGCATGTAGTGGCTTGCTCTTTTCAGTCCAAATATATGGAAGTTCGAAAAAAAAACTCACAATGGAATGGAACTTCCACGAAGAAAAACACATGCTACGAGACGCTACTAAAACAAGTTGCAAGGTTATTTAGGGAGGAATTCTCAATAAACTCTTGCTACAAGGCCCACAGATCGCCATGTTACACATCAACGACATGGGAGGTTCTAGCGAGCGCGAGACAATGTTTTCTCACATATCAGCCAACATAACCGATAGCACTCATGATGCCGATAGCACTCACGATAACAAAAACTTCTGCTGAACTGCTATAGTGATTAGTTCGCGGAACGTATTGAGCTGTTGCATTTTAGAGAAGGTTTTTATCACCAAATTCCCATGCAATCGGGTGCGAATCTAGTAAATCAAACCCTATTGATACTTCTCCTTGCAAAAGGATGTGATCGATAAAATGGTGCAAGAAATGTTGGAAAAAGGCATCATACAACACAACTCCAGCCCTTAAGCCTCGGCTATCGTGCTTGTCAAGAAGAGAAACAGGTCTTAGCGACTATGTGATGATTATCGGGGTCTTAACAAGCAAACGATCTAAGATAAATATCCCATCCCTGTTCTAGAAGATTTGCTAGATGAGCTGGGTGGTTGGAGATATTTTTCTAAGTTGGTTCTCAAGGCTGGTTTCCATCAACTGAGGATGCTGCCGCGTGATGTTTGTAAAATTTTGTTCAAAACTCATCAAGCATTACGAGTATTTGGTCATGCCATTCGGCCTTATCAACGTGTTCTGCACGTTCCAAAGTTTTATAAATTTCATCATCTGGGAAGTGGTGAGGAAATTCTTACTCGTCTTCGTTGACGATATATTGGTTTGTAGTCGTACATGAGAGACACATTTGCAACATTTGGATGAAGTCTCCAGATCAGATGTGATGAGGATATCAGGTCGTACATCCAGCCAGGAGACCAGACTGGCCGACCAGAAAGCTTGCCCGAGACAGCAGGACCATCTGGCACGTCTGCCGGACAAGGCAGTACCGCCGGACCCTCGACCTATAGGACCAGACCGGTCAGCATCGCCGGCGGAGAGGCCCAAGCTTCCGGCACACTTGGTGGGGACGTGGATGACACTGCCGGTCCCTCTGGTGATGCCGCCAACTCCGGGATCAACTTGGCCGGTCCTGAAGGCATTCCGGCCAGTACCTCGCACAATCCAGCCGGTACAGCCGATCAGCCGAGTACACGCGCATTTCCACATCTACACAAGAAGTCTCGGACCAAATGAGCTACCAGCTCCAGGACATGCACCTAGAGGAAGTATCTACACCAGTGGTACCTCAAGGAGCAATGACAAGAAGCAGATCAAGGGCACTCTTTCACAAATTCAGCTTATGGGTCGACAAGCTCCTAGAGGAAGATCAACTAAGGACAATGGGCCAGAAGTGCAAAGTAGAGTCCAAAGGCTTCTCAACAACACAAGGGAAATCAGAGACTTGGGCTTTAGTGGCAAGAGAGGTCAGGGCCCAAAGATTCTTAACCCTACTCCAAGTCGAAGACTAGGAGCAAGGCGCGTGCATGCCACAAGGACGGCCACCTTTCATTTCTTGGCCATGAGGTAAGATAAGGTAAGTTTCAATTCGAATATATGCCTCTTTCTGTTTTGCAGGGTAGGATCTAGATGCTTTACATTTTTGAGTCAAGAACATTTTAGGAATAGGTCCTTTTTTGGTTATACAATTTTGTATCTTTTTCCTTTTGTGCACTTTTGTAAACTTTCCTTTTCTTTGTTTGAGTCGACCCTAGAAGGTCAAGCTGTCGAGCATATTAATAAGGCTCATTCCAGCATTGTAGTTCGACAACCTTTTTGATATTAATAAAGATAGAACTTTTTCTCCAACAAGTTTTCTCTCAAGAATCTTGTGCGCTTAGAATCTAGTTGAGACCAACCCTCCTAGCTCTAAGTTTGTGATTTATCACGAGGTTCATCACCCCTCGTGTGGTTCACTTCACCCTTCCATCTTTTACCAACCAGAAAACCCCCATCCAGAAGTCTAAGGTTGAGTTTCTCACCTAATCTTCTACAAACAGCCCACACGCATACATCCTTGAATCAAGGCTTGTATCATTTTGGTATCAGAGCTTAAAGCTCCTAACCCAGGTTGTTTCTATCCTTTTGCTTGTTTTGTTTTGTGTTCTTGCATTAGTTTAAGTCGCATTCAAGAAAAATCAAAAAAAATAACCTCAAACTCCAAACCGAGTGCATCTAGCCTTCTACGTGTATCACTAGGGTTTAGATTCACTTTTGCATTGCCATTCACGTTTCCCTTTTTGTTTAATTCATATTTCCATTAATTTTAAGTTAAATTAAAAAGAAAAGAAAAGAAAATAGGAAAATACCCAAAAGATTTCGAATTGGACAGCTAGCACAAGTTGTCTAGGAAGTTTCCTTTTTCCTTTTATTCGAATTTCCTTTCCTTAGGATTTTTCCTTTTTGCATTTTTCGAACACCTTATAAAAAGAAAACCCTCCTAACAATTTAGGAGCATCCTAACTTGTCTTCTTTCTTTGTAGCACACCATGGGAGAAGAAAATAGAGAAGCAACCGAAGCCATGATGGCCATGTTCACCACACTCCAAACACAACTCGCATCCATAGGCGAGACGTTGGTGCGCGTGGAAAGACCGGTGAGGTTCCTGGCCATAAGGAACATAAGAGCTGAGCAAGACCGTCCTGAGGGTCCTGAGCACTTTAGGACACGGCACGAACAGGAGGAACCCCAGCCAGATGGAGATAAGGACACACGACCTCATAACTATCACCCTAGGCCAAGAGGACCTCCACGGCAACCAGAGGCAGAAGATGATGGCTTTGAGCCATATGGTCTTCACCAGAGACCAAGAATGCCTCCTAGACATCATGAGGATTGAGATGAACACACCTACAACCGGGTAAATCATCCTGATGTTAAGCTAACTCCTCCTAGTTTTGCAGGAAAAGTAGACCCCGAGGCTTACCTAGATTGGGAGAGAAGAATGGATCATATCTTCGATCATTACAACCAACCAAGGCCTAGGAGAGTCTCAATGGCAGTAGCACAACTCACAGACAATGCCCTCATCTGGTGGATCGTGAGATATCTGACAGAAGGAGGAAAAGAATGAGGCCCATAGACTCATGGGTCGACATGAAAGACCTCATGCGACAAAGGTTTGTTCCACCTTACTTTCATAGAGATTTGCAACGTCGTTTTCGTACTCTTAAGCAGGATACCAAATCAGTAGAGGAGTACTATGAAGAGTTCGAGAAGCTAAGGAACAGATTGGAGCTCAATGATGATGAAGAAGCATTGATGGCACAATTCTTGGATGGACTCCAAGAAAGGATCAGCCCCAAGGTGGAAAGGCAAATCTACAATGACTTCAAAGACTTGTTCCACCTATCTGTGCAAGCTGAGCAGCACATCAAACGTAAGAGCCAAGACATCCACAGCAAGCCTAAGACACCTTGGGCACCAAGCAACATGCCTAAGACAGTGGACAAAGGCAAAAGCGTAGAGATCGAGTCAAGGTTTAAGAGCAAGCCTCCTGAACCCACCCGTGACCAGAGAGAGCCTGGTAAGTCTTCTAACCCTCAAAGATCACGTGACATAACTTGTTTCAAGTGCAGGGGACGTGGACACATCTCAAAGGAGTGCCCAAACAACCGAGTCATGCTGATTACGGAGGCAGGAGAGTATGAGTCCCAAGATGAAGAGGACTATGAACCAGAAGGAGAGTATGGTGACATTGAGTACCCTGATGTGGGAGAAGTGCTGGTCACTAGACGTATCCTCAGTGCAATGGTGGATCCTTCAGAGACCATCCAAAGGGAGAACATCTTCCACAGCCGTTGCACCATCAAGGGAAAGGTATGTAAACTCATCATAGATGGTGGTTCTTGCACTAACGTTGCTAGTGCGTATATGGTTGATAAGCTAGGTCTAGAGAGGACACGGCATCCTCGACCATATAGACTGAGATGGCTCGATGAAAAAGTGGAGCTAAAGATCCATGAACAAGTCATTGTACCATTCAGTGTGG